>JASJOG010000219.1:250000-517832 GCA_030142905.1 Heliopora coerulea
AAACTTTCTGATGACATTTATTACTCACTAAGCTTTAAAAAGAGATCTAAACATGAAATCAAAATTACGATTGTTTCATTTGAAAGAAACCTTGAATTGACAGATAACAGTGTTTACTTCCCTTCTGCATCTCAGTTCTAAAGATACAAATTTAAAGTGAACGATATATTTTTTAAAAGCATACATGTTTCGACAACTTCAAGATGCCATCTTCAGTGCAGAATGAATGATGTGAGGTAATATGATACAGTAATATACGAGTTAGGATATGAATAAATTATTTACAATTGATGAGGAAGTGATCTGCTTATTCGTTAGCTTTTCATAATTCCAAAAGTCCGATAAGGAAACCTTTCCATGATACGTTTGTGCTAAGTCGTAGATGATGTTACCATAATTTCTCAGTAGCAGCAAATCAATACAAATTTAAAGTGAACGATATATTTTTTAAAAGCATACATGTTTCGACAACTTCAAGATGCCATCTTCAGTGCAGAATGAATGATGTGAGGTAATATGATACTGTATCATATTACCTCACATCATTTATTCTGCACTGAAGATGGCATCTTGAAGTTGTCGAAACATGTATGCTTTTAAAAAATATATCGTTCACTTTAAATTTGTATTGACTTTGCTGCTACTGAGAAATTATAGTTCTAAAGATATCTAGAATTATTTCTTATTGGTAAGATAGGTAAATGAGGTAATCTACAGGGGAGGATCTTGGAAATTTTTCACTTAAGGCAAATTTTAAAAAGGCACAAAACAGAAGGGTGAAAGATGCTCACCCCCCTTATTCCCAAGTGTATAGTAATCTGTATTACTGTCAGAAATTAATGTTTGCTGTTTCGCTCAATTTCTGAGCTCATAACTGGATGCTTAATGTAAAAATTGGAATTAAGAAAAAGCTAGATAGATGTCATCACAATGAGTTCTTTAATAGGCGAATTGTCGCCTACCATGGCCGAAGAAATAGAGAATGTAGAGACAATTTCCAGAGGGTTTGGACCTATGAAAGGAAGCGCATGAAAATAAAATCAATGATACAAATCCGAAGTAAAATGATAGGTGCTTTCACCCTAGGAAAACAATATTGAATCAATAGCCTAGAAGTGAGGACATGGTTCACTGATTTGATCAACACGTGAGACAAAGCGCACATCTCAGCAGCGGCGTTTAGCGCCAGAGCCAGAAGAGGTCAACTTTCAAACCATTAATATTCATATCGAATCAGTTACACTGAATAATAAATAATTTATATTTTGGGACTGTTAGGGAATGTTAGTCAGTAAATTTTACAAAGTTTCTACAAATCATCTAAAATTGATTCTTCCTATGGGTTTCTGCTATAAGTGAAATATCACTAAAGACCACGTTGTGTATTGCATGCATTAAGTTTAACAATATGAAGAGTAAGTGAAGACCAGCAACTTTACTTACCTGAGAGCAATGCACTACTTGTTCTGATTGTTCTTTGCGTATGAAGGGATGTAAGTCTCCGTTCCAAAACTTCTGTGGAGGTACCCCTAATTCACTTGACGTTTGAGATCAGTCGTCGAGCAAGTGCAACTGCTTATTGTCAATGACAAACCGTCACACAATGGCAGCAAGGACGTCTCGTCGATCTTCTTCGACGCAGATAGACATTGTTCAAATAAGCTCGAAGAAAACATATTTCAAGACAGTGAAGCCGTTTTTCTAACGAAAGGAGTTTATTCAGCTTTCCTCGTGATGTTAACACCAACGCAGAGCAGCAAATTCAAATCAGTATTTTAGGCAAAATCGATGCTAAGAACCAATCATGTTACAGAACTTCGATCATATGACTGATGTAGTTCGGCAAGTTAGGCAAAAAAACTACAAAGTAAATGCCGCTGCACCAATGGTAACTTCTGTTAAAAGAACCAGCTAATAAGTGCAGTCAATCAGAGACCCTCAAACAAATCACTGTTTAGGCAAAACTTTAGGGAAAAGCAATTTAGCCAATCACAAGGATTGATGCAAGCACCAATTTAGGCAAAATAATTGACATGTGAGTAATCTAACGCCATTGCCGGCCTGATCGCCTAAAAAGGGGGAGGAGTCGATATAAATATGATTGATATTTAATTCGATGTTTCTCAATCTCACCGCAAATGACTCTCTAGTGCAATGCACGCAAATTCTTTTTGGCTAGACAGTGGAATAGCAGATCCAATCTTGAGCAATGGATGCAAGTGTAGGTAGTGGAGGATAACAAGATGCGATAACTTTGGGTGAAGCAACTACCTGAAATACACGAAAAGAAACTTCGACGTTTCAAGCAAAGGCCCTTCGTCGGGAAGTTTGTAGCGTGGGTCTGGAAAACAACATGAGCTTTTATATTGTTGAATACAAAAGCGATCACGTGATAAAAAATAGATCAATATGATGAATTTGATAAAAACAAAGTATAAACAAAAAATGTTAATCACAAAACTGAATATATTAAGGAATATATTGAGGAGGAAACTGGGTTATAATTGCATAATATGCGGATAAACAAGAACAAAATGGAAAAGGTTAGAAATACAGATACAATAAACTAACATCGGGCCTAGAAAAATAGACTTAAACATAAGAAAAACGCTCATTAATACCATGGGGGTGGACGGTGCCGAGTTTGGAAATGAGATGTATTTCACGTCTTTTGCAGTTATCATTGCTACCAGAAATGGGACAGAGGGCTCGAATTTTCATATCTGAAACACTGTGATTACCAGCATTGAAATGTCTGGCAAAAGGCTGGTTAACATTGCCACCAATGACAGCGCGGCGGTGCTCACCAAACCTTGTCCTCAAAAGTCTTCCAGTTTCTCCAATGTAAAGCATGCCACATCTACTGCATGAGATGCAGTAGATGAGATGGGAGGAGTTTTACATTGTTTTACATTGGAGTTTTACAATTTTACATTAACCCACACCATTGGTGTGGGTCAATGTAAAACTTGTTACTTCATAGATTCTTCCACCACCATTCTGGCACCTAAATCTAAGTATCATATCAAGCACCATTTCACGTGCACCTCCTCCCATCTCATCTACTGCATCTCATGCAGTAGATGGGGCATGCTTTACATTGGAGAAACTGGAAGACTTTTGAGGACAAGGTTTGGTGAGCACCGCCGCGTTGTCATTGGTGGCGATGTTAACCAGCCTTTTGCCAGACATTTCAATGCTGGTAATCACAGTGTTTCAGATATGAAAATTCGAGCCCTCTGTCCAATTTCTGGTAGCAATGATAGCCGCAAAAGACATGAAATGCGCCTCATTTCCAAACTTGGCACCATCCACCCCCATGGTATTAATGAACGTTTTTCTTATGTTTAAGTCTATTTGTCTAGGCCCGATGTTAGTTTATTGTATCTGTATTACTAACCTTTTCCATTTTGTTCTTGTTTATCCGCATATTATGCAAATATAACCTAGTTTCCTCCTTAATATATTCCTTAATATATTCTGTTATGTGATTTACATCTTTTGTTTATACTTTGGATGGATTTTTACCAAATCCATCTTATTGGTCTAATTTTTATCACGTGATAGCTTTTGTATTCAACAATATAAAAGCTCATGTTGTATTCCCGACCCATGCTACTAACTTCCAGACGAAGGGCCTTCGCTCGAAACGTCGAAGTTTCTTTCGTATATTTCAGGTAGTTACTTCACCCAAAGTTATCGCATCTTGAATAGCAGATACAGATATCTTGACGACGACGAGTCGAACATGCCATCTTACGAATCAAAATCGCTTTGATCGGTCGTAAGTTACCTTAGCGAGCTGCCTTATTTGCATAACCCTAAATCCGCCCCTGATCTCATTATTCATTCTGAAACCGCTTGCTTCTACTTTAAAAGCAAGGAACTGCACGATCATAACACGTGAAGATGTTTTGAGTAAAGATCAGTGGAAGTGATTGTGTAGACGCGTACGCGTCTAGACCATGTCTAGCTGTAATTACACCTTTTGCTGTTGATTACAAGAAAATATCCTATCATTAGCACCACTTATTCACTGCACGTGAATTTCTAACACTCAGCAATTTTAACATCTTAGCAAAAACGATTTACAATCGAAGCTTACAGAGCAGTACAGTAGAGTTCAGTACGTTAGAACGTTGTAAAACTGCATGTATTAAAGTGATCATTTGTCCAAATTATCCCTGAATTTCTTCTCCGTTTAATCAGCGTGGCTAGTACGTCTGCATAAGTCGGTGCCACTAGTCATATTTGTGAGCAGTTATCGTTCCGAAATTTCTCTCACATGCCGTAAGCAATAGCTGCTGTCAATATTCCCCTAAAGCAATGCCTTGACGTCTTGTCTCAGCTTGGTTATACATCTGAGCCTGGATTTCAGGGCAAGAAATATCGGGTTTAATGGCCACCTTAAGGTAACTTATGGCCTGTTCAACAATGTTCCAGAAAGGCCTGTAAGGCGGTAGTATTTTTAGCTCTGTATTTTCACCAGGGTTGTCTGCACTCCGATGTGCGGGAGCACAGTCGTATATAAACACTACATGTTTGTTTGGATTCAGTCGTTGCCTCGTCTGCGTTAAAAATTCATTAACTCTCAGCGCATTGAGGAAAAGTGAGAGCTTGGATATATTAAGGTAGATGAATGATCTTCAAGCTCGATACTCAGAAAATGATTTCTGAGCCCCAGACGGGGATCGAACCCGCAACCTTCCGATGACCGGTTAGACGCTCTAACCATTTAGCTATCGAGACTCAGATGGTGAGTATCGAGCTTGAAGATCATTCATCTACCTTAATATATCCAAGCTCTCACGTTTCCTCAAACATCAAACAGCTTCAATTATTATTAATATATAGTGGCTTCCGCTTAGGTCGCACACATATATCGAATTTGCTAGCTCACCATCTGAGTCTCGGTAGCTCAATGGTTAGAGGGTCTAACCGGTCATCAGAAGCATGCGGGTTCGATCACCATCTGGGGATCAGAAATCATTTTCTGAGTATCGAGCTTGAAGATCATTCATCTACCTCTCACCGCATTCATACCCCCAAATATCGCTGAGTGTAGAACAAGGCCGTTAATTGGTGAAACGGCCATCGTTACAGTCACATATCGAACCTCGTTGTCCACAGATCTGTCCGTAAGCACTCTCGCCAATTCGTAGTCTACCGTGGTTTCTAGCAATCCAAATGTTATACCCGCATTCATCTATGAAAATACAGAACTGAACAACTCTATTTGCCGTAAACCAGGTTGCATACTTGATACGCTTTTGAATTACGTCCGGTCAGTTTCTGTCAGCTGGAAGTGGTCTGGCTAATTTTACACGCCAAGGAATTCCATCAAGAGCTCCTGCCACCGTCCGGTCGTGAACTGTAGGTTTTCTTGGTAAAAGTTGTCGAAGCGCTTGGTATATTTCCGTAAGAGTTAGAAGACAGTTTTCATTAATGATGTTGTTTAAGCATTCTCTCATCTCACCATCGACTTGGACATTGTTTGGGCTACCTTATGGAATCACTTCAACTCTGTCTTCTCTCACATATCGCGCTACAATGCTCCTGGCTGTTGACCTGTTTATTCCTAAGGCATTTGCTAACGTAAGGAAGTCTTCATGTAGGTTTTCGAATGCCCTAAAAATTCTCCGGCGGTGCTCCAAACGAATTCTGTTTCTCCTATTTCTTTAGGCCATTACAATACTTACTGGACAAATTTACATTTTAGATATTTTTCCGTAATTGACATTTTATTTTCCGGAATGTATAGTAGAATGAATTTAATGGTCGTCTGTTGGCACTAATGAACGCCATTTGTTGCAAATGGTCGCGTATATATCCTAATGAATGTCACTTTCTATGCAAAACCTTTAATTGAACATGAAAAAAACATTGAGAGTCGATTCATTAAAATGAATATATTTTTGTGTTAATGAGTCTGAGGTTGGTGTTAATGATAGTATATTTTATGTGCAGTATCCAGGAGGTCTGGGTACGAGAATCTCCATAGCGCGGACACCTCTACTTCAGCTTTTGCTGTTCATTACCAGAAAATATACTATCATTAACACCAACCTCATACTCACTAACACAAAAATATATTCATTTTAATCAATCGACTCTCATTAATGTTTTTGTCAGGTTCAATTAAAGGTTTTGCATAGAAAGTGACATTCATTAGGATACATACGCGACCATTTGCAACAAATGGCGTTCATTAGTGCCAACAGATGACCATTAAATTCATTCTACTATACATTTCGGAAAATAAAATGTCAATTAAGGAAAAATATCTAAAATGTCAATTTGTCCAGTAAGTATTGTAATGGCCGAAATAAATAAGAGAAATAGAATTGTTAGGGCTTTCAAAAACCCAAATGAAGACTTCCTTATGGTAGTGGATGCCTTGGAAATAAACAGGTCAACAGCCAGGAACATTGAAGCAGGATATGTGAGAGAAGACAGAGTTGAAGAGATTCCATGAGGTGGCCCAAACAATGTCCGAGTCGATGGTGAGATGAGAGAATGCTTAAAAAACATCATTAATGAAAACTGTCTTCTAACTCTAAAGAAAATAAACCAAACGCTTCGACAACTTTTACCAAGAAAACCTACAGTTCACGACCGGACGGTGGCGAGAGCTCTTGATGGAATGCTTTGGCGTGTAAAGTTAACAAGACCATTTCCAGCTGACATAAACAGACCGGATGTAGTTCAAAAGCGGATCGAGTATGTAAACTGGTTTATGGCAAATGGAGTTGTTCAGCACTGTATTTTCATTGACGAATGTGCGTATAACATTTGGACTGCCAGAAACCACGGTAGCACGAATTGGCGAGAATGCCTACAGACAGACCTGTGGCCAACGAGGTCGAAATGTCACTGTAACGATGGCCATTTCGCCAATTAACGCCCTTGTTCTACACTCAGCGATAGTTGGAGGTATGAATGCACCGAGATTTAACGAATATTTAATGCAGACAAGTCAACGACTGAATACGGACGAACATGTAGTGTTTATATACGACGGTGTTCCCCCACATGACAACCCAGGTGAAAATACAGAGCTAAAAATGCTACCGCCTTACAGCCCTTTCTTGAACATTGTTGAACAGGCCATAAGTTCCCTTAAGGTGGCCATTAAAACCGATATTTCTCGCCCTGAAATCCAGGCTCAGATGTATAACCAAGCTGAGGCAAGACGTCAAGGAATTGCTTTAGGGAATATCGACAGCAGCTATTGCTTACGGCATGTGAGAGAAATGTCGGAACGATAACTGCTCACAAATGTGCGCAGTCAGTGGTACCTACTTATGCAGGCTTACTTGCCACACTGTTTAAACGGAGAAGAAATTCAGGGATAATTTGGACAAATGATCACTTTAATTCATGTAGTTTTACAACGTTCAACTGTACTGAACTCTACTGTACTGCTCTGTAAGTTTCGATTGTTAAACGTTTTTGCTAAGATGTGAAAATTGTTGAGTATTTGAAATTGACGTGCAGTGAAATAAAGTTTTTTTAGCTGTTTGATATGTACCCGATTCCATATAACCTTAAACAGATTCTGCAGCATAATTGACAAACGTCTGTCGTAATTGAAATTTTATTGTCCCAAACGTATAGCAGAATGAAATTAATGGTCGTCTATTGATGCTGTTGAATGCCCTTTCAAGCCAATGGTTGTCTTTCGACGCTACGTAATGTAACGTTTTATGCAAAATTTTAAATGAATGAGTCAAAAGCGTTAATGAGTGACGACTCATCAAAATGAATGTATTTTTTGCCTAATATTGTGTATTTTTGTGTATTTTTTAAAAGGTGTAGACAGACACTAAACAATTTCCCAAAGGTGTCCACCTAATACGGGTTTGACTGTATTGGGATTACGGAATATTCAGCTTCCATGATTCCTATAAAATATCACAGCAGTGAGGAATTTTTTGTTTTACATTGAAAGTACGTTTCCCATGCCTAAATGGCGACTGAGATTTAAGTAATACCAAATGGACTCCCGTGTTTGGATTTTGTGATCCAAACACGCGGGATGTTGCGACACTTGAGAAAAGCGTAAAAAGACATGAGCAGCCTGGGGAGTATTTTTAGCTTTTCCAAAGTCAAGCAACATCCTAAGTGTTTGGATCATAATATCCAAACACGGGAATCCACTAGATATTGCTTTTATGAAATAACGACAAATGAAAAGCATTTAACTTAGAAAACATAATGATGAAATTAGCAACTCTCCTCTGCCAATCAGAGCCAAGCTGAAAAAATTGAATGATAAATAAAAACAAAGCGAATCTGATCGGACAGAAATAACTTATTGTTCATATTCTGAAGAATTTTTCACAGCTGAATCATTAGCAGTAAACCGCGCTTTGGTCAATGCCATTAGGTCAGCTATACATTTACATGTATAATTGACGAAATCAGATCGTTACTAGTTTTCAATTTCTCGACCAGTTAACCGAGTAGAAACTCTATAATAGCTGTCTTACGAGGAATGTATGGGAAAGGAGTTTATTACAAGTTGGTTAATTTGAAGAGAAAACAATGAAACTACCTTAACTTTAATATTTCCGTAACGCTTGCCCGAACTATAATTCTAATGATGCCTGCTACCTTAAAACTTCTTGCTCGTCGATACTATTTGGTAATTTTTGCAGTGTTGCATGATATTTTTCTGCCAACGTCCTCGGCTTAAAACCATTGCGACATTGATCTTGCTCTTTTTAGTATAACTAACTTAAATATTTAATTTACCCTAAGCCATCCGTCTGCCAACAGCTGTGCCAATTCTGCTGTTAGAAAAACATTTGAAAATCTCCATGTACACCATAAACAACCATCCTACTGAAATTCAATCGACGATTAATTTACTTCAGGAACGAAGATCTGCTGATATATTTCTTTGGGATTTCCAAACGGAAACACCAAGGTAGCCTCTACATGTGGCCTCTTAAAAGAAATTTATACCTCGACGAAAACCCACTTAAGACTACCCTTGAAAAAGCACTCGTGCAAAGTTTCTGCCAAAAAGATGCTTGTTCCGCGAAGGTTTCCCACAAACGGTCTAGAAAACCTTGCAGATTCTGGCTCAACACACTGGGGGCTGTATCTATCGATTTTCGGTCTATATTTTCTACTTACGATCGTTACAACCACATCTAGTGCAATGATACCAGGGTCTGTCGCGTGTTCTTTTATATTTAATTAACCGCGTCCTAATTAACTACGTTACAAATTCAATCTCCTTTTCCTTCTTACAAGCTTGCGTATTGTGCCTCTAGCTATGCTACAATCAACCACGCCTATTTACCCAATTAACTATAATCCCGACATTGTTTATTTTATAGTTAATGATAAGTAACTGCTAATTTTGTCTTAACTATACCCATATGTGCGCCCTGTAGCACTTATTTTCCAGTGCTAACCTTCACGCAATTGGTTTTCTAATTAAACCTAACGCTATCGCAACACCTAAAAGGTTTTATTTCTCAACAGCTTAAAACTTGAAAAATCGGAAAAATCACGAACAAATAAGTACAATAAC
This sequence comes from Heliopora coerulea, assembly GCA_030142905.1. NCBI lineage: Eukaryota > Metazoa > Cnidaria > Anthozoa > Scleralcyonacea > Helioporidae > Heliopora > Heliopora coerulea. The sequence continues at coordinate 259,548 of JASJOG010000219.1, forward strand.
CGGAAGAGTTTAGAAAACAAATATAAGGTGCTGCTCAGCGTCATTTGACTGAAGAAAATATTCCGGGAAGATTATGGGCTCATGATTGGCTGATCGGCAGAGCTAAACTACTGAGAAATGGAGGCACATCACTGCGCAGATCGTCTTTGTAGACTGTCGGGTAAAGGGACTGTTCTTTGCATCCCAGATTATCGCGAAGCAATACACTTAGATAAAATTCAGATTGCGGATGGTAGAGTCTGTCGTTAAAAATTATGATCTAACGTCACGATCAGTCTAAACCATGGCGATGTGGAATGTGCACGTCGATCAAACAATTCCTCACCCTGCCTGACACAGGTTAAAAGGAATATAGGGGTGCTTCCTCAAAGGAAACTGTACCACTAATATGACATGAACAATATTTTTACTTTTTTTGGCTTTGCAGGAATATGTGGCAACAGTAAATGTTTTGATTTTCTAAAATTATTTAATTCTTTTTTGTTTTCTAGGTGAAAGATCCAGTGAGACACTCGAAACAGGTGAGGAATTCTCGTAGGTCAACCCACGGGTTGTTATTTGTCGTGAGAATCTGAAACTTTTTAACACCCAAGACGGTGGAACAATATTTAAAGTAGGAGGTGGATCAGAAGGAGAATGACTAGTCCTTACCACAAGATTTTAATGACTTTCAGTAGTCAATCCTTCAGAGACAGTTGATTACTTCTATAAGTTAATTTTGCCTGCTCTTATCTGATTTGCGCTTTATCGTTTGCCAGACTAATTAAGAGAAGCTTTTCATTTCTCTGTTCACACGTACTAGGTATCGTAATATTGCTCTGAAAATCACTGTCCCATCATTTTTGAGTGAAGCAGCGATACGTGATTGCTGTGCGAAATTCACTGCTAGTATTGCGCCAACACGATACAATATCTGATGGATAAAAGCCGGTTTAAATGTATTATATCTTCCAAATGTTATCGTGACTCAGTGTAAAAAATGGCAGTGATTATATTCAAGTTTATAACTAACTTCCATGCATGTAAATGTATCGCCAGGTTTTGTCTGAGGGATTTTTTGCCAGGATTGCTATATCCCGACATTATTGCTGGTGTTTATAGAGTGAACAACTGTCAATAATTGCTCATTAAGGCTCGTTGACACGTGCGATTTTGTGCCTCGAAATTGCCATCTTGGTGTATGTGTTAAACTCAAGATAGTATCGAAGACGAACTGGAGCGAATCATGATCTAATATCCAGCTCAACAGATCATCTTGGAGTTACTACATACACCAGGATGACAATCACAGAGAACAGAATTGCATGGGTAAATGCGCCTTTAAACTGTTCCTCTAATTGCGTCAGCTGAATATAACTACCAGAATACTGTATGGTTTCTTCATTTTCATGAAAACATTGAATTGCCAAAGCGAATGAAAGGACAATTGCTTCAATTTAACATTACAAACAAAATTCCGAATGGCATTCTGGTGACTGTATAGAGCAGATGTATAAAGTGAATCGACCATTGGATTTAATGAGGATTGGGAGCCGGGTTAAATGGCTAAATTTCATCCCCTTTAATCGAACTTAAAATACGCTATCTTGGTCTTGGTTACAAAATTTCGTTATGTAATCGCAAGATAATTTCCAAAGGGATTTCTTCAATTCGCAGGCTAAAATTCTCCAGGTAGACAGCCACTTAGACTACTTCAACTTCAGTTGTGTGACTTATCATCGTCGTCAAAACTCAGCAAGTTTAAGTCCTAATAAACCACACAGCTCAAGAAGCACTGAAACGACAAAGAACATTTCCATATGAGTTTATTGCTTAACATTTGCTTTTGCCAGTTTTAGCCTTTTCTTGACTTCTTGAACAATTTTATTACATCTACATAACCCACCACGTTCACGGAACCTTTTACTAACAGAATATCTCATTTCCGAATTTGATGTCGAACATATTCCTACTGATTTGCATGAAAAATATGTTAAAGTCTAAAATAACGATAGAAAATAACGATTCAAAAGGCTGAATTTGAAAATATTAAAAAATGGAGGTTTAGAAAAGACTAAATTATTGAAAAATACTGATAGTTGCTTTTCGGTTTCAAGAGAAACAACCATCGAAAGAGGCAACTCATGAACCAAGTATGAGTGGAGCGTCAATTCAAGGTACATTTGCAATTTTTTGTAATGATAAATCTTGTCTAGTAAAACAAACTACAATGAGATAACTGTCAAACCTTTGACACCCAAACGTTCATTATCGTGAATATCGTATTTCCTCTTTTGAGCCCTCGGGTGGCTTATTTCTTTTTCAGCGCTTTTGGACTAGAGGCTAATTAGAAGTGGGGGCTAAACAGAGGCTGGACTCTTAATAAATTTTCAAGTTTTTTAAAAATTTATTACATTGCAGAATCATCTTCAGAGAAACAGGAACAGAAAAATTTCGTGGAATTTTTCTCTTAAAAATTCATAAGTGCATCTTTTTTTAGCCTTACCAGTGTGTGCCACATGAAAAATATCACAAAGTTTGTATATGTGCATGTATTAACTGATGTAAATACTTTTAGAAACTAAACAAGCAAAAGTCATAAGAGAAACGCAACATTATATCATCCACGATAATATGGTGGAGGCTTAATAAAGGGTGGAGGCTTTTTTTCGTGCACTTCAGGGCTGGGAACTTATTAGAATGGAGGGGCTAAATAGAAGCTTGTGGCTAAATAGAGAAAATACGGTAAGGGTAGATGCGTTAGAGTAGTAAAGTAAGTAACTGGCAATTTAATAAAGAAATAACTACTTTAAACAAAGTTTTCAGTAAATACGAAATTATAGTCCAAACCAAAGATATTCACATGTGAGGAACTTATGATACATCTATTGGATATTTTTTAAGGGAGACACTGGATATAGTATCAGGCCGGATTGTGAAAAGCTTCGCAATTCGGTATCCGGCTGGATCCTGCAAAATATCCGGTCGGATTGCCGGATATTTATTCGATTCAGTTTTCTACAAAAATGCATTGATTGATAACACAAAAAGGCACAGAAGTAGCTGATTGCTGGTTAGTTTCTAGTTCTGTCGTTAAAGCACCATAAATAAAAAGTATCAACTGAAGATCGCAATATGCAGGATGGTATGAGAATGACATGTGACTGAATGATGAATTGTGCACTTCAATTGGCTTATACGCTTGGGGTTATAAGATACATGAAAAGGAGATTTGAAAATGGTCACCATTTTGACGAAACTGCGAATTGTAAGCATTTAAGACAGAAAAAATATCACCTCAATTAACTGCCTCGGAGCGCTTATTAACTTTTGGTCCTAAAAGAGTGACACTTATTCGATGGGCTCCCTTAATATTAAATGTTTATATTCTTGGTTCTATTCATCTATGGAAACATAATTTTTACTATTGCGTCAAATTTCTATTTTATTAGAAGCTAAACGTTGCTGATACCCTGTACGGTCATTCTGATTTTGACTTAATTCGATTTCATTCTGAGAAAACTGTCTAAATGAGCACTTTCTTGTAGTTTTCAAATTGTAAGATGTATTTGTTTGTTGCCAATAACGTCACGAACATGTGCTAGCGGTCAATAAGTGGTGCTTTCGCTATCGTTTGTTTGTTATCAATGCATCATAATGGTTAATCATTCGCATGTAAAAATGTGTGGTTTAAAATGACGGAGTGCTCAGTTTAAACAAAAGTAATCTAATGGAAAAGTTAATTGATAATTTTTATCGAATTTTCGACTTTACTCTAGATCCCAAGCTATCCACCTTCACTGCATGACTTTCATGAGTATTAGTTTACTTAAGCCGCAATTTTTTATTTAGTAGCATTTTTTCTTCTCAGTTATAGCGGATAACTGACATTTCTTTTACTTTTCATAAACTTTGCTTCCACGTAGTTCACCTCGTGTATGAACCCTTTGACGGTGTAACAGAATCCATCGTTTTTACGTTTCAACGTTCAATATTTTCCTTTTGAATTCCATGGAAAATTTGCAGACACCTAAAATAATGAACGAAATTTAAACAGAAATGATTTTTATGCACGGTATGCATGTGGAAGTGACATGGTGATATCATAGACGATATCCAGAAATTCGTGGATGGCTACTGCATTAGCCACACATATGGCGAACTTCAACTTTAAACCAGTGATACACGACGAGATCTCCGAGACTTTTGTGTCTGAGACCAGTCTCCAACACTCACGTTTCCGAGACGTTCATGACATATGGTTACGTATCTGTGACTTTGTTTCGGAGTCTTTCCTTGCTTTATGAAGACATGCCGGGAGATGACTTGGCGGTTAGTGCTAATACAAGCGTTATTCTTCATCTAATCATCAAAAAGCGTCAAGGAAAACACAAAAAGGCGAAGAGTTCGTATAAGAAATGTAAGCAAGCAAGGGTTCACACTTTTTGTGAACAGTGCATTGTCATGCACACAAGACATTCAAACAATGCTTATAGACCAACTCATCATTAAATTTAATCGTCTGGCAATCTCTGCAAATTGCATTCCTCCTGACAATCCTGGCACGATAAACTGAAAGTGTCGGGTAACACAGAAATGGTTTTGACTCCCTTAATTCAGCTATAAGTACTCCACCTTTTCTCATGTCCACTGGACGGCTATATTAACTCCTTGACCTGTTTAGTGAAAGGTTTTGTGCAGCCTGATTGGTTAAGAAGTTTTTGTGCCGAAGAGTTCTCCTTGTAATTGAAACATAATTCTATTTCGGAGACTTTTTGTCCAACACAAAAGTCTCTCAAACTTTGATGATACATTTCGCAAACCATGTCTCCGACACATACGTCTCGGAGACTTTGTCGTGTATCACCTGCTTTAGGTCGCCATCTGAGTCTTTGGAGCTCAATGATAAGAGCATCTCACCGATCATCAGAGGTGTGGGGTTTCGATCCCCGTTTGGTGCTCAAAAATTGTATTTTTGATATACGAGGTTAACAAACGTCGACATTTTGGAAGAAATTGAAAATGAATGAATAACGTGAGTTCTACGCTAAACGTATTCCTTCCAGCTCTGTTGAAAATATAGTAAACTCAAAAGCTATGAAAGAAATTGAAAAGAATTCGAATAGCTGTTTTCCCCTTGTAATGCAGAAAATGATGCATTGTGGTATTTATCAAGGAACCTTATTACGTAGGAGGAATTCAGCCTGGGCTGAGATGTCGTCTCTGCTAACAGATCTAAAATTTCTTAACTTCATTTCGGCATATAATTTTCCGAGCAATTGCTGAATGTGTCTCAAGCGAAATAATTTATATATATAGGCAGTTGATAGGTTGCCTGCAATAAGGAATGCAAGACATAGTTGTGATACACATGACACAGAGTATGATCGTATTGGTTTTTGATACATGATACTAGTTAAACTGAATACTAATGATACCAATGTCAGTGATGCTTGTGATAGGTGTAATTATATTTATTATACTTGTAATACTAGTAATGTATTTACCTCAAATGATGCGTTTGTCACGACTCATGCCAGTTATAGTTGTGACACTTCTTATGCAAGTGATACGTGATGCTCAGTAACCCAAATCGTAACCTTCAACTTTTCTCCCTTGCAAGATCAATTACTCTTTTGATTACTTACCTAGTCTCTAGCCAATTAAATCAAAGGGGGCATGACCTAGTCGACTGCAACATGTTCTATCTACAGAAGTCTGATGATTGTCATGACCCCCAGTGGATGGTCAGGGTTAGGATTAGCGTTAGGTGCTTATCACCTCCGGAAGGTGCTTAAGAAGAAACAACTTATCACATGTGGGGAACCTTCATTCCCCTTAAATAAATAATAGTTATCTTTTCTCCTCGTTTGAACGCGTGAGACTAGGCCCTAACCCTAACCCTAATCCTATTCTGAGTGTTCACTAGATAGGTCTTATTCTTCTTGAATTGGACGAGTGTCGTGATAATCATCACACTTAGTTCCTATGACATATGATGATTATTTTCATAGTCTGTCAAAGAGCACACTGTCGAGTAGCATGGCTTGCGAAATAATTGTCCAGAACAGCATTGTAAACTTGCAAACCTCTCTAAAGGCATTCTTTCGTTCTTATACTAAAAACAATTTGATGCTTTCATAACGTTGAATTATACCCCGTAAATTATATGAACCTTGCAGAAACTTGGTTCAACAATGCTGGTTAAGTATACATAAAGTAAGGCTGAAAAGAAGTTGTGCAGGTCTAGGAGCTCCATAATTTTCTTTGTTAATGCTGCATACCAGGCTGGAAAAAATTCACTGGAAACAAGTAATCTAAATCCGTAACATTATCCCAAACCCACGTCAGTTGTCGGCCTTGGAAAGTTCTAAACTACAAACACGTTCTGGTAGACGAACACCTTTACCATACAAATAAGATTGAAGGGCATGAAAAGCATCTATACTGACACATTCCTTTACGAAAATTTCACATGTGGCTTAACATATGTAAAACGTATCGAATTGGAACATTTTCACTTATATCCCTCATTGCTCCTTTTCTTTTGTTCTTTTGGGGCGAATATATTCAATAGCCTCTGTCAATTGGCTGTTTAAAAGGCTGGTGGCACTTTCTATCAGTAAACGGAGGATGCGAGGCCATAAACAATGAAGGAAAACAGTGGAAGAACAAGGAATTCATATTCCCCCCAAATATTCTCCTCCCATATTCCCCCCATATTCTCTCCAAATATTCGAGTGTAAGATTCTCCGCGCCGCTCCTTATCTTCTTTCTAACTTAAAAACAAAAAATTACCATTTTACCCTCAAAAAATTACCCTGAGAAATTACCCTTTCTCGACATCGACATCACCCGTCATAACGGCACTTTCACCACCTCTGTTTATTGCAAACCCACATTCACTGTTCTTTTCACAAATTTTTACAGCTTCATACCTTTCACTTACAAACAAAGTCTAATTCTATCACTACTCCATCGTTGTTTCAACACCTGCTCTAGTCATGAAAATTTTCACCAAGAACTTGAAATGTTAAAAAATATCTCTAAAACCAATGGCTTTCCCACCCATTTATTTGACAAACGCGTTCCTCTTTTCTTGGACAAAATCTTTACAACCAAATCAGTCATTCACACAGTCCCCAAAAAGTTTTATACTTTTCTGTTCCATTCACTGGTCGTCACTCTCTCCAAATCCGCAATCAAATTTTAAAATTCTGCTCTTCATCTTACCCTCACACTAGAGTTTATTTTGTTTTTCAACCAGGCAAGCGACTTGCTCATTTTTTCAACTTTAAGGACAGGATTCCTAAAGCTCTGAGGTCTCGAGTTGTTTACGCTTACACGTGCCAATGCTGCTCCGCATTGTATGTAGGCCACTTACATACACGACCCTCTGATCATCTAGGAGTTTCTGCCTTGACAGGTAAAAAGCTTCTTAACCCATCACCTTCCAGCATCTCAACTCATCTCACTGAGACTGGCCACACTGCATCACTCAACGACTTCAAAATCCTATCCTCCTGTTCTTCTGCCTCTGAACTTTTGGTAAGAGAAAGTCATTATTTCTAAACTCAAACCTTCCTTGAATGCCAATCTAAGTTCTGTTCCTCTCTCTCTCTCTCTCTCTCTCTCTCTCTCTCTCTCTCTCTCTCTCTCTCTCTCTCTTTTAACCACTCTATCCATTTCTGTTTCTCATAAATCTTGTAATATAACACCTACTTTATATCTTTAACCTTGTAAATACGATACTTATTTCATTCATACTCTGATGATATTGCGAGACGCAACGAGACATTAGTCCGTTAATAAACTTATTTCTTTTATAAATCATGGCCTTACTGCGTGTACTTTGCTGGCCATTAATATTTATTCTAAGACTGAGATTCCCGCCTGGATCCTCGCTCGCAATTGCTAATTAAGATATGGAAGCAAATGACAGTGTAGCTTTAACACACCAGGAATCGAATCACAGTACAGGATTTTATCTGTAATGTTCAGAGGATTTTAGTGAAAATTATCACGCCCGTTCATTGTCACACGTAAATAGATAGATTATTAAAGAGGCGGCGGATCAAACTTTTACTTTTAAGAGATAATTTGATCATGCTGAGAAGTGAATATAGTTTAAAACTTTATTTAAGCAAATTCATGCCGTCATGACGTGACGTAGCTTAATTTTGATTGCTTGGGGCCCATGAGTTTTACCCACTCTTCCCCGGCTTGCTGTTGCGTCGCTGTGACAAAGCCGTAAAAAGGGAGAAGTAACTCAAAAACAAATCTAAAACTCGAAAACTTTGATAAAAGCCCTTCGTTGCTTAGCGTGTAAGGACGACGTCAGCTCACGGAGTGAATAAAGTTGTCACTTAAGATTGAATTCAAACGAAGACGAGAGTCGTTTTATGAGAACTGGAGCGTTTTAGGAGTCATAAAACAAGCCACAAGTACCAAGCACGTTGGTCAATAAACCGTGGTTTCTTCAAATGCCGAAATTTTAATGGACATCGTGCCTCAAGATGACGTCTTAGATCTTAAGGTTTCTAGTATCCAGGCACCGTCGGGGTGATTTTTATCATTTCCAATGCAGTAGATCTACGTGGCTTTGGTAAAGGAGTGCAAAAATCAGACGCTAACAGCCAAGACACACACAAGACATCCCACAAAAAGGGCAGGAGTCGCGCGACCCTTCCTGTCTCTAGTTAGGCCCTTGTATCATGTAGACAGTAGACTACATGATCATTAGGAAGCAGTTTCATTAGGAAGCAGTTGAACAGAGTCCTTGGAAGCCTTCCTCGTAGTTTGGAAAGCAAACAAACGGGTGACTTTCACAGTTACTTCACAGTTGTCATGATCTTGGTAATTCAATGAAATGAACACAACCAAGTAAAGACGTGGAAGCAAAGAGCATTGATTTTGGAGACGGTAAAAGAAGTGCAATGGATCTGAAGGATGGAGCAACACGAAAGAAACGAGATGTGGCGTTTGTGAGCCCTGTTTGAGGAAGGATAACTGTGGAGAATGTAGCCACTGCAAGAATAGAAAGACTGATCATCAAATATGGAAGCTTCGTAAATGCAGAGAATTGAAAAAGAAGTCGACTAATGCGGGTAACATGCAACAATCGGACGTTGATCTCTCGTTAAGGCCAATGTGCAACGAGCTGAACGACAAGCCTGTTTTCATTGGCTTGAATTCAACGGATATAGATAAATCAACAAATTCAGCAATGGCAAATTGCCAATCAAACTATAAGTTATGCAGAAGCGAAGAACTTGAAATTCGCATGGATGAATAAGGAAATAATGGTTTTTGTGTCCAAAGTTCTCCCACGAGACAACCTGGTAATAAAGCAAGCAAAATCGAGCCAAATCTTCCGGATTTTGACGTCCTCCCCACCGAATTAAAAGGTAAAATGTGGAGCAACATCAGTTACCAATGCCTATTTGATGATGTCAACAAAATCTACAATGAAATTGTTCACTTCAGAAAGAAGATTTTCAATATTCCATCGGGCAGAGCGGGAAAGTCGTTTATTGATGAATTGACCTTTTGGTTAAAACAGTTCAATTCTAACTTAGAACTGAATTCGATTGCACTGAAAGCATTTATGGTGCTTCCGTCCCTGATTCTTCAGAAACCTTCGCGCTCGTCCAAAAGTAAAGAACATAGCGCTGCTATTGATCGTAGATTAGCCCTGTGGAGACAAGGGGACCTAAATGCTTTAATGAAAGAAGTGAGATTTATACAAGAAAGATTTGTAACCTCAAAAAAGGCCAAATCAGCTGATGACATCAATAAGATCTTTGCAAGATTAGTAATGCAGGGGAAATTATCTGCAGCCATCAAACTCCTAGATAGAGAGAGTTCCGCGGGCCTTTTGGCCCCCTCTCCAGAAGTACTAGAAGCGCTGAAAGAAAAACATCCTCCAACCGTTGACATCAAGGATGAATGCCTTCTGCATGGTCCACTAGATTATATCCCACCCAACATTTTCGACCTCATTGATGAGCAAATGATATACAATGCAGCAATGAAAACCAAAGGCTCTGCTGGTCCCTCCGGAATGGACGCGGAAATTTACAGGAGAATTTTATGCTCGAAAAACTTCAGCAATGAAGGAAAGCTTCTGAGAGAAGAAATAGCCGCGATGACCAGAAATCTGCTGATATCAAGTTACCACCTCTCGTTGTTAGAAAGCTACACTTCCTGCAGACTCATTCCACTGGATAAGAATCCGGGAATTCGACCAATAGGGGTGGGAGAGGTATTGAGACGGATAATTGGCAAGACCATAACCGCTTTTTTGAAGGAGAGATCAAGCTCGCAGCCGGTCCTCTACAGGTATGCGCAGGTCATAGTGCTGTCGCCGAAGCTGCCATACACGCCATGGCCCAGATCTTTGACGATGATGGTACAGACGGAATTCTTTTGGTTGACGCCAGCAATGCGTTCAATCAAATGAACAGGGCTGTCGCAATTCACAACATTCAGATAATTTGCCCTGAAATGTCCATGTATATTATCAACACGTATAGAAGTCCCTCGAGATTGTTTATCTATGGAGGAGAAGAGATATTATCGCAGGAAGGAACAACACAGGGAGACCTATTGGCCATGCCATGGTACGCAATCAATACATTCATCATGATCCAGAGCCTAAGAGCACGTATACCTGAGGTTAAGCAAGTATGGCTGGCTGATGATTCGGCGGGAGGCGGTACAATTGAGCAGTTACACAATTGGTATAAGTTTTTAAGTCAAGAAGGAAAGAAATTTGGTTATATAGTCAACGTCTCTAAAAGTTGGTTGATAGTAAAGTCACAAGATTTAGTAGACGAGGCCAACATGGTTTTAGGAGAGGAGGTCAGAAAAACAACGGAAGGTCAGAGGCACCTAGGAGCGGTTATTGGATCCCAGGAATATAAAGACCAATATTGTAGTGGAAAAGTCCACGGGTGGAGGGAAAACATCGAGTTGTTGACTGAAATTGCAAAGAGTCAACCCCAAGCGGCCTATATTGTATTTACAAAGGGCTTCAAATCCAAATTTGCTTATTTCATGCGTACCATTGACAATTTTGAGGATTATGTTGAACCAATTGATGAGGTGATCAACGATAGCTTCCTCCCAGCCCTCTTTGGTTTGAAGGAACCGCTCCCTAATGAGTTGGGAGACCTATTCACCCTACCACCAGCACAAGGGGGTCTGGGTATATTAGATCTGAAAGTTGAAGCCCCACAGCAGTATGCCGCCTCAAAGTTGATAACAGCATCGCATGCGTCAGCAATACGTACGCAGAGTAACCTCATGCCAGCTGGTGAACAAGGTGTAGAAGACCTAAAAAAACAACAGCAGTCACTTAAGACGGCGGAAGTGAATTCGAGAAGAGAGGCCATTGACGCATCTCTCCCACCAGACCTGTTAAGAACAACGATGCAGGCCAGAGACAAGGGCGCAAGCTCGTGGCTCAACGCTGTACCCAATGAAGAGCAGGGCCTGACATTGAACAAGCAACAATTCAGGGACTCATTATGCCTCTGTTACAATCTGCAACTAGCGGATTTACCAAACCACTGCTAATGTGGAGATCGATTCTCTGTCAGCCACGCCCTTTCGTGTAAGAAAGGGGGATTTGTTTCGCAAAGGCATGATGGTATCCGGAACCTCCTCACGTCCCTGCTCAGTAAAGTGTGCAAGAATGTCGAGGTAGAACCCCATCTTCTACCCATCCAACAATGAAATTTTCGATCTAAGATCGACAGTCACAAGCCCGGAGGCTAGACTGGACATTAAAGCAGGGGGCTTCTGGTCTCGAGGAAAAACAGAATTTTTTGATGTACGAGTTACGCATGTTAATTCAGCGAGTAATCAGAAGAAATCCACAGAAGCAATCTTAATGGAAAATGCGAAGGAGAAGAGGAAATACCAACAAAAAGTCATTGACGTAGAGATGGGATCGTTTACTCCCTTGGTGTTTGGTACGAACGGAGGAATGGGGAACGAATGTAAACTGTTCCTGAGCAATTTAGCGGACAAACTCTCACGGAAGAATGGTGAGACCTATGCCAGAGCCATAACTTGGCTGAGAACACGCATATCTTTCGAGATTTTGAGATTAGTACATACATGCGTTCGTGGGTCTAGAACCCCTTTCCACAATAATCTTGATTTTTTAGATGATTTTAGTGTTAATATAAGGAATGTGGACATTTTTTAATTAGATTATTTATAAGTGTAATTCATAGATTTAGTTCCAGGATTAGTTTTTAGTAGTTTTTTCTTAATTTAATTTAGTTAGTTATAGTTTTCATAGTATATTTTGTATTTTAAATTCAGCAAAATTTTTGAAGATCTATTTGCGATATGCTGGTCATTCTTATATATATGTACGTCTACATATATATACATATATATATGTACGTCTGTAGAAATTTTATGTATAAATAAATAAATAAGCTTAATGCTCTTAGTTGTTACTCAGAGTTTCACGTCTCTTCGGACGATCTTCGAATGATTGTCTGATGATCGTGTGAAGAGACGTGAAACTCTGAGTAACAACTAAGAGTATTAAGCTTATTTATTTATTTATTTATCTGCTCTATCTTATAAGATATTGAGCACTCTAGATAAAGTCAATATAGAAAATGTGTTGCTGTATTCCATTGTATATATATGTATATATTAAAATAAAAAGTGTTTAGGTTGTAAAACACAAGTATAAGTGTATATGGATAAGTCGTATAAAACGACAATGTAGAGAACAAGATTTATTAACCACTCTTTTCGCACAAACGTTTTCGCTTTTATTTATAATATATATATATATATATACATATATATATATATATATATATATATTTGTGTGTGTGTGTGTATGTGTGTGTGTATGTATTTATATTGACATCATAGATATAAGTAATATTTAAAAACCGAGCAGGAGTGCTTTATCGAAATTTAAAACATGAGGCGATAGCCGATTGTTTTAGATCCTATTAAGCGCGTACTGCGAGTTTTTTATATGTCTTCTAAGATGAACCTCCTAATAGCTAATTCTTAAAGAAAGTTTGGAAATTTATGTTCTTAATCCAAAAAAAAATTAACTTCTTCTTACACATATAGAATGTTCTCTGTCTTTATCACATATAAAGACACGACGTGGATATCATTTTGTTTTGTATTTTCCTCATGAATTCTTAACGAATTTTGGAAGAATATTTGAAAATCTTTAATGCATATAATATGTATAATATATAATATGTATTATATATAAATATATATATATATATATATATGTAATATGTATAATAATATATATATATATATATATATATATATATATATATATATATGATGAAAAGTTTGTTCTCAAGCTTTTATCTCAGAAAATTTCTGAGCTCCCCAACGGAAATCGAACCCGTGTCTCCCGATTGCCGGTACGGTTGTTTTACCACTAGACTATAGGGTCTCAGACGGCAACCGTGATGTTAATTAGAGACCTGGTTCGTGATATTGATATGTCTCTTCCCAAGCTTACAAACATTTACACTTAGTAAGATGAAATTTACTAATACACAGTATCACATCACAGGTATGTTCAGCTTTCAAGTACGAAAGAGATATATCAATATCACGAACCAGGTCTCTAATTAACATCAGGCTAGCCGTCTGAGACCCTATAGTCTAGTGGTAAAACAACCGTACCGGTAATCGGGAGACACGGGTTCGATTCCCGTTGGGGAGCTCAGAAATTTTCTGAGATAAAAGCTTGAGAACAAACTTTTCATCATACATATATCCAAGCTTACAAACATCTACACTTAGTAAGATGAAATTTACTAATATATATATATATATATATATATATATATATATATATATGTATGTATGTATATATATGTATAATATATATAATATGTATAATATATATATGTATAATATATATTTTGTTTAATATATTATATATATATATATATATATATATATATGTTATCAGTATGTTATATGCAGTATATATAATATATGTAATAATATATACCATTTTTGTTTGAGAAGTGGGAAAAATTTCCATTTTCATAACTGTGGGTAATTTAGCCAAATGTTCCGCTTAAGTACACTGTGTTGGGTTAGAGATTTCCTAAAATTGTAATGTCATTTAAATAAAAAGTTAACTCAGCCCCGGATTAGACAAACTTCTTCGTGAAGCAAAATATCAAATTCCTTCTCGTCTTCAGAGATCAACCATCGGTAAGCGAAAACGAGTTGTTGTTTGTTCAATTCACATTTTCTAAGCTTCTCAATCTTTTAGATTGACCGTGACTTGTGTAGTTTATTTTTTCTGTATGAAAACTTTCTGATGACATTTATTACTCACTAAGCTTTAAAAAGAGATCTAAACATGAAATCAAAATTACGATTGTTTCATTTGAAAGAAACCTTGAAATGACAGATAACAGTGTTTACTTCCCTTCTGCATCTCAATTCTAAAGATATTTAGAATTTTTTCTGATTGGTAAGATAGATAAATGAGGTAATCTATGAAGTTACTTTGTTGGTGCAAGCATATTGACTCATTGGGAAATCTTGTATAACCTTGTGAATATTCACTGGAATCAAATGAAACCTTGCCCATTGCAATGTTTATCAAACTAAACACCATTACATCAAAACAATGCGCTATAGTGATAAATGTCTGTTGAACAAATGGCCATGTAGCTCAATTAGTGTATCAGTCAGCATCCTAAACGAAAATCTAGGGAGGTTTTTGGGACACCTAATCCATACTGAAATTTCTTGAGTTGATGGGTTGGCACTCGCCCCTAACTCTGATACAGCTCAAGCACTATTCAAGAACTTTTGCATGAAAGAATGACTATTCATACACAGTTTTTCCTAACCTCACACTTGTCTTATGAAGACGTCTGAGAGAATTTACTTATCAAATTGTCGTGGAAGATCAAAAATATTCCTGCTTTATTCATTTTTGGTCAGTCTTGTAATATTTGAACAATGAAGGTTTTACCCATGTTAGGTTGCACCCATTCTTCCGAGGTGTGTTTGTCCCCGTTGTCAGGCAAATTGTACTTTAAACTTAGTATTGCTGCAAGAATGTTGGTGTAGGGAAACATCCGATGATTCTTCAATATTACCGACGGTGTTCGATTCGACGGGCATTCACAGGTGAAAGTTAAACCATCTTCATTTTGGTTATTAGCTTGATGAGAAAACATGAAGAAGGCCGGTAGATTTTAGGCTCTGGGGGATTACCAGAAGACAAGTCGTTTTTTCGAGAGTATCCGGTGAAAACGCGGAGAATTGACTGGTAGCGGCGGACTAATATCTTTGGATTAAAGGTTCGACCGAGATCGCCCAGTTACGTGGAAGTCGCCTTATTCGCAGTTGGTTCCAGAGAGCTTTGATTCCTAAATATACACTCAAATATCACTCCTACACTTTTTTCATTCTCTTATATAGATAGTGAATGCCAAACATTACCAGCAATATACCCTTAAAAATGAAGTCTCTTACTTTAGTGTGGTTAGGGACATCATCCTGCTTTTCAATGAATTCTTAATGAGTTTTATAAATACATATATAGTTTTAATTACTTTTTAAATCAGCTTTTCTAATTAACATCCTTGCTCTTTTCGTACATGTCCAAGATCAGCTACATGAATTGAAATTTTTACTGCCAAATACGCTTAAGAGCTGAAGAGTTATTCAATGAAAACATAATTGTTGTTTGACAATTCAATTGCAACATTTTTAACATTTAACTTACTTTGATAACTTTTCCAAAAGAGCGCATGAAAGTGGTATGAGGCTGAAAACTGCACAACTGTAGTCGAATGTTTCGTTTCAATTCCTCGTTATATTTCGAGCGCATCAATTTAAAATGAAATACGGGGTTCCTTGCAACACACGTAGATCAGGGACCCTCATTGCCATTTTACGGCCTTGCTTTAACAGCCTCGCCAGCTCCGCCTTCGACCATCGCACAACACTTAGCGTATCGGGGTGAGGGTATTAGTCAATAACTGGTAATGGTAGCGGAATAGTGATAGTGCCTGATCTTTATCGTTCTCGTTTATTTGAACTCTGCAAACGAAAACTAACTTTACGAGTTAAATATGATCTGTGCTAGAAAAGGAATGAATATACGGAAAATTTTTTAATGGAATGAATGTGAATAGTTCAATCCATAAGTATAAAATCGGCTGCTCTCACGCTTGTTGCTTAGAAAAAGCTTTTATGAACACTTGATGGGAATGACGTCTGTGACCCTTTGCGGCTCAGGAAAACTTCTTTGAGCAAGACGTGTGAAATCATCAGCATTTCAAGCTATCCGGTAATTTAGCCTAATTATATTTCATAAGGACAGCTTTTTTTTCCAATTTCTTAGTGGGTTTTGGTTTTCAAGTGAGTTTTAGTTGACTAAGTTAGGCTTTTTAATGCTTTGTATTTTAATCTCCATGTCCTCACCATGGGCTCCAAGTCCATGCAAATATCTCTAAAGTAAAAACATTAAAATTTTCTTGCTATTGGGTTACGTCTCTGTGCAATATATACAGTGTCTTTTAGCAGTTTCCAATCAATTTTTTTTCTGATTGATCTTGATATGTCTCTCTCAGGGAAGGGACAGTAAGACAGCTGGTAAACAGTAGATGTATTTTAAGATATAAATGAATGATTGATGTTATATATTTGTAGATACTTGTGGGGATGTTGAAATGTCTAACCTAATGAAATCCAACCCAACGTATTCTTCATCTGTTGAGAAACAAAAGGACTCAGAAAAGGATTGCCAAGGTAAGGTCGGCTAGACAATATCCTCACCCATCTAGTACCAAGCAGACTCTAACACGTTTAGCCAAGTTAAAAGCAGTCAAGCAACTTTACCTACGGAGAACCAAACAGACTGTGACAACATTAGCCAAGCTAAAAGCAGTCGAACAACTTCATCCATTGAGGAACTTATTGATCCTGAAACCTGCAGCCAAGATCAAACCTTCCAAATAGCCTCTTCGTCCAGATACAGAGACATTTCACATGGTATAAATCCCTAAATAAGAAAGGTTTTATTGTTTTTGCTAGATCAAGCTTCTTGATATGCTAAACACTGCTTGTGATCAACGGGTATTTACAATGAGCCGGATATCAACATTTGCTTACCATTAGATCGTGTTTATTTTTAATATGTACCTAAACTTAGTTTACGTGTACCATATTTGTGGTGAGATATTCCTTCGATGATCTATTGAGTATTTGATACATCTAAACGTTGTACTGAAGTGGAAACTTTAAAACGTACTTGAAACTTGAAACAGAAAAGAGATTACTTGACTAAATATCCCTAATACATTTAAAAAAGTATAGTGTGGTAATTTACTTATCGTGCTATTTTGCTGCGTCAGTGTCATTGTCGTTCTGCTCTTTCAAACCCTAAAATCTCTGATTCTTGAAGCTTGGCGAAAATGTTGATCGTCACCTATGTTTGAGTTATTGCCACTTGATTAGGTCAGGAATTTTTTTGTTTATGGATTCTGTTACATTAGATTGATTGCCGGATTTGTTTTAGGATATAAATTAATTCTTTGGAGATAATATTTATTTGGTTTTACCGTAAAAACATCTTCGGATTTTTCCTTTTTAATTTAGCAGACCAAACACCGTTCATCTGCAATGAAAGTGAAGAAGAGAAGGGAAAGCTTGCTGTCCCGAAAGCAATGAAGTTAGTGAAAAATTTTCAGTTTACTTCTTAATTTTTGAGCTTACGCATTTGTCCCAAGTCCTTCCGTTCGTAAAAAAATAAAATTCTGCATCGACAATGTTAAACAAGGTAATCATCTTACCTTTTATACATTTTATTTATTTATTTATTTATTTACTTACTTACTGGTGGGTTTAGTTACTTATTACTTATTTACTATTCATTTACTTATTTATATTTCTTATTATTCTGATTAACTATTTACTCAGTTACTTTTTTTCATCTTTTCATTTACTTAATTAGTTATCGACATTTGTTTATGTATGTCTTGGTTTATCTCATTTGCACTTGTTAATTTACATATCTCTTTGAAGAGTTGTTTCCACCTTCTTAACTACGTCCATCCTTCCTACCCAACTGCCTTCCTACTTACCTAGCTACATCGCTCAATCCTTCCCTATACACCCGCCTAGAGAACCCTTTCTTATAAATAGTTCATTTTACTGAACACAACTGTGCAGTTTATTCTTTCTCCAAGGGCTGGTAATTTGGAATTTTAAGTAAAAGTCAAATATTTCGTAATACGAAAGATGAAGTTAATAAAGGGTTGTTTTCATTTTGTTATGTTGATTTAAACTTAATTAAATTCATCTTCCATAAACAACCAACCATGTCATGATCAGCAATAGAAAACGGGATAACATCTGTATCTTTGATTGTTGCGGATTATTGGTGGCGATAATATCTATCAAAGATTTAGTCGTACCTGCTATTCGCGTAAGCTTTTTGATCATCTGCATAAAACCCATACAAATTTAAGATAGCTTTAAATTCTGCATTGTCTCCAGAGACTAGATTGTTTACGTTAAAATCGCCCAGCAATAATGTCTTTTTAGTTCAGTGCTAACCAACGACAACATCTCATTTATGGCATCGTTAAGATCGCAATGGAGGTATTTTGAACTGTTTGGAGGCCGATAAAATATTTCAATCAGGAAATTCTTGGTATACTTAAGTATAACTTCAATCCAAATACAATATTCTCGTTTTCCAAATCATTTTGGCACTTGTAATACCACCTCCCTTGCCCATTCTTCTAGGATTACTTATAAAAGTATAAGCAAGAAACTCAAAAAGCCACTTAGAGTCATGATCATTTTATATGAGTTTCACCCATTGATAAAGTATCAGTACCTTTAAAACTTTGCAGCAGCTCCAGTGCATAGGACTTGCTCGAAAAGAGACCCTCAACATTTTGATGAAAAATCTTCATACCTCTTTGTTTCAACAAAGTATTTAAATCCGGAACATTTCTTTCATTTACTGGCAGTGGCGTATCTACGGAAAATGGCGCCTATGGGAAGCACCGAAATTGCGCCCAGGTCCAAACATTTCACACCAATCTTTTTGATAACTTTACCATAAAATCAGCTCAAAAATAACAATCTAGCTATCCTAGTACTTCTCACCCATGATAATCAAAGATAGATCATACATCTCAAATAAAATTCTTCTTTCACTGTCCGAGGATGGCTTGTTTGACTATACTAGAAACTGCTCAGTGGCGTTCCCCTTCAAGAGGCGCCCAGGGTACGTGCCACACCCGCCATACCTTAGATACGCCACTGTTTACTGGACCAGGGCAGGAATGAATGTCTCCACACATCAAAATCAAGAGGTGTGTAAGGCTTTGCTTTGAAGGACGAATACGGAAGGCAAATTTCCCACCGTTTCCCTGCCATAAGCTTGATAAGATATGCCTCTTGATCAAAAGACACTTCATCACCTGTCACAACTAAACCAACGATATCGGAACTCGTAAAGGCACATTTCATTACTTGAAAAGTCAGAAATATTAGCAGAACGATAAAAGCTTCTTGCCACACAGCCGCCATATTGAAGATGATATTTATTTATTTACTTATTTGTTTATTTGTTTATTTATTTGTTTATTTATTTGTTTATTTTTATTGGTTAAAAAAACAAACTCAGAAAAATGTAAACGTAAGAGAAGGTGATAAGAAGCTGTACGTCTTCTCAATAGTAAAAGCCAAAACAACGTGTGTATTTTTTGAACAAATGCATCGTGGTTTAGCGGTTAGCTTCTTGCCATGCGAGTCTCAAGCCCTGGAATCATTGTCCAAGGAAGTTGAAATTTTTTTTCACCACAGTTTTAGGTATTTTTCTAGGCTTTGATTTTCTTTCCAAAGAAATACTAGATGGAAAAAGGTTAGAAATCGCTTTGCCGGAGCTACTTTTTATAATCGGATTAGTAAACTTGACTGATTTCCTCGACACAAAATTAAAAGACTTGAACGTAATTCTAGTGTGAATACGAAGTGGTTGGTTCCTGCGCGAGTCCGACTTTTATCGTCTAACACTAGACGATTATGAAGGGAAGACGACAAGAACCAGAAAAGGTTAACGTAAATCTAGATACCAGCTATTTTTCTGGTTACACATTTACCAGAAATTTTTCTTTTATTTCTTTCACTTAGGTTTATGATTGATGAAGAAGGAGGAGGTGTTGCCTTCCCCTCAGCCAATGCGTTTTTTCAGTTCCCCAAGCGAGCACTGTCTAAGTCAGTCGTCTTCACATGCACGCCTTTAAACCATAACGACTGTCCAAATCCGAGGAAAGGCGAGGTTTTCTGCAGTAACATCATTAATATAGAACCGAAATTAGACTTTCAGGAACCTGTCACAGTCCTGTTATCTCATTCAGCTCGTGAAGATTGGCCGTATGCCGAGTGCTACGACGTAACTGTTCAGCAAATGAAAGAGGAATGGACTGATGTGAAAACAAGTAGAATAAGAAAATCTGAAGGTATTGTTTTTTTATTTCATTATGTTATTAGATAGCTCTATAATAACTGGAACACTTGGGTATGTGATGCCAAGACCGCCGACACAATTTTTCCTTTCGTAAACGGTCGTTACTATCCCAAAAATCGTTATTATCCCAATTCACAGAAAATACTAAGTGAATATATGGAAAAGCCACGCGTAAGGTATGTACACTCATCTTTGCTCTAATTTGTCTCTGTTATCCTGAAACAGAATGACAAAATCACGGAAAATGATTGAGATTGTTGTATGGAAAACACATGTACAGTCATTGTAAATAGTCTGAACGATTACTCTTCGTTGTCTAACGAGTACAAAGCAGAAAGATCAATCGAATGCGAAGTACAAACACGTGCCATCAACATATCGATTTAATAATTGCTTAATTTATGGAATGTTTCATTGCAGTGAGCCGTCATGTCACGCATAACAATCAAAAAAAAGAAGATACAGAGTCATAGTGAAAAAGATATTCACCAGACGCAAGATATTTACTTAATATTTAGAGGAAGCTGACGAAATGAAAGCTAGAGTGTCAAAAAATAGATGAATGATGGGTTAAGTGCAGTTTAGCTGATACACCTGAATTAATTAGGCAATTGTGGCCTCAACCTGCCGAAACCCTTCCCTAGCCATGGAGATCGCACATTAACCTTTTAAGTGGCAATTTTCTAGGAGGTGTCCGCTTGAAAAGTAAAGTCGACTGGCGTTACACATAGTAAAATATTGAAGACCGCCATATTGGTTAAATTGGGAGGGAAAACAAACATGCCGAATGAAAAGTTCAGCCATGACCAGAGGCCATTCTACTTTTGTCTCATTCTTTATTTTATTTTATTTTATTTTATTTTTTGATGTAAAATAATTAAGGTAATAGCCGACTAAAGCGCAGAAAGCAGTTTTCTGCTGGACAGTGTATGAAAACGAACACGAAACAGTACCCTAAACATCAGTTGTTCTACCTCGACCTTCTCGAGCAGATGAAAAAGAGCCTGGAGAAAAACAACTTGCCAGCCAATTTACTCAAATTGGCTACGCTCAAGTTGATCACAATTTTCGATGCCCATGCCCTCTCAAAAATAAAATGGAACTTACTTGACGTATGGTAACAATATGTGATCATTTCTAAAGTACTCGTTAATCCTACTATTGAATATAGAAATATTAAGTTATTTCTGCTAAAATCATGTACACGGTAACTGTAGTAACTGCGCTCGCATACTATTCCCGCATCAAAAAGTATCAGTTAACACTGGGTCCCATCTCTCACTGCAATCCTCTCATGAACCAACCAACCACAACTCTCCACACTCCGGGCAACTACTACCGCGCACCACATATCAACTGGGAACGAACAACTCCATTCATCATAAATTCACATCACAATCCATTCGTGGTCTCACTACCTGTTCAACGGCATGCCCCGGTAGAAATACTCACCGCTTCTTCTTCTGCGATAAACCAAAAAATAATTTTTTTGGAAAAGGCCCGACGAGTTTCTCTCTCTAAATCAAACAACAAGTTTGGTAAGCAGATAATTTATCTCTCCATACTAACTTTTTAATTTTTATTCTGATTATCATTTCCTTTCCGACTACACAGCGTTGACTCCCAACCCCAAATCCCTGTTAAAGAAGCCACCATACAAGGCCGACGTGTGCGTCCTGGGTTTTGTCCCAAGATCCTTACGCATGAGACAATGTTAAACATCTTTTAATTCTTACTCTGTAACTATGCATACTTCTCAATTTAACTCTACTCTGCATGACCAACTGCACAACTACTGAGTTCGCGATAAAAGAGTTTTAATTTTAATTCCCTGATTCTGCCCGTTTGGCAATTACCATCATGCTTTTATACCATCAACACCATTGTAGGCTTCACTGTCTAAGTTTGGGTTGCCACCAATCAGTGCAATGCCTCCTCACGTGGCATATCATTAGCAAGCCCTCCCTTGGAAGTTATAACCTAGAGCTGCAAGTGCACTCCATTATTAGCATTTTCATTCGCAGTCATTGTGTAATAGCATTTGCAGGACTGCAACATCTATATGATTCCGTGCAAGTACCTACTTGAGGGCAAAAAAATCGGATAACTGACTACAAAAAGCATCTCGTAGCATTTAACGTAGCCAATTGAGTATTTCTGGAAAGGTTCGCATATTTTGCTTACTGAATACTGTTTGCATTTCCCTTTATTTGCATGCGATGTTTTGTACAGATGAGTCTCAAATTTCATACAACCATCTAAACCAAGGTCTTCGTGTTTCATTGTTTACCGTTTCAATCAAGTGGCAGTTAATCCAAGTTTGAAAATACTGCCCATGTTCAAGGGTCCACTAACTTTTCTGAGTCACCATAAATTTTGTACGTTCTAACTTACAACTTGTAATAATACTTCATGTTGTCTTTGTTTTCAGAACTTCCCAAAGAAATTTTGTCAAATTTCAGTTTCATAACTGAACGTTTGCCTCTTGCAAAGGTGACCATTAATAAAACCTGTAAGTTGGTTGTGGTGACAAGAATCAGATACGAAACTGTCGAAGTGCCGACTGAAAAATCCTATGTTTACGCCAAGTCATTTGGAGACGAGAGCGATCTGAAAATAACTTTCCCTCAAGGTGCAGTTGAAGAAAAATGCTATTTAAGAGTTAAGGTAATTTTGATCTTTAATTGCTTAAATACCTTTTAAAAATTCACTCGTGTACACCTACCATAAGGAAAATTAGTGTGTTGATGATGCATTAAAAATCTGGGGTAATTTTCCTTCTTCATATTGAAAAAGCGTATGACAGAAGCAAGTATTGACGCTATTTACGACTGTAATGTAAGTGATACTGTGCAATTATCCTCTTCTTTTCCTGGATAAATGTCAATGTTTTGATAGTTTTCGAGTCCTCAGAATTTAAAAAAATTGTACTGGGACAGGTTTTACGAAGCACTGGTAGATCGTGCGGAAGATGCAGCACCGGAGTGGCTAGTAGGGACATTGGAGAAGTTAGGTTGGCAGCTTCGTACGTGGACCGGTTAGGCCGGGTTATGCTAATCCCCTGCTCACCCCACAAAGCGCTGTCCAGGGTAATAGTCTCAACTTGCTCAGTCTATTTACCCGGTAGATGAAGAGGGACAAAATCTTGCTTTGTGTTCGTCTGTAAATACAGATTGTAGACCGTACTGATCCGACCGTGTCAGAAGTAAATATTCGGAAAGTCATTCGTTGCTCTTCCATTTCGAAATTTTTAAACTAAGGTAAATTGATATGGCGAAATCGTTTCCAACGCTGTTTCTTAAAAATTTATTCTGTTTTTGGGAACATTTTCGGAAAGGGCGAAAAAGTCAGCCAGTTTGACAAATAAATTTTAGTGAAGTATTATGATACTCACCGTAAGCGAAGGACTAAGGTCCGGGTCTTAAAAGGTTTTGGTAATATTTTTTTTCGATAACTCAATGAACTGTGTGCATAAAGGCCTTGGTATTTTTGTGTTTCTCAGAATTTTTTTGTTGTATCCGTTCCCGGCAGCTTCAAGGGACCTTGGGATTGGCAAAGTTACTGAACATCTTGTTTTTCCTCGAATGAACTGCTGTTGGTGAGGTCCTTGTCATTTCTATGATCCTTCGAAATTCATTGTGGTGAACGTTTCTCACAACTTCCAAGGATATGAGAAAGGATATGGATAAATATCCTAAAATACTGGTTTAAAAAACTCGAAAAAAACACAGAAACACTAAAAAATAATCCCCTGAATGACTTTTTTTTTCTGAAAGTTTAATTGGGGGAAAAACCTGTTATTGTAAAGTCTCATGCAAAGACCGACGTATGAGAGTTGCAATTAGAAAATCATACGATAGACCTCAATAGGTTGACAAGTAATAGGAATATCTTGAAAACACTGCACATTGATAAAATCTAAGTTCAGTTGTTTAAAGCATGGATAGCATTATTCAGTCGCAAAGATTTATCTGCCGGATGAGCTTGTACGACCGGCACTACAACTGGAGCTGGTTTAATATACGCTGTGATGTCCTAACGTTTTTGACTTTCCTTAGGTGAACTTCAATGTTTTCTCAACTTTGGGATTTCGAAAAATTTTCTGAAGACTTAGCAAACAGTCATGACTCTTCAAATTTTAGTAATAATCAATCGAGTAGAAAGTGCTCACAGCAAAATTGTCCTGGCCAGGATCTTCAAGATTAGACCGAGACACAGAGCACAAAGCAAGACTCAATGCTAAGCTTTTGGTGCAAATCCCACGGTTAAGTTTTCCTTGTTGGGCATTTTAACCATACTTTAAACTTTTGCTTATGCTGTAAAGACGTCCTACGCAGCGCTCAAGACTTATAATACTTCTGAAAACGTGTGTATACATTTTAACTCTGTTTTTTAACCAACTTTTGTGGACTCTTTTAATTAAGACTTACTGTGACAGTTGTGAAGATTTTAAGACTGTTTCATTTTGGATACTTAAATAGAAATGAACAACTTTCCAGGTTTTTCCAGCGGACGAGTTAATAGATGCGATCTCACGGGTTCGTGATGAGCTGGTATGTTTACCAGTTGTTAGAGTTACTGGACAGAAGAAAGAATTTCTTAAACCGGTGGTTGTTGAGGTAAATTATTGCAGCAAGCGTGCAAGTGATATAGATGAGAAGTTTCTTCCCGTTGGACAAAGAAAACCCTTCAATTCTAAATTTGGAGTCATGTTGCAAAGCTACGAAAAATCTAAAGGCCAGTACAAATGGAAGAATTTAGTCGATGGCGCGAGGTCAACAATAGAACGAATACAAAAGAACAAAGTGAGAATAACTTTTTCTGTCAAACATTTTTGTAGGTAAGAGTACTGATAATTTCATGCCTTTGCCTGCTTACTGTACACTAATATATACATGATACCTAGTCTGTTGAACTTCAATATTATGTTGCGCTAACATCGAAATATCATTGAACATTTGAACTTTTTGTCAATTTACATAACCATACTTGGCAATATGACATCTAGACCAACTAAGCTATTTTCTTGCGGCTGCCTTGAACCCTTTACGGTCCGAGATGTCTGCCCTTGACGAGTTAAATCGCTCAGCGTTAGGCCAGAATAAAATGAAAATGTCGAGGACAGACCAAATAGAGTTAAAGCTCATACTGAACTCCAATACATGGCATATAAACGACGAAGCGAAGCTTTGTGTAGCGTGGGGCCCAATTTTTATGTAGCATCCATCTCATTGTAAACTTTAAGCATTTTATTCGAAACGAGGAATTAAACGAACATCATCGGAGAATCATCTGGTTATGCCTTTGTAAATTTTTGAAGTATTTTTGACTATTTTAATGCTAAACCATTCTTGGTGTCTGATAGGCTTACGTTAGCTTTTGAATTTAGGAAGGTATTAGCTACCGTCAAAGTTTAAGATTATAAAATTGAAGAGTCCAGTGAAGTCTACCCTGAAAGTGGTGAAGGGTTTGTTGGATAATTGATAAACGTTTGTCAAGCTCTAGTCCCAGAAAAACGATTCCGGAATCCTAGACAGGAATCGAGCTTGCAACCTTCTGATGGCCAATGAGAAGCTCCAACAATTAAACTACCGGACCCAGATGGTGAGCCATGGTGCGAATTCAACATAGACTGGAAATGTGGGAGCTTCGAGATATCTTGGATGATCGAAGAACGTTCACATTTCCAACATATATCGCGAAACATGTATTATTGGAAGCACATGGGCTCAGAATAAAGCATAGCAACACCAAGTTTCAATATAAACGTACCGGGAAGGGAGAAAACGTGATATAAGAAGAGCCTGGAACGAACGACTTTCAATATAAACACCCTATAGCACCATGTGTGGTGCAGTGGTCACCACTCGTAAGATGGCTGAATACAGTTTCGAATGTCTTTCGCATCTTATGCTTCCCTTGGACATAACTCAGTAGAGACTGTAGCTTATCACCTCAAGTTTAAAGGAGTAAGAGGCGATAATGGGCTCTAATGCTGCAATGATACTATTAAGGATTCCCCCAGTTTACGTGGTAACAATCGTAATTGTAAACTACCTCGAAAATCCATTTTAGTTGAATTAACTGGAAATCTGGTCATTAATATTTGCAATTTGCAATTAGCAATAATTTGTAGTTTTGTGATTGTCACGGTTCATACGATGAGAACTTTAAAACGAAAATATAAAACTAAGGATATTGATTTTCCGGGCGGAAAGCGTAATCGTAACAAAAAGATCAGAGCCCAGCTCAGAATTCTTAGGTGTATCGCCATAGTGAAATAGGCAAGTCAAAAAGTTTTAAAACATATTTTCTGACGTTTCGTTGCCTCGTGCAACATCTTCAGAGTGTAGGTTTACAGGGATGAGAAAAAAACTATACATATGAATCTATAATTACATATTAGAATAATTAGACGGCTAACCAATAGAAAACTGGGAGACGTGACAGGAAGTGACATGCATACGGAAGAGGAAAGCATTAGAATAGAGAAAGAGGTGTGGAAGAGATATTTTCGTTGAGAGACGGTTTGTATTTGGAAATAAGTAAACTCTCACGAATGAGGAGTTCAAAGTTAGAGGAAGACCTGCACGAAGAAATAATGGAAAAGTCGTTGGGAGAAATGGCGTGATTAGTCTGGCGAGTATGAGCCTGGATACTGGAAGTAGGAAGTGAAGTGGTTGCTCGTTTCTTACCCGTCAAAGGCGAAACCCCCATGTGTTCTGAGATACGCGTGTGTAAGTGGCGCCTTGTTTGGCCAAAATACAATGCTCCGCAGCATTGACACGTATATTTGTAGACAACACGCGATCTCATTAACATGGGGGTCCTGTCCTTGAAAGGGAAGAAACCAGACAACCGTCTTCCAGATTGAAAAATAAAGCGCAAAGTAACTTGTGGGAAAGCAGATGAACATAGTTTAGAGACCTGTGTTCGGATCTGTAGAGCATGTGATCCTGTGAAAGGAAGCTTAAAATAAATGATATTTTTCGGAGGTGAATCAGAATCTTTTGTGGGGGGACAAAACAGACGATCAAGAAAACGACGGATGCAGCGATCAAGAAAAATCTCAGGATAACCATTCCTAAGCAATAATTTCTTAAGTTTAAGAACTTCAGCGTGAAAGTGGTGAAAGGAAGAGCATATTTTAAAGTAGCGATCAAGTAGAGTATAGACGAGACCACGCTTATACGATAACGGAACAAAACTATCAAAACTAGTGAATAAACCGGTAAAAGTAGGGTTAGGGTTAGGGTTAGGGTTAGGGTTAGGGTTAGGAAATTCAAGCCACTTTTATCCGACCCGCTGAAGACAACGCTTCGCCGAGAACAACACCTGCGCAACTTCCTGCTCTCTCTTAAGAAGGACAACATAATCTCTGAGGAACTATACGAACGTTTAACTCCAACAGGCTCTAGACCAGGCATTTTATACGGCTTACCTAAGGTACACAAAGCTAACCTTCCATTTAGACCTATTCTTTCTCCCATCTCAACTCACTCTTATAACCTTTCTAAATTTCTCGTTTCTATTCTCACACCTCTCTTAAGCAGTCCTTTTATAATTTCCGATACGTTTTCGTTCCTCGAGGAGTTACGTGCTTCTAACCTTGATACTAATAACATATTTATGGCGAGCTTTGATGTTAACTCGCTTTTTACTAACGTTCCACTAGACGAGACCATTGACATTATTATTAATAAAGCTTTTAAGAATGCCACTCTTTATCATGGCTTTTCCGTTTCTCAATTACGTAAATTGTTATGTTTAGGTGTTAAGAATGGTCATTTTTTATTTAACAACTCACTCTACGAACAAGTCGATGGTGTGGCCATGGGCTCCCCGCTTGGTCCTTTATTTGCTAATATCTTCTTGGCTTTCCACGAACGTAGTTGGTTAACCAACTGCCCTCTAGAATTTAAACCTCTTTTCTTTCGTCGTTATATTGATGATTGTTTTGTTGTTTTTCGCTCTCGTAATCATGTTCGTCCTTTTCTAGATTATCTCAACTCACAGCATCTCGTCTATACTCTACTTGATCGCTACTTTAAAATATGCTCTTCCTTTCACCACTTTCACGCTGAAGTTCTTAAACTTAAGAAATTATTGCTTAGGAATGGTTATCCTGAGATTTTTCTTGATCGCTGCATCCGTCGTTTTCTTGATCGTCTGTTTTG
The DNA here is from genome assembly GCA_030142905.1 of Heliopora coerulea. Lineage (NCBI taxonomy): Eukaryota > Metazoa > Cnidaria > Anthozoa > Scleralcyonacea > Helioporidae > Heliopora > Heliopora coerulea. The sequence goes on from JASJOG010000219.1 coordinate 288,246, forward strand.
TCCCCCCACAAAAGATTCTGATTCACCTCCGAAAAATATCATTTATTTTAAGCTTCCTTTCACAGGATCACATGCTCTACAGATCCGAACACAGGTCTCTAAACTATGTTCATCTGCTTTCCCACAAGTTACTTTGCGCTTTATTTTTCAATCTGGAAGACGGTTGTCTGGTTTCTTCCCTTTCAAGGACAGGACCCCCATGTTAATGAGATCGCGTGTTGTCTACAAATATACGTGTCAATGCTGCGGAGCATTGTATTTTGGCCAAACAAGGCGCCACTTACACACGCGTATCTCAGAACACATGGGGGTTTCGCCTTTGACGGGTAAGAAACGAGCAACCACTTCACTTCCTACTTCCAGTATCCAGGCTCATACTCGCCAGACTAATCACGCCATTTCTCCCAACGACTTTTCCATTATTTCTTCGTGCAGGTCTTCCTCTAACTTTGAACTCCTCATTCGTGAGAGTTTACTTATTTCCAAATACAAACCGTCTCTCAACGAAAATATCTCTTCCACACCTCTTTCTCTATTCTAATGCTTTCCTCTTCCGTATGCATGTCACTTCCTGTCACGTCTCCCAGTTTTCTATTGGTTAGCCGTCTAATTATTCTAATATGTAATTATAGATTCATATGTATAGTTTTTTTCTCATCCCTGTAAACCTACACTCTGAAGATGTTGCACGAGGCAACGAAACGTCAGAAAATATGTTTTAAAACTTTTTGACTTGCCTATTTCACTATGGCGATACACCTAAGAATTCTGAGCTGGGCTCTGATCTTTTTGTTACGATAAAACTAAGGAATTCTGCAGTATTTTATGTTGTACACTCAATAACTATTTTATTGAAAAGTTTAAAATTGACCGTTAAAATGTTATCAAAAGGGTATAAAAGATTAGATTAGCTAGTTGTATAATAAAAAAAACAAAAAACAAACTAATGAATGAAACTGATTGAATTTTCAACCTTGTTGTCAATTCCTATCATTGCCAAGGAAATAGCGAAGATTCTTAACGTTACCCTGCAGGCTAAATGTCCTGTGATAACTTTTCTTCTGTTCCAATTTTGGAGTTACGGGCTCTAAATTATTCCAGAGTTATGTCGAAAGGGAACATCAAGTGCGAAAAACTCTCAAAACTGCGTTCAGCCACCTTAATTTTGATTGGGAGACTGGAGTTTAATCTCTGTAAGTACACCACATACGGTCTTGAAATAGTTCAGGAGAAAGTGCTGCCTCCTCATAAAAAATCCAAATCGTCTCGAATAAAGATGTTTAATCGTAGGAGCTTGGATCCTCCTATTTAATGAGAGTCTGGCCTGTTGGGGTAATTTGCTAACCTAAGGGTAAGAAAGTTTAATAAGTGGAGGTCGATGTTAAATCAACCACGCTATAAAAACTAGGTAAGGTCCGGGCGGCTTAAAATTTTTATGATAGCACTTTGAAACCACACTTCTCGTTCTTTCAACGTACTGGTTCAAGCATATTATGGTGGTATAAGGACTAACACAGAGCAGACCGAAAGGAACATGGATCGAGGTGCATTAGAACCTAATTTCTAGTTACTTCGTTGACAATTTCGACACTTAATAACTGAGTTATAAGGACAAAGTCTGTGCAAGCCATAGCAACTGCAATTTGGTATTTCTCTGATGAAACATCAGGATCTAAGTTTCAGTTCATCATACTACTTCAAGGCTCCAGGAAATGAACTGTAAAGTTAAAGTTAGGAACAGACCCTGAAAAGATAGCGTTTATATGATGGTTAATTAGAACTTAAGTTCTACTTCCTTCATCGTACTATCTCAATGCTCCTGAAAGAAATGTAGAGACAAAGTTAGGAGTGCACAGTGGAATCTGATTTCCAGTCTCTTCAATTCAGAAACACGATCGGTTGTACCTTCTATTGTTGGAAACATGCTGACATAGAACTCAACATCGGCGACACTAACGTTCAAATACCCTTTTCCCAAGGGCCAGTTCCCAACGTTGGCCTGGCACCTCAGTTTGCTAAAACTTTGAACTAGTCGATCGAAAACGGCAATGTCCGACCATTTTCACATATCCATGTCTGATGTGAAGTTTCTAATCAACACTCTTATTTTAGTATTGTTACCATATTCAAATTAAAGCTGCAAGCAAATTTACTGGGGAACGATGAAGTCAAATTTCATAACGATGGGTCTTCAACGAAGAACGTGGATGCCATTTTGTGGGCAGTTATGGATCCAGAAGAGCCCGACCGCCGCAGCTGTCTTAGGGCGATCGTTGCCCCAGGGCACAAGAAACAATACGTGGAAGAAACATGGGATGCGGTGGGAAAGCTATGTCGGTCAAATCTTAAACCTGGCGTCACGATTTTTTTTTGTGTACCACTATCTGCATCGGAACATTTGCCTCTGAAAGATGTGTATGTAAGGTACGGGTAGACCACTTTTCATGTGTAGTCCCCTGGAAGTGCTCCTTACTTACAGTCGCCTTTCAGCAGGGGGAATATCTGCCTATTTTATCTAAGTTAGAAACTATAGGCGGATCCATTGGAAGGTTCCAAGGCCCTTCGAATCCCTTTGTTGTTGTTAAAAATGTCACACTTTTTGTTGAATATAAGTCGGCTGGAAATACATCGAATAACTTGGCCAAGAATTCTGGTCATTGTCTGTTGTTGAGATTGTATACGTGATTAGACTTTTGTAGCAGGAAGTAATTTCTTTTTCTTAGCAAATAACGGTGGCATATATTGGGAGATGGGCGGGACCTGAAATCAAGATTCAGTCTTTAAGTAGTTCTTATGTAAATACAACCAATCGCAATGAAAAGTCCAAATTTTAATTTGTTATTAATTGATGTTATTTTTTAATTTAATACATACTTGCAGATGTTGAATACCGTTAGATTTTATTAAAAACAGTTCTAAAAATGCTGGAAATACCGATTTGGGGAAACTTACTCTCCCTCTACCAAGCATTATCCTTCATCATAAGTGAATCTTCTGCCAATCTGCGGTAGCCACTTTGTTTGCCTCCATTTTTCAAAAACGCTGTTCACCGCTTAGAACTATATCTCACATCCAGAATTGTCTGGGTAGATTTTGGATAACTGTTATCAACTAGCATCCATTGTTAAATTTATTTACCATATCTTGCATATTTTACTTTTCCCTAATGTTCTTCTGTGTAAATTTTTGTTTTATGATAAACGTTACAGCGAATTACTCCTGTAGATGAGTTAATAAAAAGTCTCCTTGTGGCAAACAGACAACTGAATGATGCAATTTTGTGGATTTTAGCTTCCAACCTACTGTTGAATCTTGGACACACAACCGCCTTGAACAACCTTATGATCTTAAGGACAAAGACATGTTCTTTTTACGTAAGCGGTGTGAAAAATGTACACATGCAGAGGATGATTATTTGGAACGCGTACCAATACAATTCAGAAACGCGTCAATGGTACGTAATTTAATAGATGCAATGATTTATCGTCACTCCGTAATTATGGAGCGAGTAAATAAGAATACATTTATTTCAGACTATCATGCTTTTTACGTTGAATTTATAGCAGAAACCTCCCTCTGTCACTGAACTTATAGACCACTTGACAGGTAAGCCTTTATTAGACTGCGCTCTTTTAAAGAATATTTAAGAATCTCTGGAGGGATTGGCCATCATCCACCCACACTTGAATGGTAGGACGCATTCTTATAATAAACGTAACGAATAAACAACGCATCGGTGTTGCTGATCTTGTGGACTTGACTCAAAAGTAATTTAGGAGATAGAATTATTTTTCTTCTAAAGAGTGACTACATTTGGATTATTCTCCATTATTGTATTAAGAAGTTGTGTGTAATAAATAAATAATGTTGTTTAATGGTACACGTACTTGTATTTCAATATCTTATTAATTAGTAAAGAAAGCACCAACGGAAATCTTAATCGTCACATGTTCAGATATCAAATTAAACAGTTGCATTAAGCAATATCTATCTCTTTATCTACCTGATCTTCCCGTGCGGCCGCCTGTAAGTTTCACATTCTGGATAACACACTCCTCGGAGGTTCGTTATTTCAACTTATGTTGTTTCGAGACAGTTCTCTGACTAAATTTATTAAATATACAAGCTTTCGACTACCTAACTGTAGTCTTCGACAGGCAAGAGTGGTACACGGGCAAGAGTCTTCCACAGTACAGTAGCAATCAGTCTTTTACTTGGATAGGATACTCCGTCGAGGTTGGTTACCTCAACTAGTTTTATTCCTTAACCCTATTTCACATGGGGGGGGGGCTTTTTTGGCCCCCCCCACCTATACTTTGTTTCATAAAATTTGAACCGCTTGTCCAATTCGGCCGAAATTTTGTGACTTTTAATATTTTTTTATTGCGGTTATTTTGCTATAAAGAAGTTTTAAAATTTTTCACGTTTTCCGGGGGTAATTCCACTTTTGTCGCCAGGGGGTGAAAAATCACTTTTTGCGGTTTTACAATCTTTGGTTTTATTTTTGTCTGATTAGATTTTTTGGACAATAATGTTGAATTTTTTTTGCCTGCCAATTACATCTTAGGTCTAAGACAAATTTGAATGGGCAATCATCATTTTTATTTTTTTTCAGCGGGTAAAATTCAATTCCGGCTGTTATTTTTTTAACTCAAACATTCTAATGTTTTTCTCAAACTTTGACGTCTTTTTTGATTTTTTGTCACACTGATTTATTACTACATCTTCAATTTAGTTCTATGTTTGCCTTTTTCAACTGGAAAATGTAGTCTCGGGAGTAAACACAATGAGTTACTTTCACGTATTCTGTAATTAGTAATTAGTGGAATACAAATCACAGGCAAAACGTTTCTTTTATACAAATCTTTAAAGCTTCCCTTTTCTATGAAAATATTAGTTGAATCCATTATTGATATTTTGATGTATAGAAAGAAGTGTAAAACAGATTAGAAACCCTACTTATCTGAGGTATTGAAAAAGGTGTGAAAAGTTACAAAAGTTACAACAAGTGACAGTACGTCGAAAACCAGCAGCACTTGAAGCTCCGAGTGATCGAAAAAGATGCTTTTACTGGATCAAACAGTTGAAGGGAAAGCCTCATTACAAGGAACAAAAGAACAAACTTAGCAAATCTAAGCATTGTTGTCCATCTTGTCAAAGAACAATATGAACAAAGCATGCAAGTTACGTATGTAATGAATGTATTGAAAAATTCCACATATAGACATGAACAGACCTCCAGCAAAGACACTTGAAAAAAATTTTTGTAGATATTTTGATGTTTTTTGACTAGTAATATATTTTTCTAACATATCCCAAAGTTTCATGCATTTCCCATTTCCAGTTCTCGAAATAATTACGGGGGGCCAAAAAAGCCCCCCCCCCCATGTGAAATAAGGGCATACCGATATGCCATGTTAAATAGGGTTAAGTCTTTTGGCACAACAATAACATTCAGTCTGTCAGCAACAATCATTGATAAATTTAACAGGGACGTGAAAATTTGGAAAATTTTAGGTCCGGATGACTCATAGATAAGTTGAAAACGTACTCCGGCTCAGCAGGCACGATACATTACTAATTTGCACAACCAATATGGCTGACTAACAAGCTTCACTTTCTAATTGTCTTATCTTTATGGAGAATAAATCGTATCTTTCATGACTATAAAATTCTTTGCCCGAATAAGTCCATCATCACAAATGAACTCTTAGTTGTAGAAGAGTTTAACATTATGCTTAATAAACCGTAACTAAACAAGGGTCTTCAAAAAGTTTAAAAACACTCGCCTTCGGCTCATGTTTTTGTTACGCTTTTCTCAATATTCACAACATTCCGAGTGTTTATATCACAGTTTATAACATGGATGTAATTCAACGCCGCTTCTGTCTGGCTGCCAAGCGTGCTCCATAGCTCGATGGAGCACGCGGAAAACTGCAGGAAAACATTCCGAAGGAAAAAAATTCCTGAGGAAATTATTATTAAACAGTGAAAATAAGCGAGTTCTTAAATGGCGAAGGAAAATATTATCGACAGGTGGACGTGAGTAACAGATTTTCAACCAACATTTGGGTTGAATTTTGGTGAGGAAGAAGTGCTTTAGCCTTATGTAAAAAAGCAAAACTGCGAATTTACTCGACTAATGATGCGATAAAGCTCTTTGCCTAACGAAGAAATGCATACAATTTTAGGGAAAAAAACCCCTCGGTAAAAAAAAAAAAGAACTTCAAACTGGTCTGTCCAGAGGAGACCATGCAATACTTAAAGTAAACACAAACGATTCAGAAAACAAACTTTAAACAGAAAACACAACCCAGTAGCACTTTCTGTGACTTACATCAATTTAAAGCCACAAAATATTACAAAACTAAGTATAAAAAAAATAACATTGAAATAACCTAGCTAATACATTCTCTCAAACTGTCTGTTACGTTCTCTTTCTTCCAAAACCTCACTTTGAAGCATAGGAAAACGCTCGCTTTGTGAATAATTATTAAAGAAAAAATCGAAGTCCGAGGCCTTGAGGATCACCCGATGTTCAAGCGGCCAATTATAGAGTTTGGAAGTTTTGGCTTACATAAGAAGAAAGCAATTTTTGATAAGAGAAATAAAGTTTGTTTTCCATTATTTTGTGCCTGATTCTATGTTATATAAGAAATGGTTCGTGATTTGGCGTTCTTCATTGAGTTATGGATGTACTTGGGTAATTGGGAGAGCTCTCGAAAATCTAGAGGTACTTTCGGCTATCGCCTCGAGCAACTCTTACGCTGTTTTCGTGCTTTCCCAACCTCTATAGTGCATAAATAATCGCTGACCTCTACAATATACCTGGACTGTGAGTTCTTCTTAAAAAGTGTCCGAAAAATGATGACGTCATTAGAGATCCTTTTTCTCAACATTAGAGATCCGTTATGTTTGTTGTATATTTAGAGTGATGTCGAGTCCCAGTTTAAAGGCTTTATTCAGCTAAATCTCTCACTACAAGTAGCCACAAAGAACATGGCGGCTAAAAATAATCTGAACTTAGCCGCTGACTACTCAGGCTCGTTGTCCACAGGCAGCCCCTCCGATTGGAATGACTTTATGAGATAATAAAACTAGATCTAATTACAGCTCAATGAGAGACTAAGCTGATGTCAAAAAACTCGTAACAATGTTAATAATGTTGTGTTTAATTTCGGGATGACAGAACTATCGTGAATTTTATTTTATACTCTCTGACATTGTCGGCTCGTTATGGTTTCTGGTCAACTTATGTTGTTTCCTAGAGACCCGTTTGCACGTAAGATTTTGCACGTTGTTACTATCACCATAGTCTATGTAATAAACTCATGACAGTCTGTACAGCAAGATATCCACCTACGATTCGCTATAGTTTGTCATCGACGCTTTCGTCTGTTGAACATATACTCCAAGATGTCAATTGCAAGGCACAAAATCGCACGTGTAAACGGGCCTTAAGTCTTCACTCACAACAGTCACCTGCATGGTCTTTCACCTATAGATAGGACATTCAATGACTGATGGACCCAACTTGTGTTGTTCACAAATTGTCCTCTCACAGCATTACGACTTTTGGTTTCTTTTCTAAAAATTTTACAAATAGTCATTTTAGTTTATTTGTGTTACCAGATGCTGAAAATTTGACAAATGACACGTGGGAGAGAATCTGGTTGAAGCTGAATACGAGATCAACCCCAAAGAACGATTTCCGCAGGTTGGCAGAATTGATGGGGTTCACTAAAGATCAAATAAAAAAATTTGAACCACAGGACAATCCAACGCTTGCCATCTTGGTGAAATGGACATCACAAAGAACACGCACGGTTGACGACTTGGTTGAATTGTTTAGGCAGATGCCGAGAAATGATGTTGTTGAAATACTTACAGAAAGGTTAGTATTGATTCGTCGCAATCAACCTTATTCTCACTGTTGTTCCTTCATCTAAGAGATTCTTGAGCAAAATTCTGGCTAATGAGCTGATGCTGTATGGGATGATCTTGGTCTTTAACGCTTTCTCGGCAGGACCTCTTCCATAGACAATGATCCTACTGGGAAAGAGTTTAATCTTGCGTACAACTCAATAGACCAGAAAATGCTGTCCACAAAAAACATTTTAACGCCATCGTGGGGAAATTTTCCCTCATATTAAGGAGAAAAATTAAGATGAATTTCAAATTTTTGCTCAAAATAGGAAAAATTACTGTAAAACTAGAGAAAACATACCCTCAGACTAGTTACTGAGAAAAGGTTTCTCAGCCCTAATGCGGGTAGAACCTTAACCTTCTGAGTAAATAGCTTCAGAGCTTGTGCATTAGTTCATAAAACCAAACTACCACAATTTTATCAATATATTTTCGCGTCAAGCTCTTAATTTGTTAACCATTGACCTCGTTTACTGATCTTAAAATTTACCGAAGTCACCTGTATCTTATGCTTAATCTTAGAACAAAAATTAATGTCCAGTAAAGTGCACGCAATAAGGCCATGATTCATAAAAGAAATAAGTTTATTAACAGGACTAACGTTCCGTTGCGACTTGTAACATCATCAGAGTATGAATGAATTAAACGGGTATCGCATTTACAACGTTAAAGATATAAAGTTAGGTGTCATATTCTAAGATGTATGATAAATGTAAATGGATAGTATGGTTAAAAGAGAGAGAGGGAGGAATAGAGCTTAGATTGGCATTCAAGGAAGGTTTAAGTTTAGAAATAATAATACTTTCTCTTACCAGAAGTTCAGAGGCAGAAGAATAGGAGTGATGCAGTGGAGCCAGTCTCAGTAAGATGAGTTAAAACGCTGCAAGGTGTTGGGTAAAGAAGCTTTTTGCCTGTCATGGCAGAGACTCCTACATGATCAGAGGCACGTGCATGTATGTGGCAGGGCGTTTAGCCCACATAAAATTTGGAGCAGCATTGACACGTATAAGAGTAAACAACACATGGCCTCAGAGCTTTAGGAATCCTATCCTTAAAGTTGAAAAGATGACCAAGTCACTTGCCTGGTTGAAAAACAAAACGAACTCTAATGTGAGGGTAAGCTGAAGCGCAGATTTTTAAAATTTGAGTGCGAATTTGAAGAAAGTGACAACCAGTGAAGGGAGGAGAAAAGTATAAAACCTTTTTGGGGACTATGTGTAGGACTGATTTGGTTGTAAAGGTTTTGTCCAAGAAAAGAGAAACACGTTTTCTCAAACAAAAACTGCATCAATCATTATTAATATATAGTGGCTTCCGCTTAGGTCGCACATATATATCGAACACAGTTTTTAAATACGTAGATACCATGGTGATTGGTAATTTAAGATAAAGTAGGAGAAGATGAAGAGTAATATACGCATTAAAGAGGTATACACAGTTACCAAAGAGTGTTGGATAGTTTAGTTCTTAAAAGAACTGTGTGAAACTTAAGGAGGTAGAATTCTAAGTAAAGAATAAGCCAAAAGAATTAGAGAAAAGCACGATGCATTTCGGCAGACCACTTATCAAGTGCTATACGTCTGCTAACTAAAGAAACATATCACCTGCTTATATAGTCTAAAGAAAACTGATGACATCGACCAACAGTATGTGGGCGGGTCAAAATAGGGATAGTTGGAAAACAAATTCCTTTTGCCGGCACAGATCAGGATCATTAAGTTTTATGTAGATGGCTTCCATCACCTTCAATTGAAAGGCGGAACGGCATTTGTAAAGAATTCTAAAATTATTGTCTGAGTAGGTTTCGGCGCAAGACTTGTTGGACAAAAGATGTTTGCCAACAAGTGAGTCGCAACTGATGAATTGACTGGAACGGCATAGTCGTTCTGGTTGTTGACGTGATGGCTGAGTTTTATTTCTAATGACGCTACGAACATGTTGTTTGATCCGATCACCCAGTCTCTGATTAGTTCTACCAACATAGCGAGATCCACATTCGCATTTAAATTCGTAAATAACACAGCTTGATGAAGAAGCAGATGGAGACTCTTTGTGAGTGGGTGGGAGGATAGTTTTTGTCCAAAAAATGCCAACGAATCTAATTGTGTTTAAATTTGTTACCACGACAAAATCTCTGTTTTATTATTTGGAGAAACATTATAGTGGTGGTCAAGTCAGTGACTTGAACAAATTGGTGAGGCTACGGGGGGAAATGCGTTGTTGTAAAAACAGGATTGTGTTGTTGAAGGAATGTTTGAGCTCAGGAGGTTGCTCCTAAGCATGTGATGTCGCGAATTGCCAAGAGCAGAGCACGTCACACGTTGGTTATGGAAAAGGCATTCATGACGGATGATATTCATAAAGAGGAGAGCAGGCTCAGGTTTTTGACGAGAGACGCTACCAGAGAAATGTTAAGGGTCAAACATAGCTTATCCAAGTTTGATTTTATTAGATTCTGTATGTACATTGGACAAATTAATAACAAAAAAGCTTCAGATCAAGCTAAGGGACGCTTAGATCTCGTCAAGAGACTTAAGCAAAGACGTTATGGTAGTGTGGAACTTTCTACACATGTAACAAACCTGTCTAGTTATCAACTGACGCCTATAGAAACCGAGGTGCTGTCAAAAGGGCTAAGATTTGCCATTTCACCTGGAAAACTAAAACGTGAATCCATACTTAGTAAATTTGAGGTATTTTGGGTGCAGTTTAAAATCCTGACACCCCACAACGAAGAACTATTAAGTGCTTGTAAAGCCAAACTCTGTGACATTGCCCATGCGTACAGTGGAACACCTATAGAATCTAAAGACTTTTCTCTTACTAGGGAACATCTTATTGCTTTGTCAAAACTACGCAAAAACAAGGATATTGTTATTTGCAAGCCAGATAAGGGCTCTGGGGTAGTTATTTTGAGTAAAGCAGATTACGAGGAGAAAATGTTGCATATACTTAATGATGACAGAAAATTTTGTGAACTAGGCAAATAGCCGCAACGTGATTAGACAGCATCTAATGAAAGAAAACTACAATCGCTATTGTTACGCCTGAAGAAATCAAACCAGATCAATGATGGCTTCTATGGCCGAGCTAGGCCTACATGCTCAGAACGTCCGAGAATGTACGGACTTCCCAAAAGGCACAATAAAGGGACTCCTTTAAGACCCATTCTGTCGATGATAAAATTAGCACAACACAATTTGGCCAAGGAACTCTCACTTATTTTAATGCCAGTACTGGATAAATTCGCAAGCAGAGTTGTTAAAGATTCGTTTAGATTTGTCAAAGACCTACGAGAAATGACTATTGACACGAAGAATCTGGTCATGTGCTCATTTGACATAGTAAGCTAATTTACAAATATCCCTCTGGATGAAACCATAAGTATTTGCGCCAATGCTTTATACCACACCGATATTACACCACCAGAAATTTCTGAAGGCGCTTTCAGTGAACTTATGATTGCCGCCACAAGGGGGGTAGAATTTAGCTTTGGTGACACTGTTCAAACAGATCGATGGAGTGGCAATGGGTCCCCATTAGGCCCTGTTCTAGCAAATATCTTTGTCGGATATTACGAGTCTAGACTCCTTCAATCTATATCGCACGAGCTACCGGAGTGGTACAAACGGTATGTAGATGACGCTTTCGCAATATTTAATGGCTACAGTGCTACCAATACCTTTCTTGTTACTCTCAACAAAATTCACCCGTCATTAAAATTTACTTGTGAGTATGAGAAAGATAATAAACTTCCTTTTCTCGACGTACTAGTGCACAAAGAAGATACGGATTCCTTGATAAGTGTTTACAGGAAACCGACTTTTACAGGCCTGTACACAAGATTTGATTCCTTCAGTGCTACAAAGCAAAAACTCTCCTTTATTAAATGTTTAATTGACCGTACTCATAAAATTGCATCTAAGAAATTTCTTCAAAGTGATCTTGACAAGTTGAAATCTCTATTTTGATCTAATGGCTACCCGGAAATTATGCTGGATTGGGCTTTTAATCAGAGTGAAAAAGACAAACCAATGCGACCCGCTAAATGTCCAGTCTATTTAAAACTTCCACGGATAGGATAAATTTCCGAAACTTTTGGAAAATCGATCAAACTAATTACTGAGCAAACATTTTTTGCTGCTAGATTCGTTGGCATTTTTTGGACAAAAACTATCCTCCCACCCACTCACAAAGAGTCTCCATCTGCTTCTTCATCAAGCTGTGTTATTTACGAATTTAAATGCGAATGTGGATCTCGCTATGTTGGTAGAACTAATCAGAGACTGGGTGATCGGATCAAACAACATGTTCGTAGCGTCATTAGAAATAAAACTCAGCCATCACGTCAACAACCAGAACGACTATGCCGTTCCAGTCAATTCATCAGTTGCGACTCACTTGTTGGCAAACATCTTTTGTCCAACAAGTCTTGCGCCGAAACCTACTCAGACAATAATTTTAGAATTCTTTACAAATGCCGTTCCGCCTTTCAATTGAAGGTGATGGAAGCCATCTACATAAAACTTAATGATCCTGATCTGTGCCGGCAAAAGGAATTTGTTTTCCAACTATCCCTATTTCGACCCGCCCACATAACGTTGGGTCGATGTTTATCTTAAATTACCAATCATCATAGTATCTACGTATTTAAAAACTGTGTTCGATATATATGTGCGACCTAAGCGGAAGCCACTATATATTAATAATGATTGTTGCAGTTTTTGTTTGAGAAAACGCGTTTCTCTTTTCTTGGACAAAACCTTTACAACCAAATCAGTCCTACACATAGTCCCAAAAAAGTTTTATACTTTTCTCCTCCCTTCACTGGTTGTCACTCTCTTCAAATTCGCACTCAAATTTTAAAACTCTGCTCTTCAGCTTACCCTCACATTAGAGTTCGTTTTGTTTTTCAACCAGGCAAGTGACTTGGTCATCTTTTCAACTTTAAGGATAGGATTCCGAAAGGATAGGATTCTTCTCCTTCTCTTTTGACCATACTATCCGTTTCGTTTCTCATACATCTTGTAATATAACACCTACTTTATATCTTTAACCTTGTAAATGCGATATCGGATTAATTCATTAATATTCTGATGATGTTAAGAGACGCAACAAAACGTTACTCCTGTTAATAAACTTATTTCTTTTATGAATTATGGCCTTACTGCTCGTACTTTGCCAGGCATTAATATTTGTTCAAAGATTGAGATTCCCGCCTGGTTCCTCGCTCGCGACAATACCTTATGCTTAACCCAACCACATCTAATGATGACTACTGAAGTCAAACTTCTCACTCACCAACCTAGATGAGCTGACAACTTACACTAGCCATCTGTACCTTATTGTAAACCTTGGTATATCTAACAATGTTGATCTCAAGTTTTTCCCTTTTCTAGCTACATGATGTCAAAACGATCAGTAGTCATCTATAGCTTAATGTTAACCCAAGGACATCTAATGGCTGCTTATGAAGTCAAGTCTTTCTCTTAGCGATCTAATCTCAAAACTTAATGTTGCCGTCTATATCTTGTTAACCACAGTACGTCAAATAGTCCCGGACGTGACGTTTTTCACTTACCTAACTAGGTGATATCAAAACGTGCACTAACCTTCTATTGAATGAATGCATGAATACTCCGATGCATCATTTTATACCCAAATCCTCTTTAAAATTCCCTTCTAAAAAGACAACAGCTCCGAACAAAGAGTAAAGTAAAACCTTAATTAAATTCTAAAGAATGAAATTGAGACAATGCACAAGTAATGATGCAATGTGGTATTTAAGAAAGTGGTTTTTTCAGTGCACATAAGACCAAAAAATTTCGAGAAAGATAATGATTATAATCAGTTTTTCGATTAATAAAGTACTTTCTTTTTTTTTTTCCTACGAAAACGCATACTTGTGGATGGGGCCTGAAGTACATGACCGGGATTTTAGGTCTATCGAACTTTTGCAACGTCCAATCTTTTGATGTTTGAGAAACGTAAGAGCTTGGACATATTAAGGTACATGAACGATCTTCAAGCTCGATACTCAGAAAATGATTTCTAAGCCCCAGACGGGGATCGAACCCGCAACCTTCTGATGACTGGTTAGACGCTCTAACCATTGAGCTACCGAGACAGATGGTGAGCAAAGGTGCAAATTCGATATATATGTGCGACCTAAGCGGAAGCCTCTATATATTAATAATGATTGAAGCAGTTTGATGTTTGAGAAACGTGAGAGCTTGGATATATTAAGACGACAATTCCAATCAAAAGAAAACTCTATATGTTAATCGATAAACTGATTATGATACACAGCTTTCTCTTGACTGTTTTCATCTTATGTATATTATACTTTTTAAAATTCATTAAAAATTCATGAGGAAAATACAAAACAAAATCCTAACAATGTCGGATTCTCATATGTGAAAAAGAAGTTCAATTTTTAAAGCTTATAAAAGATAAATATCCAAACTTTCTTCATGAATTTGCATAGTAGAAGTTTCATTTTAGAAGACATGTAAGAAACTCAGTGCTGGCTTTATCAGATCTAAAACACTTGGCTATCACCTAGTAATTTAAATCTTCATAAAGCACTCCTGCTCGGTTTTTAAATATTACACACATATTTTATGTATATTTAATGATTACATTAGAACTTACGTTTTTCACTTACCTATGACTAAAAGATTTCAAAACCTACTGGCAAACATCTAACTCCATAAGTGATCCTAAACCCAAATCAGTTTGAGTGTAGGTAATAATTGATGTTTCTTTTAAATGTGCTACTTATTTATAGTTATACGTTTTATAAGCGTTTAAATAATATTTAAAAACCGATAAACGGTTTTTAAACGACCGCGGAGATCTATATAAGCTAAATAGATACACAACATGATCTTTCAACCTGAATTACCAAATGGGATTGCGGAGCTTTTTGTGACAATCAAAGCTTGACAAATTATCTCAATTGCACCTAATTCCACATCTAATATCAGTTTTGTCAGATATTGTATTAACCGAACAATATTTTAGTGCTCGAAATTTACTCGTATTTACCTGCATGGCAGGTTTTAGCGCACATGGGACAGAAAAGTGTCAGTTAACATCTTGTTAACGTATATGCAGAGAATTTTTTTTTCAATTTGCTTGTCACTGTATCCAAGACAAACACTTCTTTTAGTCGCTTATGCAAGACATCTCAACAACTAACGGACACGTGCAAAGAATTAATTCAATGCCGAGAGCAAAACTTTTGCTTGCACACCAAAGATCATGTTTCAAACCATAATTCAACTAGCTCTGTTATAAATTTGTTTTCCAGGTTATATATGTGCCTAGGTATTGTTAAGAAAATGAACCTAATTTATTTCATTTTATATTGAGCTAAAAAATTCATTTCAAATCTTTATTAACAGAAGAATTATGTTTTTGACATTAGTGCTTGACACTCCTTAAACTTACTTTAGCTACCTATGAGTGGATTTCCTTGACACCACTTATTTAATATATTAACTTTTTTTGTACTTCTCGTAATGAACTGTAGTAAATACTCTCGTCCACCAGTCCTTACCACTTTCCCTAACTATGGTTTATTCCGGTCAAATGTTTAGGTTTCAACGTGAAAGTGTTGATGGACGGACAGGTACGTATTTCTGCTTTACACGTTGTCATCTATTTATAAAAGAGAATGGTTGAACGAGAAAACGAAGCAGATCATCACAAAGCAAAAGCCTGTCAGCTTAAGTTTAGTCAAAAGTTACTCAGATCATCAATTAGATGTTCAATTTTCTCTCAATACAACATCGGTTCAACGTATTTGTTGTCCATGAAAACACTTGTCAGGTGTTGAATGAAATTTTCAAACCATTTAGCCCTAGTTTTATTTTCATCTTCTCATTCAAAGAGTCAAATAATTACAATGCTGATTATCACCAAGTGAAAAACGTTGTGTACATGTATAATGTTTCGTTTAAACCTAACGACACAAGCCGGTCTGTTCCTAATGCGATTCCATAATGAGATAAATTGAAGAGACTGATGAACTTGCAAGGAAAAACTCTACGAAAATGTCAATCAAAAATGTAAAGGAAGACCTTTTCGATGTTTGGGCCTTTAGTCAAAGTCTGAAAACTGTTCTGGAAAAAACCATTCGATCTACGCTTGAATTGAAAGTACGCAGAATTCGTTTCTTTTAGTTCCCAATCCTTAAACCCTATAATTATTTCAAAATCCAACAGTAAAAAATAAATGAGCTTTCGAATTCTAAAATTAAATTACTCCCTTAATTGGGAGTAATTTAATTTTAGAATGATTTTCTGGCACGGATATAAACTTTTCCAGGGTACGACAGGCATATAAATTTATATTGGTGACAGCAAATGAAATCAAACCGTCGTAGTAGGAAAATTCAGAAATAAAATTAAATGTGGGAACAAAGAAAAAAATTGATGAGGAGAAAGCAGAAAAGCTCTGTAAATACCAGGAGCGAAAGCGACAAATGCGTTTGAATGAAACAACGGATGAGATCATTCATGTTAGAGGGAAGCGTACAAATTATTAAAACTGGTCACACAAAATAAACTGAAACCGTTACGACTAAGGAGATAAATTTTAAAAATAATTTCAAAAAAACCTTTGGAAGTAAACTTTTACCGATAACAAACTTTCTTGAAGGCCATTATAAACTTACTAAAGTGCCTATCCCATGTGTGAAGATTTTACATATTAGTATTCTTTGAGTTTTCAGACTAAAAATGTAATATATCTTGCTTTTCGAAAATTGTTCGTGGAGGTTCTCGAGTTCAAACTTTGAAATTTTGCAGTTTAGCTGGGTGAAAAAACACTGGTAACTACTTATCTGAAATGACGTCAAACTGGGAACGACTGAAAACAGCAGTAAGTGATATAAATAGCGCAAGGTTAGGTTTCTGTCAGAAAAACTTGATTTCTGTTTCAAAGAATTGCACAGAATTGTTCAGAAACGCACAGAAACACTTTCAAGCATGTCTTCTTCCTTGAATACGGATTATAGCCGAAAACACTCAGAGACAGACTTCGCTGAGGTCGAAAGTGGATGCACGAAAAAATTACGTATCCAATAATAATGTTGACAATAGTGTCAAACTTTATGAAAAAGCACTTTTGAAGGATGAAGAATGGATGTCCTATGATATCAAAGAAAGAATTGCTGAATAAGAGCGCTTAGAAGTACTTCGGTGTCGGTTGGAAAGGTCAGAACAATGGATAATTGGTATGCAAGATTGTCATACAGTGTCTCTTCAGTCTTCAATGTATCAATAATTTAGCGGAATCTCTAGTAAGCGAATAACCAGTCGGAATCGTAATCTTTGAATAAATAAATGTACCTAGCACATAATGATACACGTAATGACAGTCTCACATACCAGTTATAGGCTGTTTCTGACCTTTCTCACCGACTCCAAAGTACTTATAAGTAATTTCCTTCGACAATTCTTTCTTTCCAATTTCATGTAAACCAGGCTTTATACCTAGTTATTTGAAGGGGTAGGTCCCATTTTATACAGTGAGTGGACAAAAAGCAGTGCCTATCCTTAAAAATTTAATCAATTTGGTATAACTATCACGGGAAGAACGGAAAGTAAGGAAACCATATATATCGAGATTTGATTAAAAAGCTTCTGAAATGCTAATTAAAAACGCTGTCTGAGAACATACATCAGTTCTTAATACTTTTTATGATAATGTGTTATGTAAAACGTGGTGAATTTTCTCCTATTTTTTACAAAATACATGATATGAAATTGTCCATAAAATGATCAGAATATCATGAATCCCACAACATTTAGTTGATGACTTAAGTACAAAACAATATTAGCCGGAAAGGTAATTTCATGCACAATTTTAAACGTTTTCGTTGGAATTTTTTGTGAAAGTAATGTGGTTAGTAAGAGATTGAAAAACGTCAGCACTGAGAGGGCTGTGATGAAAATTAGAAGGAATCACCTGATTCTTGGCATGCTTAAAGATGGTGTTAGCACTCATGTAGTTATGAAAAAATTGAACTTGAGCTATTCTGAACCAAAAATCTTTGAACTAAGCTAAAATCGAGCGGAGATTACTGCCGTGTGTCCAGTTAAAGACGAAACTACAGATCAAAGTGACCATTTTATTATTAAAGTTCCATATCAAGCACCCCAACCAAACAACAGCTACCTGATAAATTAGAAGCTCAGATTGGGATCAAAATTTCTGCCAAAACCATTCAGCGCCGCTTAGAAATAAGATACATCATATGAAGAAAAAAAATCAAAGAAACCATGATTATCATTTGCTCGTGAGTACATTAGTGGGTGGGTGGATGAATGGAAATGCGTTGTCCTAAAGCCCATTGAAAATTTATGGGCTGAGTTGAGGTTTTTGAGGGGCTCAAAAATGGGATTGCAAGCAATCACCGATGAATTCTTGCATCAGCCTATTGAATGCATGCGTCCTCGATCCAAAGATTTGAAAAAGTCGAAGGGAGTGCCAATTAAGTATTGAATGGTACATACAGTTGGTGTGCATCGAAATTTCTGTTGTTCTTGTTGTTCTTGTTGTAGTTTATCAGTAAACTTGACTGATGATTTCGTGAACGAATTCGCGAAAGTGAAATTCATTAATGAAATTAATTTCCATTTACGAATGTTCCATTTCATATTTGAAATATGTGTCGTAAACCAGGCTTTCAAATGTGAAATTTTGAACCAGTTCACTTCACACGTGATTTAGGAATTTCATTCATTTCATATGTAAAAATGTATGTTCCCGTTTCATTTATGAAATGAACATTTCATTGATGAGAATTTTCCAATTCCACATGTTTTTCACATGTGAAATAACATGTGAAATTTTTGTAAGAGCCAATATTAATAGAATTGAGTCTTGATCTGATTTTTAAAAATGTCATTCTTAATATTTAACTAACAAAACCGAATTTTACACTACCGCTACTTGTATGATCATACCAATACATTGCTAGAAAAGAATTTATATTAGAGGAAGGAAATTTTCAATTGTAAGTATTTTATAATTTCCGATATTTTTAAGTGTTAGAATCATATATTAATTCTGACACTCGATACTTTACTATGCCAAATATTCAGTATTTGATAAGAACAGGTATTGACTTAATCTGGAAATTTGCGAAGAAAGTTGGTGACCATGTGAAAAGTTAAACATTCATCGGAGTGTCCAATAAACAATAATCCGATATAAACAATTGAAGGTCAATGATATAGAGAAAGAATTCCAAGTTACAGCCGAAACGTTAAAGGTTATCCCAACGTTGAGCAATCTTTATCTTCTTCACCTGGCTAAGAAGGTATTTCCTGAATATTTGAAATGTTTCACGTTCCTTTTCACATCTAAACCACATCAGGAAGTAAAGTTAAGTGTGTTGAAAAGTTTAACTCACTTCCTTTACTTTAACCTGGCTAACGCCAGACAAGATTTTGTACTCGTCGTGGGGAGAGCGCCCACTGGAAAACGGTTAATTGATAACGTCAAATTAATAGTGGGAAGTTTTTGTTTTAATTTTGAACTAACTCATTCAACCATTTGCATTCTCTCGCAGTGGAGATCCAAGATTTATAATTAAATCACTGTCTCTAGCGTGGAATTGCAATATGGAAGTAAAAAATATAAAATTTCGATGTTAATTAGACTGACAACGTCCATTTTACCGAAATGAAAAAGGCTAAAATTCCAAGTCGGTTAACGTGATCAACAGAAAACCAAAGTGAATCTAAGATTAAATTTTGCCCTAGTCTTTGATGTTCTGATAGTTACTACAGTTCCTACTTCTGTATGAACTTTTCAGCTCGGAGAGAAACCATGGTGTCTAGGCACTGAATGATTTCCATTTTCGTGTGTTTAATACTGCATGGTAACATGCTTATCTTCGATTATTGTTAGAGTATGAGCCTAGAAGATTGCTTAGTCTTGTAGTCTGTAAAATATAGTTAAGCAGAAATCAATGATATCATGCAAAGGTCAGAATATAGTATTTGTTGTCGTTCTTGATCTAGTAATGCCATTTAATTGCTCTTTGTGAGATCCTCCACTTGTTAACTTTCGGTGAGGTATCTGATGTTTACGTCGATGCCGTCTAAGAAAACTTTGCTGATCTTACCTGATTCACTATTTGTCGGATTTATTAGTCTGCACCTTTTTGCAATTGTTTCCTATCTATCGCCAATGAATAAGTTGCTAGCAATTCCTTTCATTTCATTGTAGATGACTGCTACGAGTTGGCCGTCTCTTTATTTTCAGGTTTTAGTCACGTCATTTCTCAGTGGTTTGTTTTTATGTGTCGGGAGTGGTTTCACAGGTGCTCCTTGTTTTGCCAGTGAATATGAAAACGTTCTGTCAGTAGTTACGTAATTTTCTTTAAGTCGTTGGAAAAAGAAATTTGGAATTGGTCGTTGACTTTTTGAAATTGTATATATTCGATCATTTGGATGACATCATCTTCGAATGGTTTTATATCATTGACCTGTGACGGGGCTTTCTTTGATTTTAATCCAAAATCATTATTTTTTATTTCTTTTACCGTACTTGAAGAAGTGGTTTTCGCAACTCATTTGTCTGATAACGTTATCTATTTTGTCGATCATTCTTCTCCTATAAATGCCTCTTGTTGCAATGCGATGCCTTTCAAACAGTAATAGAATCTGAATTTCCTTGAAATTCGATTTACCCAGAATCCAGCCAACAACTGGAGGCCAGGTGGAAAATATTCATACACAAAACAAACAAAATGTTTGTCATACGCAATAGAATGCTTTGTAAGGTGGGGAACATGTAGTGAAGAAATGTTGCTAAATGTAAAAAAGAAATTTACAACCTGTGGGCTGGCTAGTTAGGAATATACTTAGCAACCAATTTGTCTGAACGAGTTCTATCTCACATAGCTTCCACGAGTCACAACAACATGATATGGGTGCGAACAATCGATAGAGGAGATGGCTAAATCGACAAAAATATCCACCGAAATAACTGATTCGAACAAAGCAATCTATCCCTCGAAGTAATCATGTTAATTTATTCGTGGGCATCGGGGGTTGACCAATATCAAATCATGAAATAACTCTCATGGCAACTAATAGAGCTGTAGAGAGGAATATGTTTTGTCGAATGGTATGAAAAACATTTATCACGCAAAAAAAGAGAAATCATGAGATTATCGGAGACACACAACAAGAGGTTGAAATAGATAGGATTAAAGTTGGAAAGAGCAAGTATGACAAACGAGACTTGATTGAAGGCCAGTAGGTATTTTATGGGGAAAAAAAAGAACACCGAAAGATCATTTTTGACACTAGTTCCAATCCCATATAAGTTAATAAAACAAACTCAAATATAGTTTTGGGTGATTTGGCAACTTCCATTGGCTTTGAGGGACTAATGAGCGCCAAGGAAGCTCGACTTCTCCTCAATAAATAAAATCAATAAAAACATAGTATTGGATGGTCAGTGACGTAAATAGTACATCTATATTGGGGGACCGGAACAGGGTGTTCCTGAATTTTGCGGAGAACATCAGTGGACGTATGGAATTAATTTGGAGTGTGTGTGGCAGTAACCCAGGTTTTTTATAGGAGGCCCCCTCCAGATCAGTGGTTGGCCAAATAAAGATGTAATCTTCAAATGCGATTGTATAAACGAACCCGGTTGACACACAGATAACACCGAATGCCACTGACAACAAAGAAAAGCCTCTTTGCCGAAACATGGTGGTAAGAAAACTGAACTGTTGTTATTATTCTTTACGAAATTCCCATGGCATTTCTTTGCATTCTTGATGATGTTGAGAAAATATGAAACAAAATATAAATTTACCATCCGTTTGCTTTTATTTCTATTTTTTTAACATTTGTTTTCAAATCAATACCCTTCTTAAAAATGTTCACATGCAATTTCACGTATGAAATTAATGTGTCACATGTGAATAGTATAAATTCAAAAAACTAATTGAAAATCTACAACAGCAACAACAGTCGTTTTACAGCTGTTTTCCCTGCTTACGCAGGGGTTGGCCAGTGGCTCTATACAGCAGCCCCCTCCACCTCTCCCTATCCTTCGCATCTTCCCTTTTCAATCCGCATTCTCTCATTTCCCTTTCGACCACCTGGCTCCATGTCATCCTCGGCCTTCCCCGTCCTCTCTTACCTTCCACCTCAAACGACTTGATCTTTTTCACCCAATCATCGTCATCCTTCCGCAGCACATGTCCCAACCATCTTAACCTATTCCGTTTCATGGCATCAGACACTGACTCAATCCCCATTCTTTCCCTCAGCTCTGCACTCAGCACTCTATCCCTCAGTGATACACCACACATCTATCTCACCTTCCTCATCTCCGTACGTTTCAATCTCCCACTCTGCTCCGCCGTCATAGCCCACGTTTCACTACCATATACCATAGCACTCCTCACACATGTCACATACAGCTTCCCCTTCTGTTTAAGTGATACTTCCTTCCTTGTCAAGATCCCTGATAACTCCTTCAACTTCCTCCACGCAGAACGCACCCTTACCACGGATGCAGAATTCACTCCACCCCATTCAGCATATCACCGAGGTAACAAAACTTTCCTACATTCTCTAAGTGAACCCCATTTCCCTGATCCAAGCTTTCCTTCACATTCCCATCCTCTTCATCACCTGCTCTTTCACACATCTTGCACACAAACATATCTTCAACTCTAACCAGAGAACCCTTCACACCTGAGCATCGCTTGTGTACCCATCCACTACATCCCGTACATTTGATAGAATGCTCCCAACACCCTTTCCACATACAGTGCATGGCCACTTCCCCAGTCTTTCAACATCACCACAATTCTTCCCTGACACCATCACCTTTGTTTAACCAATGTTCATCTTCAACCCTTTCGCCTTAGTGAAATTAATTTTCATTTGCGAATGTTCCATTTCATATGTGAAGTATATGTGTCGTCAACCAGGCTTCCACATGTGAAATTTTGAACCAGTTCATTTCACACGTGATTTAGGAATTTCATGCATTTCACATGTAAAAATGCATGTTCCCGTTTCATATATGAAATGAGCATTTCATTGGTGAGAATGTTTCAATTTCACATGTTTTTAGCATGTGAAATGACATGTGAAATTTTCGTAAGAGCCAATATTAATAGAATTGAGTCTTGATCTGATTTTTAAAAAATGTCATTCTTAATATTTAACTAACAATAAAGAATTTGACACTACCGATGCTTGTATGATCATACCAGTACATTGCTTGTAAAGAATTTATATTAGTGGAAGGAAATTTTCAAGTGTAATTACCTTATCATTTCCGATATTTTTTAGTGTTAGAATCATATATTAATATTGACACTTGATACTTCCCTATGCCAAATATTCGGTATTTGATAAAAACAGGTATTCTACAATTAAACGACATTGACTTAGTCTGGAAATTTGTGAAGAAAGTTGGTGACCGTGTGAAAAGTTAAACATTCATCGGAGTGTCCAATAAACGATAGTACGATATAAAAATTGAAGGTCAATGATATGGAGAAAGAAATCCATATTACAGCAGGAACGTTAAAGGTTATCGCAACGTTGAGCAATATTTATCTTCTTCACCTGGCTAAGAAGGTACTTCCTGAATGTTCGAAATGTTTCACGTTCCTTTTCACTTCTAAACGGCATCAGGAAGTAAAGTTAAGTGTGTTGAAAAGTTTAACTCACTTCCTTTCTTTGTACTCGTCCTGGGGACAGCGCCCACCGGAAAGAGTTATCTGAAAAGGTCAAATTCAAAGTAGAAAGTTTTTGTTCTGATTTTGAACTAACTCAGTCAAGCATCTGCATTCTCTCGCAGTGAAGATCCAAGATTTATTAGTAAATCACAGTGTTTGGCGTGAAATTGTAATATAGAAGCAAAAAATATAAAATTTCGGTGTTAACGAGAAAGACAACGTCCAGTTTTCAGAAATGAGAAAGGCTAAAATTCCAAGTCGGTTAACGTCATCAACAGAAAACCAAAGTGAATCTAAGATGAAATTTTGCCCTTGTCTTTGATGTTTTTATAGTTACTATAGTTTCTATTTACTGATGTTTTGATAGTTACTATAGTTTGAACTTGTCAGATGGGAGAGAAACCATGGTGTTTCGGCGCTGAATGATTTCCATTTTCGTGTGTGTTTAATGCTGCATGGTAACATGCTTATCTTCGATTATTGTTAGAGTATGGGCCTAGTAGATTGCTTAGTCTTGTAGCTCGTCAGATATAGATGGGTAGAAATCAATGATATCATGCAAAGGTTAGAATATAGTATTTGTTGGTGTCCTTGATGTAGTAATGCCATTCAATTGCTCTATGTGAAATCATCCACTTGTTTACTTTTGGTGAGGTGTTTGATGTTTACGTCGATGCCTTCTAAGAAAACTTTGCCGATCTTACCTGATTCACTATTTACGGTGTTTATTTAGTCTGCACTTTCTTGCAATTGTTTCCTATCTGTCGCCCATGCATAGGTTGGTGGCAATTCCTTTCATTTCGTTTTAGATGACTGCTACGAGTTAGTCATCTCTTAATTTTCAGCTTTCTGTCACGTCATCTCTCCGTGGTTTGTATTTATGTGTCGAGAGTGGTTTCGTAGATATTTTTTTGTTTTGTCAGCAGATATGAAAACGTTCTGTCAGTAGTTATGTAATTTTCTTTAAGTCGTTGGGAAAAGAATTTTGGAATTGGTCGTTGACTTTTCGAAATTGCATATATTTGATTATTTGTACAAGATCATCTTCGAATGGTTTCATATCATTGACCTGTGGCGGAACTTTTTAGATTTTAATCCAAATTAATTTTTTTAATTTCTTTTACCGTGCTCGAAGAAGTAGTTTTCGCATCTCATTTGTCTGATAACGTTATCTATTTTGTGGATCATTCTTCTCTTATAAATGTCTCTTGTTGGCAATACGATGTCTTTCAAAAAGTAATCGAATCTAAATTTCCTTGAAGTTTAATTTACCCAGATTCCAGCTGACAATTAGAGGCCAGGTGCAAAATATTCATATACAAAAATAGACAAAATGTTTGCCATACGCAATAGAGTTCTTTATAATGTGGGGAACACATAGTTAAAAACTGTCGCTTAAAGGTTTTTGATTGCAATGGTCGAGGGGACTATAGTCGATAAAGAAAGAACCTGCTTTGTTTTTCCTAAGCCGAGTTACATATTGAAAAAAAAGTTTCGTATAGTATAAAAACAGTTTCAAGAACCTTAAATAGTGCAAAAGGCTAAGAATGAACAAAAGACATAATGAAATGTTAAATTTGTTGAGCTAAGCAACGAAATTCATGATGAACTTTGTCATTCGATTTAAAAAGCCTCCAACAACATTTCTGAGTTGGTAGCATGTTCATAATTAACTAATAAAGTTGGCAAAATCAAGATAACAAAGCAGTAACCGAAAGAACCACCAGTGGAATAAATTTTTGTAAGCCAATAGCCAATATGAAGAAAAAGAATACACCCATAAATATCGAAAAGCAGCCACATATCTAATATATTATAGTAATATATTATAATAATATATTATAATAATATATTAAATAGATATGTTTTAGGAATTGCAAAAAAGTCTGCTTTTATAGTTGTAGGAACTAGACCCTAAACTCCCGCTTAAGTGCCCTGTGTTGGGTTTGAAATTTTGTATAGCTCTACCGTTCTTTCAACAAATGATTAATTCAACCCTGGATTAGAGAATTTCATCGTGAATAAAATATCAAATTCCTCCTGGTCTTGAGAGATGAACCACTGGTAAACGTAAACGAGTTATCGTTTGCTCAATTTACATTTGTTAAGTTTTTAAGTTTTTTACATTGAACATGGCTTGCTTTGGTTAGTTCTTCTGTATTGAAAATTTGTTTATGACATTGTTAATTCTGGAGACTCCAAAAAGGGGTGTAAACTTGAAATGAAAATTACGATAGTTTGTTTTAAAAGAAGTTTCGAAATGACAGATAACCGTGTTTACCACTCTTCCGTATCTCAGTTCTGAAGATATTTAGATAGGTAGAATAGCAAGCAACTCTTGTCTGATCTGTAGGTGATCACTTCATGAATAGCTACATCATGTGGCATCACCCAGAGTGAAATAAATAAGTTTCGGAACCCCAAATGCGGATGGCAAAGGTTTTAGGCACATATTTTAATCCTGGACTGGTCCACCCTCGAGGCAGGGGCGTAGTTTATCAGGGGGTTATAGGGGGGAGTTCCGTCCTCCAAAGATTGCAAGGGTGAAAATATCTTGATCATCAAATTTCGAGCAAAATTTGGCTCGGTCAGTTAGAACAAAATCCGTTTTGGTTACTGGTTCATCTTTTAATTTGTGTATTAGGGCAGACGTGGCGAGGCTTTATCTTACATGGCCTCATTGCGTGTCAAATTAATTTCGGGAAATTTTTGAAGAGGTATAATATTCCGGCAAAATTAACTTGGACACCCCCAATCTGCTTCGACTACGCCTCTCGTCGACGAGTAAAATCTTCTGGGGTTAGCCAAGGAAACAAATAAGTTACAAAATGACGGTTTTGCTGGTAAATAGTTAACAAAGCTGTAAGCAGTATAAGAGTTAAGTAAGCTCAGTTTTGGTTGATTAAAACTATGATTCTATTTGTTTGAATGCAGATAGGATTGAAATGCTTATATGGGTCTAGCCTGCGGTGCAGACGATTGTGCAGTTCTTGTTAACTCTTCAACTCCTTTGTTTTGTCCCTTTTGTTCTTCGTTCTCTCTGTTTTTCCTTTGTTCACTCACTGGTTCTTTTGTTTTATACCGGGTTATTTTGACCCCTATTCGTAGTTAAAGAGTTAAGCGCGATGTTAAGTTAAGAATGTTGGAATCCTAAGTGATTGGTTGATTGTTAATTTATTTCAGATAATGTTAATAATGAGGAATTAGCTTCCGGCAGTTAACAAGGCTTTTGCCGCCGATGTAAAGCTAGATGACGAATGTTTTCAAGATGCAATACGACTTGTTTGTATTTCGACTCGTTATCAAGTTCTGTTAACGAAAAGTTAATGATGTCTTCTTTGCTGGTTTTGCGTAAAATACTAGGATTTTTCTTGGAGCACATATTAGAGTACCCTCCATTGATTTCTTTTGAAAACAAAAAGAGAAACTGTTCTCTGACCTTTTAACAACGCCTAGTGGCGCGAGCAATTTCTGTGTATGTTCCTACACACATCTTTTTCCTAACTGATCCAAGATCGTCAAGCAAAGTGTGGTTTACTGTCTTAATTTTCGACCCAACTTTAACGGACGCAATGGTAGTCTGGGGAGGTGAAATTTTATTCGTTCCATGTTGGAGTCTTTGCCGACATGGAGTCGGAGTCAACGTTGGTTGAAAAAGTAGTAGAGAAGGTGTTGAGTCAGTCACTGGTTTTAACTGGAAATCTCTTTGCTCCTGCCTTTTCGTGATAATGGAGCGGTAGTTTATCTTTCAAATCATCAAGCTTTTTCTTGTAGTTTCTTCTTTGCTTCAAGATACCAAAGCACACGCCCCATCTATGTTGTGAGCTAGGATAAATGACGAAGCAAAGGTCGTCAATCTCAAATTTCTCAGAAAACTTCCCTTATTTCCAACCAAACTTTGATTTGAAGCTTTTTTCAACGCCGAAAAATACAGAGTACACCAAACACCATGAATTACAACACATAATTATAATACATTGCTCAAATTAATTTTGTTTGATGCAATTAAAATCCTCATGACTTCAACTACTCAGAACAAGCTTCTGACCTTCGATGCGTAAACGCTTAACAGGAACTGTACAAGCGTCTTCAATCCAGGTAAATATGGGTCCGGATTACGGACATGTTTTTGTGGTTTTAAGAATGCGGTTTACAGTGCAGCTTCTTAGCTATTTAGATAGTATATGTATCTGTCTTGTTTAACGAGCTTGTGTAACCACCTATTCAATGTTGATTATAAACGGTTTCTAAGACTTTAAACTATGGATTTTGGATTAAGTGAGATAACAATTACTGCAGCAGCCTACTAACTGAATATAGATTGGTCTACTGCTGTGCTTAAATTGTTTACGTGATCTGATTTTTCTTCCTTCGCAGACTTGGTGTCCGCATCCTTGCCGACGACTATATACTCATAGTGACACTGCTGTAATTTATAGTCGTCACGATTTTGGCCGTATGCGAATCCGTATCCGTATGATGAAGACGCAGATTAACGTTTGGTATAACTCAGATTGCGTTGATGAAGAAGATCGAATCAAACTTAGGCCCAGTTCAGACATACAGTTTATCATGTGCCGAACGTAATTGAAGATATTAAGCGCATGATAAGTTTGACGTCCGAATCAATTTCGTTCGACACTTTTAATTAGGTTTGAAATTAATTTAGGTGGCCTTGAGAAACTGGAGAAAGCAGAAATATGAGACAAAAACGTGTATTTAGTAACCATGTCATAACTTAGGCTGTTTTTACGAGCTGCGCGTACGACAAAATCATTGATCGGAAAGACGAAGAACAGGTGCTTTGTGAATGAAAAACAACATTTGCATGTCTCACCATTTTTATACTAACGGAAATCGATATTCTGTCTTCGAAAGAGAGGAGGAACAAAGTTGAGGGACGATTTCCATAATGACGTGATGGATGTTGCGTTGGCTGTCGTCTGGTTAAAATTTAAAAGCATTCTTTAACGTTCGCTTAATTCTTGCATGTAACAAGGCTAGCTCAAATTCTAAGTTGATAGTTTGTTAAGCTTTCTTTGGTTTTGGTTTTGGATTTCCCTTCATGTAGTCTTTTAGGTCGACTGGTCATGTTCTGACCTCTTTTTAGTCTGGATACAGAAATCTTAATTGCCATTCGCTTCCCCTATGGCTTGCTTGTCTGTGGCTTCGTTATTTTTTTGCTACTGTTATTTTCTACTGCTTGATCAAGTCGACAAGCATAGACCAAACAATTCGACAAATCTTCTCCAGAGCGTTCTAGAAATCTTTATCGAACCGTAAATGTGGTTTTGGCCGATAAAGGAGCCCCTAAAATCATGTGGAATTTTTCGAGCGTTCCTGGAAAAGTTCAAGCTAACGTTTGCACTTGGCTGTTCTCGCTTGCAGAGAGGTTTAATAGTTAAAACACCGAGTGTGTACATAGCTCTTCTGTAATAGTGTGTACAGCTCTTCCACGGCTCTCTTCTTTCTCGAATTAAGTTCTTAGATTCTTTCGATATGTTTCTGTAATGTTATAAGATTGGCCGAGCATTTTGGCTTTTTAGAAAATCGTAAGTATCTTTGAGATTGTTCAGCCAATTCACTTATAACTTCCCAGGTCAATGAGTCTCAGGATACTTAATATCACTAGACCAAAAATATCTTGACCATGGTGACATATAAATTCACAGATCTCCCTTTACTTACACTAAATTATGCATTTGCTACCACCCTTGAGTAAGGTGTTCTGTATTTGCTCTATGTCCCTTTATTAAAATACGGATGAAAATGTTCTTTATTAGCCAAAAACAGGAAATGAGCATGAACTGACCGAAAATCAGTAGATATTGAGTTACAAATGCAAAATGTATTGTAACTAACAATTAAGCATGGTAACGTTGGTTTCATCCATTCATCTTCAGTTTTAAGAACTTCATTAACGTACAAAATTTTAAGCGAATTGGTGGGATAATCTCAATATATTAACAATTTTCTGAAAAGTGAAAAGGCTCTGTCAATCTTATGACGTCACAAACACATATCAAAGAAAATCTGAATATTTCAGCAAGAAAGAGAACTATGGAAGAGCTGTAACACAATTCATTAACTCGTACATTTTTGGGCTAATGTTTACTTAAACTGGAATGTATTGTGTATGAAATACACTCAGTCTTGAAATAACCAAAAAAAAACTAGTCTTTGCTGGTTTACTTATCTGGAATATTCCCATCTTGTGTCCAGATTGGACCACGGTCAGCTACACTCGCGATCGGCTGAGAGGTGTAATGCAAAGTTCCAAATCATGACGCCTCTGGCTAGAGAACTTTAGTTTTTTCCATGACCAATGTTAGCTAACAACGTCACTCTCAGAACATTCCTGTGTGTGCAGCGCACGTTTATGTTCGAGATAGTCAGTAATGTGTTTTCGAAAATCCGGAGCGATCAAACAAAAATCAAGTTGAAGATGAATTTATAGAGTAGCTTTGACAAAGAAAGTTATGGAGGCACAAGTGGACATTGGTTGATTGCTTTTGTTGTTACCAACATCTTGGAACTAGCTGTTTCTTATTAAAATATCGGTTAACAAGGCTATAGTTTTGCTGAGGCTGAATTTTAGTAGAGTAGGTTTTTAACACAAGACGAACCAAAGTGAAAAACAATGGCTTGGATTTAGGCCTGCAAATCAGCCGACTGAAACATGTTTTTGGCTCCTATGTTGCTGGAAGAATTTTTCTAATCATTCCAGACTGGTTCAGGTTCTATTTGGCTTTTGATCCTGACTGGTTCAGCATCCATGGGGGTTGAAATCGAATTCTACTAATGTTTTCATTGAAAAAAAATCATGAAAAATTCTTTTCCACTCTGATACTAGTTTTGTGTGTTGTTGTCTCCATTTAAATGGTCGACACAAGCACAGATCAACCAACCAGGGTCACATGTATCATTAGGACAGAAAAAAGCAGGCATGTGCGAATGACTTCGTGCGGGAAGATCCAATACAGTGCCAAAGTCTCGAAAAATCCTTCATTAACACTGCTGTGATTCAAAAATTTGATCGCGTTTGTAAACTGTATGTCATTCATTCTCAACTGGTGTTGTTAATACCAACAAGCCTTAGGATTTATATTAAACTTCATTAATTTCATATAATCCTGCCTTTACGTTTGGTATTTTTCTGGATTCCTGTAACTTTACGATTCCCGAACAATGCATTCGTAGCTTATGCCTTTGTAAAAGTTGATGTGAAAAAAAATTCTCATGTGGTTCACATATCCTGTGCCCGTAAACAACGAAAATGTAGTTTCTTTGTTTTTACGCATGCATTAAACAGATAGAAGCGAGTTTTTCGTTTGTACTTTCTCTTGATGGTTAAAAGTTTGACGAAACCATCGGATAAATGACACTTAGCTAACAAATACCCATAGACTTTGTGATTAATAATGGCCAGTTACCAAGATTTGTCCAATATTACTTGTGCGGATACACTCACCTTGATTTCGATGACCAACTGTTAATGAATATCTTCACAAACCCGTGCAATACTCTGTGCTTTATTATCGCTGCTCAAAAACCACTACCTCACTCCCTCTTGAGGCTCTGTTCTTGGTTGTTTTATCACGCACTGGTGAGCACGTGACAAACAACACTGTTATGAAACTTATCTTATGACTGAATTCGCTATCCGGTAGCGCGCCAAATGACGACTGCTAGTTGGGTACCTACCCGTGAATTCAGGCTCCTTATAGACCAGTAATATTTGTTGTGAAAATTTCCAAGGTAGTTTCAAGACAAACAAACCAGATTCAGGTTCGTTTTACTAAAGATTAGCAACAACAAAATCCTTGCCACGAAAACAAATCCTTTCAAAGATAATTTGAAGGGGAAACTTGGTGAACAGATACAGAAAAGTCATGAAGTTAGTAGTAAAACTGTTCAAGTAAACCTAGACCGCCAAGTTGTAAAACAAAAGGAGCTTTAAAAGCGAGGAAGGTAGGAACCAAAAGCAATAGAATAAATTACTAATTAATATAATATTGTCACTGTGTACGGGAAAGTATTTGCCTTCGATTTTTTCGTACAGACCTCGCTCTTTCGCCTCTTTATCGGAAAGAAAACCTCAGAATGTCAAAAATATGTGCAAAATATAAAATGTGTTAAAAATGACACTTAGTTGATCTATTAGGCAAGAAATCCTCACTGTTTTTGCCATGAAATTTCATGTGTCATTGGTCGCGAATTTGATAACCTCGCATGATCGTTTGCATTGATCCACAACAAAGAAAACAAACGTTTAATTTGTTGCGAAACAATTGATGCAACTGTATGAAGTCATGAAATCCTGGTTGGCAGTGCCCGCGAAATTCAAAGCTGAAAATGATTTCTGTCTGTAATTTTCTGATCTGATTTTATCGTGTATGTTTTTGGTTCTTGAAGGACGTTTTTGTTAAACTTTTGTTTTCAGTTATTACTACTCCTCTTTTGTTTCGGTTTATTGTTCCCAATGTTCCACTCTCAAAATTTCTTTCTTTCATGTTGTCCCTCAATGGCCATGGGCTACCTATACTACCAGATCATTTGACCTTAACTCTCATAAATTAGACGATGTGAAATTATTTACGCATAAAACGCATACAAAGGAGTCATTTAAGTCAAAATCTGGAAATTTGGTTTTCAGAACTTTCATTTGTTGAGATAGATGGGTCACGTTTTTTGTGGTTGAGTGACACGAATGAATTTCTTCATCAAGGAAGAACGCAGTTTAAAGTTAGATTTTACACTTCAATCTAAAAAAGCAGGTGAACAGACATTTTGAAGTCGTGTGTTTCAAAATATGGCATAAATTATGAATTTTTAGCAAGGTAGTAGGCGTTTTCATTTTGGTCACCATATTTGCTGAAATGAATTTGTCTTGCCGTATGGCGACCAATCGAGTAGCTTTGAAATGCAAGTTTCACATACGGAATAATTTTGAACAGCTTTCAATAATGGCTTCGCGGCTTTATTCTTCCCAAATACAGATTTCTTGGTTCAAATATTATCGCCTGGATTTTGCTGGTGCTTAATGGCAAAGTAGAATGCAGATTCTGATTCATTACGACGACAGCTTTCGAATATTTTGTAATACTTATCCGGATTGTGTTCATGGTCAATTGTTCAAGAAGTGAGATAAAACACTCAGCATCCCGCAGACTTGACCTGAGCTGACAGTCTACGGATCCTTTCACAGCTTTCCACACAAGGATTTTATTGCCTTTTTCAAGATCGTTTTCCCTGGGAAATGTCGCTTCACTAAAAACATTGGAATCTATTTATGGCTTGTAAACAGGAATGAAAGGCAAACAGCCACCAGGAAACCTCGAATACCTCGACACAGGGACGGCTGAGCGGAATTACGAGTAGGGGGGCTTGAGATAAAAATTTAGCGTTTTGTGTGCTTCTCTGGGGAATTGCATAACAAGTGTTTTAAAGCGTAGTTGTTTCAACATTACATTTGGAAAAAAGTAACTGTACTTCTTTAAAGTTAATCGCGGTATCATCAACCTGAGCAATGATGCTCAGCCGGCTCGTCATCAACCTGATGGCGTCACTAAAACAGTGGACCCTGTAACTTCACACTTTTGGATAAATCTACCATTTTTATCAACGTCCCATAAATTGACAAGTTTGTTTTCCAAACAGGGTTGATTATTTATTTGCATTTGATATGGATTGCCACATGTCGATTGTCAGCCAAAGTGTTTGTGTCTTTTAATAGAGTTTGCCTTTGGTTTTTTGTTTCAATTGAGAGATACAAAAAGGGCATTATTCGGCAAACAAATCTCATTGTAATCCTGAAGATTACTCTGACTCAGTTAAACAATTAATTACCGACCACCACAATCCTTCTCAAAACTACTCTATCCCAGACAATGAACTTTAATCACCAATCGACATATCTTGGTTCTAATTATTCACCAATTCCTGATTTTGAAGGTGACTCTCCTTCAGGAAGTGGAAATATTAATAACCAACAATAATGGTCGATTTCAAGACTACTTTCTCTCGTACCATCGATCACTACAATGTTTTAATATATGACCATTAAATGTTGATTCAATTCAGTTATGATTTTCATTTTTGAAAAGTACTGATTGCTGCTTTTTGTTTTTCAAGGGAGACAACGCTCAGAAGAGATAACGTTTGAAGGCAGTGAATCAAGCGCGAGTGCAGCGCTAGTTCAAGGTAAGTTTACTAATTATTGTATTGATTACTATTATCTGGAGAAATAAATCCTAAACAGATAACTGTGAAGCCGCTGACCGGGAAAGTTCAGAAATATAAATAACTTTCAATTCACTAAAGTAATAAAGTAATTACTGCCAACCCAATGAGGTAATGATAACTTAAAACTTTTTCAGTAAACACAAACTTATAGTCCAAGCAAATCATATCTATATTCGGCCATCGAAATACCAGGCAAAAACCGAAGTCTGGTAATAAAAATTATTGCCCAGCAAATAATCTTGAGAAACGACATGTCGGACATAAACACATCAAGATATTTTGAAGATATTTTGATAAGACATAACGTTTCGTCACTTTACAAGCAACGTCATCACAGCAAGATATGTTTACAAAAATTTCTCGGCTTAAATAACCTACAGGATTATTATTAGTCTGTGGTTTCCGGTAAAAGGCATAACTATTGAAAACTGCAATTTAGGTGCTGTGAGCGGTTTAACAGGCAGGTCGAAAACTTTATTTAAAAACGAGCGAGGCAGGGGCGTAGGTTATCGCAGGGTTATAGGGAAGTTCCACCTTTCAAAGATTGTAAGGGCAAAAATATCTGGAGCATCAAATTTCGAGCAGAATTTGATTTGTTCAGGTAGGAAAAAATGCCTTTTGGTTACTGGTTCATCTTTTTTATTTGCGTGTTAAAGCCGACGAGGCGAGGCTTCATCTTACATGGCCTGAATGCTTGTCAAATTAAATTCTCAAAATTTTTGAAGGGGTACAATACTCCGACAAATTAAGCTGGACACCCCCAATCTGCTTCAACGACCCCTCTCGTCGACGAGTAAAATCGTCTTGGGTTAGCGAAGCGAAACAAATAAGTTACCAAATTACAGCTTTGTTCGTAAAGAGTTAACAAAGCTGTACTCACTACGATTCCATTTGTTTGATTGCAGATAGGATTGAAATGCGTATATGGGGGTAGCCTTCGGTGCAGACGCTTGTGCAGTTCCTGTTAACACTTTAACTCCTGAATTTTAATTTTTTTGTTCTTTGTTCTCTCTTTGTTTTTCCTTTGTTCATCTCCAGATTCCTTTGCTTTTGCCGGATCATTTTGACCCTTTTTTGTACTTAAAGAGTTAAGCATCTGCGTGTCGGAAGCCAAAAGCGTGTTCTACTCACGTGGATTTTTCACAGAAAGTTGGAATCCTACGTGATTGCTTGATTGTTAATTTATTTCAGATAGTGTTTGTAATGAGTAATTAGCTTCCGGCAGCCTCAGTACGTTTTGTAAACAAGGCGTTTGTCGCGGATGCGAAGCTAGATGGTGAATGTTTTGAAGATGCAGCATGACTTGTTTATCTTTCAACTCGTTATCACGTCCTGTTAACAAAAAGTTAACGATGTTCTCTTTGCTGGTTTTGCGTAAAATTCTAGGATTTTTGTTGGAGCAGATATTAGAGCTCCCTCGATTGATTTCTTTTAAAAACGAAAGGACAAACTGTTCTCTGACCTTTTTACAGCGCCAAGTGGCGCGATCAGTTTGTGTGTATGTTCCTCCACACAACGTTTTCCAAGTTGACCCAATATCGTCAGGTAAAGTGACGTTGAAAGTATTAATTTACCACCCAACTTTAACGGACGAAATGGTAGTCGGGGGAGGTGAAATTTTATTCATTTGATGTTGGAGTCTTTGCCGACGTAGAATCAGTGTCAAGGTTGGTTGAAAATGTACTAGAGAGAGTGTTGAGTCAATCACTGGTTTTAACTGCAAGTCTCTTTGCTCCCACCTTTTTCGTGATATTAGCGCAGAAGTTTATCGTTCAAATCATGAAGCTCCTTTTTGCAGTTCCTTCTTTGCTTCAAGATAGCCAAGCACGAGCGGCGTATATGTTGTGAGCCAGGATGAATGACGAAGCGAAGGTGGTCAATCTCAAATTTCACCGAAAGCTTCCCTTTTTCCAAGAAAACGTCGATCTGAAGCTTTATCAACGCCGAAAAATACAAAACTCACCAAAGAATGGCCATGAATTACAACACATAATTATAATATATTGCGCAGATTAATTTTGTTTGCTGCAATTAAAATCCACGTGATCTCAACTACTCAGAACAAACTTTTGACCTCCGATGCGCGGACGCTTAACAGGAACTGCACAAGCGTCGGCACCGCAGACTAATATGGTCCGGATTACGGAAACGTTTTTGTGTTTTTAAGTATGCGGTTCATAGTGTAGCTTCTCAGCCTTTTGAATAGTACATGTATCTGCTTTGTTTAACGAACTTGTGTAACCAGCTATTCAATGTTGATTATAAACGGCTTCTAAGACTTTAAATTATGGATTTTGGATTAGGTGAGATAACAATTATTGCAGCAGCTTACTAACCAAATATAGATTGGTCTACAACTGTTCCTAAATTGCTACATGATCTGAATTTTCATCCTTCGCAGACTTCATGTCCGCATCGATGACGACAACCTTGTACTCATGGTGGCACTGCTGTCATTTATAGTCGTCACGATTTTAGCCGTATCCGCGTCCGTATCTGTATTGATGAAGACGGAGATTAACGTTTAGCATAACTCAGATTGCATTAATGAAGATCGAATCAAACTTAGGTCCAATTCAGACGTCGTGCTTATCATGTGCCGAACGTAATTTAAGATATTAATCGCATGATAAGTTCGACGTCTAAATTAATTACGTTCGACACTTTTAATTAGGTTCGAACCTAATTCAGGGGGCTTTGAGGAACAGGAGCAAGCAGAAATATGAGAAAAAAACGTTTATTTAGTAACCATGTCATAACTTAGGATGTTTTTACGAGCTGCGCATACGACAACATCATTGATCGGAAAGACGAAGAACAGGTGCTTTGCGAATGAAAAACATCATTTGCATGTCTCACCATTTTTATACTAACGTTAATCGATATTCTGTCTTCGAAGAAGAGGAGGAACGAAGTTGAGAGATGGTTCGCAGGACGATATGCTTAGATGTTGCGTCGGCTGTCGCCTGGTTAAAATTTAAAAGCATTCTTTAACGTTCTCTTAGTTCTTGGATGTAACAAGGCTAGTTCAAATTCTTAGTTGACAGTCCCTTAGGGTTTTATTGGTCTTGGTCTCGGATTTTCGTTCATGACTGGTCGTGTAATAGCAACAAAAAAGAGACTAAAGCAATTTACTGAAACTCCAAATATTATAATTGGAAGGCATGAAATTAGCTAGTAATAAATAAGAAAGTATTAGGAATTATTCTTGATAAAGAGTTAAAATGAAATGAACATAATGATGAACAGTGCAAAAAGATATCTAAATCTATCTGTTTATTAAGAAGATCAAAACGACTTGTAAACCAAAATGCACTAATGAATATTTCTAACTCTCTAGACCTACCTCATTTCACTTACTGTTCTGCTGTATGGAATGATGGTAGTCATGCACACTTGAATAAGCTGTACAAATTGCAGAAAAGAGCTGCACGTGTTATAGCAGGATCTGGTTACGATGTTAGGTCGAAGGAGATTTTTGCTGATTTGAGATGGGCTCTAATTGAAAATATTTTAAAGAAACGGGAATTAAACATTACTTTTAAAGCATTACAAGGTCAATTACCAGAATATATCTGAAATGTTTAATATCAGAAATAATGTTACGTATCACCTAAGAAGCAACGATCGAAAACTTCACTTAAACAAACCTAATACAGATTTTATGAAAAAGTCATTCTCATAAAAGTCAGCGGCTGCATGGAACAAATTGCCTCGCGATATAGTTTCTGGGTATCAAACTCTGTCTATGACAAGATTTAAAAATCTACTTGATCACTATTTCCAAAGTTTAGAAAACAGTAATTGATAACGGCTGTAAGATTGTTCAAGACATTTCAGGACGACACTTGTTTGACCTGCATGAATTTAGGCTTGTGTGGATTCTAAACACTTGTATGATGTTAATTGTTAGTTATGTTTGTATATATTATTAATAATTGGTAGTTTGTAATATAATTAGTATATTGATAGGTTGTAAATAAGATAGTTATTATAGGGTGAAGGTGATTAGTATGTAGGCTTCGCAATTTTTTGTAATTTAATAGATTTTTAGAGCAAAGCACGGCCCATTGAAAAACAGCTTATTGTGCTGAATGGCTACCGTGCATAAATAATCTTGAATAAATAAATAAATAAATAAATAAATAAATAAATCTTAATTGCTTTTCGCTTTCCCTGTGGCTTCCTTGTCTGCTGTTTGGTATTTTTTTTCTATTGCTTCATCAAGTCGACAAGTATAGACCAAATACTTCGAAAAATCTTCTCCAATGCGTTCTAGAAGTCTTTATCGAACCGTAAATGTGGTGTTAGTCGGTACCGGAACCCCTAAAGGCATGTGGAATTTTTTGAGCGTTCAAGGAAAAGTTCAAGCTAATGTTTGCACTCGGCTGCTCTCGCTTGCAGAGCGGTTTAATAGCTAGAATACTGAATTTTAATGTTGTAACTTAAATGTTATCGGGGGTGACTATTCTTGCTTCTTTTAACGTACGTACAGAAACAAACAAATCATGGACAAATTCAAAATTATGAATATTTTACTAGGTTTTCTCCGTTAAAATCTAGCCAGTTAGCCTAAGTGGACAGCTTTACCTTTGCGTTTGACATAAATAGAACTCTTGTATTTCTCATATTTATACTAATAAGCTGTGTTTTAATTTAGTAATAATTAAATAAAGTCATCGTTATTATTAGTTTTATCATCATCATCATCATCATTGTTATATCATCATCTTAATATCGTTATCATTTCAATTATCCTTCTTGCTACCGCTATCGTTATTGATATTGTAATCATTATTGTTATGATATTATATATGTTATGATATTGTTACGATATTGTTATTATTGTTACTGTTATTATTATTATTAACATTACTATTATCATTATTACTATCATTATTATTACTATCATTATTATTACTATCATTTTTATTACTATCATTGTTATTACTATGATTATTATTACTATCATTATTATTACTATCATTATTATTGCTATAATTCTTACTATTATCTCCTTGACTTAACCAAATATACAATGATGCTCTAATTACAAAACAAGGAAAACCTATAACCTAGGGCATATTGTATATTTGGCCAATGCCCTTCCCCTCTCTCCTACAACATATCCGGGTTAAGGAGGGAAGGACAATAGCTATCAAATTTTGTTAGCTAATATATAATAACATCTCTTGTCAACGGACCAGTCCGGATAATATTTTTCTCATGATGGTTTCGCTTTCCCATACTACAGAATTTTGCATCTCTCTACATGTATATTCAAGTTTTTTATCATCCGTAAACAGTTCCTTTATGTCTTCCTTCAATCTTTTTAAACCACCTCCCAAACAGCCGATCACCGACGGCACTACTTTAACGGTGAAATCCTCTCGTCTTTCTCGTAATTCGAAGCACAACTGATGATATTTTTGTATTTTCTCCCCTCTTTTCTCGTCTTTATTCGACTCTTTCGGGCACGCCATATCGACGATCGTTATTTCTTTCTTTTCGCTATCCTCTAACGTCAAAACGGATCTTCTTGCCGTACAGTTCGTCCTCATCTTGTGTTCCCAGTCCCCGTATAACTTATTATTACTATTATTATTATTCTATTAACCAGTTCATATTCTGGCCATTATTCCCTCCCACCAAATATTGCTGAGAGGTAACCGAGGTACACGTGTTTTTATTAGTTCACACTAAGGCTGACGCGTTTCGGCTGTACGTTCACTACTCTGGCTGTACCACTCCGTCAGGCACTTCCCTAATTATTGTTTCCCCCTCAGAAAGCACCGTCCACTGCTTTGTACTGATTATCCTAATCACACTGTCCCAATCTCCAATAATCCTCCTCACTACTCTGGTTGCATCTTCGCCACCACCTCCCAGGCATCCAATTATTACCTGCACTACTCCCACTCTGCACCTTCTTCTCTTTTCTCTGGTTTCTAATGTCAGCTGCTGATATTTCTGTAACTTTATTCTCGTCGCATTCTCGATGTTCTGCTCTTGAGGGCATGACATGTCCACTAACCATTCCTTTCTTCAGCTCCGCCCAGTATCCAGCCCATTCTTTTTCCATCTTCTCACCTTCTTTCCAGACTTCGTCCTCCCTAAATTCACCCTCCGCTCCAACTTCACGCTGCATTTCTTCTGCTTTCCTTCTTAAGCTCTTGTATTTGCTATGTTGTTCTCTCTTCCAAGGAATCCTTCTCCAGCGGCTTGTGCTACAAACCATGTGAGTTGCCAACCGCGCCTTTTCTTCCTTATAAACCTACCGCAAGCTGTTCAAGTCGTGCCCTCCATCCAGTGTCTTCAAGTAGAGTCTCTCATCACTTGCCTGTAGGTCCAGCGTACCTCTCTTGCGTAGAATATCCTTCACCAACATATCAAGGTCATATAACTCCTTCTGGGTGAACTAGCATACATTCATGGCGTAGGCCGCAACCGGGATGACTCTGCAATTGATCGCTCTCATGAGATTCTTGTCATACAGCTCAAGCTCTACGAGGCTCTCCAACCTCTTTCGCATTTTTTCCTTGATTTTCTGTCTCTTTGTTTATCTGCTTCCCCAGCTCTATTCCAAGGAATGTGTTGAAGTCATCCTTCTCTAGGTCCAACGCCTCTGCCCTCTATTCCAATATAGTCAGGCCCTCACCTTTAGTCATCTTACATCTTCTAGGGACTATCTCCGCACATTTCTTCACCCCGTACACTGTCACTGTATCGTCGCTAGCTTTTGCGATTATCTCGTTAGCAGCTTCCGTCTGCTTATGACTTTCCTGGTAGATCTTCAGGTTATCAATAAATAAACTGTGCGTCCTCTTTGCGAGCTTTTCGCCGGAGCCTCATCCTATACCTTGTTGTTTCCTCTAGCAGCATTGTACCTTGGACCTCAGTCAGACAGAATCCTACCGGTGAATAACTGTCCCCTTGTAAAACGCTACACCGTATTCTAATCCATCTACTCTGCCGCTTATGATTTCCAGCATTGACTTCTAACCGTGTCTTCCAACTGCTCATCAACTTCTGTAGCACATTTATAGGCGGTTTAAGTACTCCAATCCAATTGCACATCATCACCATCCAGTCATGGTGAACTTTGTCGTACGCCTTCCTGTAGTCGTAAAACACGACTGCCAGGTCCCTCTTGTGCTCTCTCACCTCTACCATTATACATTTATGAATAAGTAGTTGGTCAACCGTACCCAACACTCCCTCTGAGGCTCCTAGTTGTCCTTTATCCCATATCTCGTTCCGTCGAGCATGATCTCTCATTTAAAGTCCTATCATACCAGTGAATAACTTGCACGAAGTATTTAGACATGTTA
The DNA here is from genome assembly GCA_030142905.1 of Heliopora coerulea. NCBI lineage: Eukaryota > Metazoa > Cnidaria > Anthozoa > Scleralcyonacea > Helioporidae > Heliopora > Heliopora coerulea. Next base: position 329,490 of record JASJOG010000219.1, read on the forward strand.
TTGGTCTGCATGCCTCATATGACAAGTCCTCGGTCTTTGGTAAAAAGACTGTCCAGCCTAAAGTCACCCGTTCCGGAATGCCTTCTGGATCTTCATTCCAGCTCTTCATTGTTATTTATAAAGCCTTCCAGGTTCCACTAAAGTTCTTCCACCAGAAATTCTGGATTTCTTCAATACCAGGCGAGGTCCAATTCTTCCTCCTCTTTATAACTTTTCCAATGGTCTCCTCACTTATCTCGATATCTTGTACATCCCTGATCTTCTTTCTCAACTCCTCCTTCATTTTCACCATCCACGGTTGTTAAGTAGTAATCTTCTCCTCTTCCCACACGCCTCCCCAACATTCCACGAATCTCTCCATTGCTAGGGGTTCACCCTTAAATTCCTTTGTACTATTCACCCTCTTGTAGAAAGCCCCTTCATCTGTTACAAATATTGCGTTATTCTTTCTTCTCTTCCTATTCTCCACAGCTTTCAGCAATATCACTTTCTTCACCGTCAGCTCATCTAACCATTTCTCGGAGGCCTCCACAAACTCCTGCGTGTCCTCTTATCCTTTTTCTACATACTTCCTAGGTTCTTTTTTTAGATCCTCACTTCTTTCCTCGTTGCTTTTCTTTGTGTCCTTCTGCGATAGAGTTCATTATTCACTCTCGCTATTCTCTGCCTTAGTGCCTTAATCTGGTGGAGTAACCTCCTCTCTCTTCTATTTCCTTCTCCGTTCAATCTCCTTCCAATGCCCGGGACTTTCATCTTGGCATTCAGTAATCTTGCTATTGCCCTTCCCATGGCAAAAACTACATCTGTGATCTCCTCCAACTTAATGCTACTTTTGAGGTGTTCGCTAACTATTTTATTTCCACACTTCGCTATTTCTGGAGGCAGTTTTTTAAGTTTCGGAAGTCTGTTCCTTTCTTCGATGATGGTCATATTTGTTGGTGTTAGCTGCACTAACTCCGCTTTGAAAACCTCTCTTAATGCTCCTTCTCCCTCTATCCCTGCTGCTTCATCTGCTTGTGTTTCTCTACCGTGTTCTTGTTCCACGTCTTTCTCTGACATGTCTACTACTCTTGCTGTCTCGTCCAATTCTCCATCCTCAACTCCTGCCTCAGTTTCCTTCTCCTCACCCTCCTCGTTCCTTTTTCTCATCAAGACAAGGTTCGCAATCTGTTTCTCCTTCTCAAATCTAGCAGCATTATCTCTCAGCAGGGCCGCCGAGAGGATGGGCAGGGGGTGCAACTTGCCCCGGGCCCCTTACTTGATAATGGTCCCCTAAAACGTTTGAGCTTCACGTTCTTGGCGTTACGAAGATTAAAGACAGTGACATAACGGACGGCAGTTGGGTTAGATCAATAGTTACTGCCCTCAAAATGCAGGAAAACAGCGTTTCAGAGCGTTGGAGCCCCAAAAGGGGACGGGGGCCCTAAAGAAGGGGGCCCCAAGGACCGGGGCTTATTACATATATGACGTCATCAAGGGCCCCAAATCAATATTTTGTCCTGGGCCCTGCAAAATCTCTCGGCGGCCCTGTCTCTCAGCTTTTGATCTTTTAACCGCTCTCCAAACTCCTGTTCCCATCCATCATCTACCCTCTTCATGAAACCAAGTCCACGTTCCCTTTCCTCCGTATCTATTTCAACCAGTCGAACCTTCTTGGCTGTCGTCCAGTGCATACTCTCTGGTGGTGCTTCAGACTCAAGCTTCTCATATCGTCCTTCTAGCTGACCCATTACATCTTCCTCTGATTTGAACCTCCTGGTATTATCCACTAGGTTCTGAGCTGAGACAGTCGTCTTTGTCCGCGCTTCATTAGACCATCTCTTTTTAGCACGCTTCGTGAATCCGCTTCTTCACTCTCTTCAGTTTCTATCTACTTTCTCCTCCAAAGTCCACTCCGGCCTCTTCCCTCTCCCTCGGTTGTCCATTAATGCTCTAGTAATATTCTCAGCTTGCACTGCATATCTTCGGTCTACAGCATCTACTTCTAAAGTTAAAGGTCGACTCATGATTCCATGTCCTAACAGTTTATATATGGACTACTTGTAAGCTTTGTATGCACGGGAATTGTCAGTTCACCAGAAGTTGCCCGGCTTATCAGGTAAAGCATTTCTTGAAACACAGGTTTGCCACCTCTGTGAGTTGTACCTTCACCACCTCCTGTCGTATCAGCCACCATTCTGGCATCCCCCCAGCACGTAATTCCACATTGGGATGACGGGTTTTACTGTCGGAGTTTTCCTTTCCTTAGACGATTGCTGCCACGCTGACGAGTTCCATCTACCCGGGTTTTTCTGTCGGGTTTCCCTGCCCTTAGACAATTGCTATACGCTAACGAGCTCCATCCGCTCAGTTTTCCTGTTAGGGTTTCCTTATACCCCCTTCCTGTAACCCTAGGCAGGGGGGTTTGAGGGTCCTTCAACTTGCCCAAGGTGAACTCTCAGACTAGGGCAGGCAAGGAATCGTCTTACTTCTCCATTCTATTGTTATTATTATTAATATTAATTATTATTTATTATTCATTATTATTACATATTATTATATGTTATTATTATATATTATAATATATTATTATATATTATTATTATCATATTATGTTATCATATTATAATATTATTATATTATATTATTATTATATTATATTATTATTATATTCTATCTTATTATTATATACTGTATTATTATATTATTATATATTATTATATATTATGATTTATTATTCATTTTTATATTCATTATTTATTATCATTATTATTTATTCAATTATTATTTATTATTAGTTACTATTATTTTTATTTATTATTACTTATTATGTTAATTATTTACTATTATTATTACTATTATTATTACTATTATGATTACTATTGTTATTATTACCATTATTATTACTATTATTATAACTATTTCTATTATTATTTTTATTATTATCATTGTCATTATTATTCTCTGTTTCCCTCCCTCTCCTCCATCGTAAGGATATTGAAGCCTTGCACCTTAGCTTTTAATTATGAATAAATCAATAAATAAATACATTCTCGCCATCATTGATATGGTAACACAAGTCCAAACTCTTGTACTGAGTATTAGCATAATTACACAGGTGATTATCGGAAACCCCGCGTGGTGCTTGGCTAGAAATTTGCGTCATAAATCTCAATACTTACGTACAGATGATTATAACAGTGAAGGCTCAGAAACAAAATGGCGGCTACCTTTGTAAACGTTACCAAGATTTTAAAACTGCTGGTTCTCTACTTTGTTTCGCCTGTGTAATAACACTAAAACAATTGTTCGCCTTTGACTCAATGAATATTACAGAATAATCCTCTCCGTTTCGTCTCTGGGATCGTTCAACAAAATTCACGTCGTCTTTGATACTTAATGTAATGTTTTTGAAAAAATGTTGTCGCTTATAATTGACACATTCTACTCAACCGTTCATAGGCTCCAGCACCTGCAATGCCAAAGAAGACGCCTGTACATCCAGTACCATCCCTCCAGCGCCAAAAGTTGACGTTTTGGAATTAAAAGATATAAAAGCAACTCGTGTTGATTGGCCTGATTTTAATAGGCGGGAGACTGATGTCCTTTTACTGACAGCAAACGATATTGAATTTTGTGCTACGCTTAAGATTCTACCTGACCCAAAAATTACAGATAGCCAACAAAGTCTTGGCCTTGTTTACTTTGACGAGATTAACCATAACAGAGTTGCTGTTTTAAAATCAGACATGGGTTCGACTGGCGCTGCCGGGATACAAACCACGCTTTTAGATGCAATTGAACTGTTGAAGCCTGGGGTAATTGTGTGTCTTGGAGTGGCTTTTGGAATGAACCAAGACAAGGTCCAGCTAGGCGATGTGTTGGTAGCGACCAAGATGGCTCTATATGGCAAACATAAAGTGGACACCGAAGGCGAGATCTTACGACGAGGATCAGAATTTGATTGCAACGCAAGACTTTTCCATTTGTTCGATCATGGCAAATATGGCTGGAATGGTCCGAGCAATGATGGCAGTGCACCAAAAGTTCATCTTGGCCTTGTTCTTAGTGGTCCAGTGCTTATTAATAACAAAGATTATAAAGAGAAGCTTCGGCGTTTCTATCCAGAGGCTTTGGGAGGAGAGATGGAAGGAGAAGGTATGCAAAGTCATGGGCGCAACGAGGGGGGATTGGGGGACGGCGGTCTCTTTCCTTTTTTTTTTGGAATGTGAGGAATTTTTTGGATATATAATGTCAGTTTTAATGTCCTGAGCTGCCTAGAACTTCTACTTTTTTTGCCGCCTTTGACGTCAGATGTTGTTATTATAAACTAAACGTGTACTTACCATAGGTTACTGTGTGTGTTGTTATTGTTGGGGGTAAAGGATTCTGGAACAAAAAATGACCTCCCCTTTCAACTTTCCGGTTGCTCCCTTATGTAGAGTAAGTGTATTTCGAGTTTAAAGAGCAACTAATGACTGTAGAACGAGAATATGTGAAAGGAAGGGAGGACTGAGATAGATACAGTCTTTTATAAGATTGGAGTGACTGCAGGGTTTGCAATAATGTGAAGTAATGCTTATTATAAAAAAATTACAATGCTGGACTCTTTCACAGACTACAAAAGTATTAAAACGCGGTGCATGCAGCAAGAATATTGTTCGTTTTTTCCTAGTTCCGTGAATCCTATGACTCAAATGTCCCCTGCTGGCAAAACGTAACAAAACAACGTCTTGCATACTTAGCTGTAATGATATTTAAGTCCTTGAAGCTCCTGGCATCAAAACATTATTAATCGAAATTTATTATTAGAAACAATCTAATAATATAAGACTTGCAATACCTCTTCCACATCCAAACAGGGGCTGAAGTAACTTTTCTTATGGTGGCCTGTAGTGAAATAGTTTACCTTGAGAAATTAGTGAAATAGGATACTTGGCTTAAATGCAAAAATTCTCTGTGCTGCTACGACTTTTAAGACTCTCATTAACATTGTTGTGATTTTTAGAAAAAATACCACTGTATTATATTCGGTAGATACGGCATCCATAAAAAGCAGGCCCTGACTATTTCTGTAGTAAGTAATTGCAGGTTGTACTTGATAATTTTAACCCTTTACCTGGTACTGTGGCCATTTGGCACTTTAACTTATTAATTGTACTCTGGCTGGTGCCGGACGGTTTTACTCTGGTTAATGCTAGACTACTTTACTCGTCAAGAGAAGATCTTGTACAAATCAGACAGGTAAAACGATAATACTTTTATCATTGTTATTTAATATTGTACGTACACCTGATAGATTTAACGTAAATAAAGTATCAATTATTGATCTTCATTACCTCTTCAATAGGATTATACAGCATTTGCAGACGAAGTGAGATTCCGTGGATAGTGTGCAAGGGCGTTTCAGACTGGGCGGATGGCACGAAAAACAAAAGCTGGCAGCCATATGCTGCAGCTGCGGCAGCATCGTATGTAGAACATATTTTGAAGAAGTGCAAAGTTCCTGCACAAAAACCAGGTAAACTGTCGAATGGTGAGTCATTTATTTGAAAAAAAAAAGTTGCAAAGATTGAAATATTATCCATAAGATATTTATTGGGGAAAAATAAAAGTGAAGCCCCTGGGAAGACTAAGTGTTGTAGAAGACATTTCGTCCATATGTCTTATGCAAACTAAGGGGCTTCTTTCATACCGTACAGCAGCCACGGGGGCCTTGAAACCAGTATTCCCTACTCGTAGTCCTCCTTCAGCGTTTATGCTGTTGGCTAAATTCTTATGTAGAGAGACACAAAATCCCTCCGGTGTATAATTACTGTTCGGCTGTCTCAAACTTTACAAGTGGAGACTTGAAAAGATCTTCCTCCGTCGATCTCTTGTTTGTAACATGAACACACCAGATAAAAATTCTTATATCTCTCTTTACGCTTTGCTTATGTCAGAGTTGAATTGTGAAGAGCCATCGAAATACGATGGAAGATCGGCTCAGTGGCCCTTAAAACCATTAGCCATTTAATAATTTTAGGATTGCTCATAGTAAGGCAACCATTTCAAGGGATTTTTCTGTCTTCAATGAAAGCTGAGATTGAACAAATGGAAGCCCAGATCTGCAAGACCCAGCATCTTCTACTAACTAGTTTTTGACTTCAGAAGGGAATTTTCTCGTGCAGTCTAACATGAGATTGCCAAAACACTCAGGGAATAAACAAAAGATTAACTCTAAATGCTTGCCTAACGTTAATCGTATTTTAAAGGACCGTGGAGCCAGAACTGCTATGGGATCATTTGTTTTGTTTTTCTTTATCCTTGGCCCTTTAACATCGAAGAGGGTAATATCAGATGGTGAAGTACATTACTGCCCAAGTTCCAGCACATCTTCGTGTTATAAAACATATTTCATTACTCTTAAAGACACAGTTTTACCGATTTCAATCAGGAGTATCACTTATTGTTCACTTTTGTGGTTTGAATAGTTCTCAAAGAAACTAGTGTCAACCTGCCTTCTACAGAATTCTAACAGACTATACTCGATTGATTTCTTCCACCACAGTTGTGCGAAACGTAGATATTCTTATTTCAAATAATTTGAATTTCCATGTACTCATTTCTTTAGTCTGCTACGCTTTTGGCCTGTTCGCCGCGGACGTCTTCAGAGCATAACTGAAGATATTTCAAAAAGTCAACATAGTTCGCTAACGACACATACATTTGACACGTGATTACATGAATACGTGATACTGGATGTGATTGATTGTTCATGAGATGTTAATTTATTATTAGAATTTCATTTTAACCAGTAAAAAAACTATAGTGACTATAAATAACTTATTTACGAAATTTATGATTTATGAAATACAGGTGACTAAACTTCAATCAGTGGATAAAAATCTTGTGTTCTAGTATTGCGTTTTAAAACTTCAATGGACTCGCGAAATCGAACTTGATAATTTAATAATTTGGAAAACAAAAATGAGAATCAAAGACGACTCGACTCAATCAGCCTTGTATTTGACAGAAAAATTCATTTATCTGATTACAGACTCAAAAATTGAAACGTATGAATCTTCTTATAAACGCGTTTCGTTGACTTCCAATGGGTGGCACCAGTACATCCTTGAAGTAGGAGGGTAATAATTGTAACGAAGGAACAAAACGAACACGTGCGGGGCAACACCCAGCTTAAAGACTTTCATAATTTAGTGGGAAACAATTCAACAATTGACAAGTAACAGCATGTGACCTTCTGATTATGCTCTAGTATCTCGCTATCAACTTTCCATGTTGGTTCTAACACTTTTGAAAGGTTTCTTCTACTCCTTCGATAATCTTTATTGCCACCTGTAACTATATAGGATCGAGGCTGTTCTGCGGTTGGAGTTCGTTTAATAACTCCCAATTTAGCATGCCCTACTGGCAGTTGCCCTCTCACCTCTACACTACAATGGAGGGTTGCCAGCCGCCCCCAATATATCATAATACTTCTTCTGCTGTAATCTATTCAACTTTAGCCGTCTAGTTACCATTTGCAGATTAATCACTGTTGGATTAAGATGTGGTGTAGCAGTTGGTAATTTAGATTTCAGTCACCTGGCTTGAAGAAGTTGAGCTGCCGATCGAAGCACTCGATCACGAGGTGTATTCTTTAGGTTAAGAAGTGCCTCATGTGGATCTGTACTATCACATTTGTACTTGTCCAAGCATTCTCTTGGCAGTCTGGACAGCTCTCTCAGTAAGACCATTGCTCTGTGGATAACCAGGGCTGCTAGTTTTATGCACCAATCCCCATTCCTTCGACAACTTCTTAAATTCTGAGCTCGAATATTGAGGACCATTGTCCGTATTCAGTTCATCGGGTACGCCAAATCTGGAAAAATGTGCTTTAAGTTTCGGAATAACCTCTTTCAATGTCGTCCCAGAATTTAAAGAATTAAGGTCAAACAAACCAGAGTACGAATCTACAGTAATTAGGTAATCTATTCCCTTCCACGTGAACAAATTAGATGCAAGAAGAGACCAAGGTCGGACTGGCACCTCATGACTGCTGAGGGACTCTTTTTGCTGATGTCGTTTATACATGTTGCACACTGAGTACTGAGTCACCAAGTTCTCTACCTCACTCGTCAATGAAAGCCAGTAAAAAAGATCATGAACTCTGTTCTTGGTTGCTTCAATACAAGGATGTCCTTGATGGATCTAAGGTAGTCGGATCTGAAGGAAGACGACACCACGATCTTGTCGCCTTTGAACAAGATTTCGTCTTGCACGATTAACTTTTTTCGGAAGTTGAAATGGTGTTTCGCATATGGGTCAATTTCTTTTCCTGACTCTAGCAAATCCTTTTCATTCTTTCTTCAGTTGTTCCATCTTTACAGGTGCAATCGAAGTCACCAGCAGAACATCATATTCCTCTTCTTCATCCCGCGGAGCTTCAGCGAGATATGGCTCGTGACAATGTGTCAGCGATATAAAGTTCTGTTCCTTTTTTATAGATGACCTCTAAATCATATCGTTGAAGTTTCATCATCATATTCTACAAACGCTGGAGTAGAGTTGATAAGGGTCTCTTAAAAAGAGTCTCTGGGGGGTAATGGTCCGTCTATACTGTTACTTTTTGACCATAGGCGTAGTCATGAAATTTGTTACACGCGAAAACCACTGCCAATAGTTTCTTCTCTATTTGTGCATACTGTTCTTGGGTCACAGTTAAAGCTCGAGATGCATAAGCAACTGGATTTCCATCTTGCAAGTATACAGCTTCCAGACCATGACTTGAGGCATCACAAGTCAATGTAACTTGCTTTGGACATCGTAGAATTTCAGCGATGGAGCAGTAGTAATAATAACTTTAATGTGATCGAATGCCTCTTGTTGCTTATCACACCAAGACCATGGCGCATCTACTCGAATTGACTCCCGTAACGGTGCTGATAGATCACTTAAACTAGGGATAAATTTTGACAAGTAGGTTACCATACCAAGGAAACGTCGGACAGCATTCGGTCCATCTGGTGTAGCCATTTCCATCACGGTATCAACCTTTTCTGGGTCTGGTTTTAACCCTTTCTCTGTAAGATGACCCACATAGCACAACTCCTTGGTCTTAAACTGAAATTTCTTTAACTTTAGCTTGAGGTTAACTTCTTGTGCTCGCTCCAAAACGTGAAGTAAATTTTGATCATGATCGTCTTCGGTCGCTCCCCGGATGAGAATATCATCTACTATAATCTCACATGAACACTCACTAAACATCTGATCCATCGCTTTCTGAAATACCTCAGGAGCAGACTGGACACCAAACGGTAAGCTTTGAAAGTAGTATCGTCCATATGATTTGTTGAATGTGGTCTTCAATGCCGATTCGTGGTCTAAGGCGATTTGCCAAAAGCCATTAGAGGCATCAAGCATCGCGAAATACTTATCATTTGCATTCGAGCTACCACCTTTTCAACAGTCCTCATTGGATAGTTCTCTCTCTGTATTGCTTCTTTAAGATCTTTCGGGTCTATACAAATGCGAATTGAATCAGAATCCTTTCTTGTACAGAAAAATATGACGAGTGGATGGGTAAAGTTGGCATCCACAGCGAAACTGCTTCTGGAAATTTGAAATCACCTCCTCGTCGAACCGTGATTTAGTGGATCTTGCAGTCGTGGGCAGACATTCCAGCCGAGTTGATTAAAAAATCGTTTTCATGTTGTGGACTCAACTTGCCAATCGATAGGTCGGATGACCACAAGATCGTTTGCTTTCGACATGGACAGCCTTGTTCTACGGGTAGAGAAATGCTTCAGGCTCAGGTATCGATTTTGTTAGAACCTGATGAGGATCCATTCAAGATAACAAAATCCAATGTCGAAGATGCCAATGACGCTAACCCAATCATAGGCAGTGACGACGAAGCTAATGAAGACATTGACATAGATTGAAACTGCGCTACATTTATAAAGTGACTAAGAAATTGTGTCCTGTTCATTTTATGTTTTGTATCACTTGATTCTATATAGTAAATTGAGCATACCTAGTACGTGCCTCCTTTATTCTCTAATACTCCCATAAGTGTTTTACCCGTTTTTGAAATAAGAGCTGCTCTCGAATAAACGCCGCATCTTTAATTGGAAAATGTAAATAAGCGCCGCGGCGCTTAATCGATCATTTACGGTATCCTCTTACTAACTCACTATCTACTCATTATCTCATCGTCCATTTCATTAACATATTAATCCTTTCTTACACCTAATCGCTTCCTGCCATTCTTAATAGTTCGCATATATTCCAAACACCTGTGTGTATATATTCCTCACTCTGAAGATGTCGCAAGACTAGCGACGAAACGTCAGTAAAATTAATTTGTTTTCATTAATGTCTCCGTTATTATGGGTATTTTTAAAACTTTATACTGGGCATTAATATTCTGAATAAGGCTAACTTGAAGTCTAATTAAGGGCTAAGAGGATCTCATTCTTATCATGCGACCTTGATGAATTCAATAAGGCAGCCCCTATTTACGACAGTGCTATGCGATCTAGCGGTTTTACTAATAAACTAGAGTATTCTCATCCAGCTAAACCATCAAAACATGCGAGACATAACCGGAGTCGGAACATTCTATGGTTCAATCCGCCATATAGTATAAACGTCCGATCAAATATAGGTAAACATTTCCTACGCCTACCCGATAAACACTTCCCTGAGAACCACGTTTTAAGATCAGTCTTCAATAGGAACAACTGCAAAGGTCAGCTACAGTTGTATGGACAATATGGAGATTGTAATCAAACAACACAACGCTAGAATACTTAACCCAACCGACGCAAACAACAACTCTAACAGTAACTGCCACAAGAATGTCCACTGTCCTCTAAACGGTGCATGTCTAACACCGAGTATCGTCTACCAGGCCAATGTCACTCCCAGGAATCGAATCCCGAGGATATACATCGGAATGACCAAGCACGACTTTAAAACACGATACCGAAACCACATCCTTTCATTTAACAACAGGAGATATTCCGGTAGCTCTACATTATCGAAGTTCGTCTGGGAATTGAAAGAGTCCAACACAGAATTTTCAATCGAGTAGTCAATTCTTAAATATGCAAATGCATATAAAAGTGGTAGGAAAACCTGTAACTTGTGTTTGGCTGAGAAAATCTGCATTTTAAATGTAGACAAAAACTTACTATTGAACAAAAGATCGGAATTGTTAACTAAGTGCCTTCACGAGGGCAAATTTTATGCTTTTAATGTCAAGCCTCCGTAATGATTTTTAGTCAGCAGATCGCCTTTGAGCATGAAACTCGAGTTACTTTTATTGCAAATAGGTTTAAGTCTTATCAAGTTTTATGAACATGTTATAGTTGTCAACTTTATATATATATATATATATATATATATATATATATATCGCTTACCTCAAAAAGTCACTACAGCCTGTTTCATCTTGGGAAAGAATCTTCAGGTGACTTTTTTCATTAGAATATTTTATGTGTTGAAAAGACTTAGTGTGGTTACGATATCGCTCTTTGAATGTCTTAGATGTCATCCCTATGTAGTGTTTTGTGGTGTTCGTGTTGCATGTTGTGACTGATGCTTTGTATACTATGTCCTTGGTTAAGCATTCTTTCTGAAGTGGGCATGCGTCCTTGTTCCTACAGTTGCAGTTTTCAGTGGCCTTATTCTGTGGTTTGTTTTTCCTAATTATGCGTGAGTTGTGTCGTGTGATAAAAGATTTAATGTTGTTCATGCAGCTATAACTAACCTTGACTGTGTTCCTATTGAAAATCTTATGAAGTTTATGGTGTGGAGGAAAGTGTTTATCGATGAGGCCTAAGAAATCGCGCCCGGTGTTTGAGCGGACGTTTTTGCTGTATGGTGGGTTGAACCAAATGATATTACGTTGCCTATTTCTACGTGGTTGTTGAGGTGTATATCGAATGTAACTGAGATCGTGGTCGAAACTGCTGTGTTTGAGTGCCTTCTGATACATCGGTGCGCATTCCCTAAATGTCTGTTCATCTGATGAAAGTGATGCAATGCGTGTGTTGATTGCTGTAGGGAGTTGCCTTAAGATACTAGGTGGGTGGTTAGAATGCTTATTTATGTATAGAGGATCGTCATTGGGCTTCCGAAATGGTTTAAATTTTCCGGTGTTGAGGTCGAAAGTAACGTCTAAGAAATTAACTATTTTCAAGTTCGCTTCAGCGGTGATTTTGAGATCGAAATTTTCGAAAATTTTGTGTAATTCTTTTCTTGTTTTGTCTGCCAAACGTGCCGATTTGTTTTTCATGATAGCCAAACCATCATCTCTATAGAGGCCAATGTTTTCTTTCCCGAATTTACTGTTCAAGTGGTTGAGGATAAAAAGTCCTACGAGTTCGCAAACTTCGGCGCCATCGAAGCTGCCCATTGTAACATCAAATAAACTGTTGCTGTCTTTTTTAATCCATGGTTTTTCGTTATTGAAAAGTAAAGATTTTCTAGCGTGTTTAATTATTGAAATATCGTCTTTTGAAATACTAGCCAAACTAGAGGCCCAACATAATGCTTGGTCCAAAAGTTTTTCCGAAATAGATGGATAAAAATCAACAATGTCGAAAGAGATGAAAGAATGTCTGCTTTTATCGCTAATATTGCCAAACCACTCGATAACTTGCTGAGTGTTTCTCCATTGATTTAGCTTCAGATTTTCTCTTAAAGTTGAATTAATTTTGTCCAAAATAATTTTGCTCAGTTTTACGGATTCACTTTTTGCGGGGTTGATTAGGCGGCATTTTGGGTTGTTTTCGAAATTTTCTTTATGGTCTTTTAAAGAAATAAATGCTTCACGTTTTTTCATCTGTTCAATTCGGTCTCCAATTTCTAATTTGTTCGAAATATCTTTTAGTTCTAGATCAATATTTTCTATGATGTCCTCAGATCCGTGTTTGTAAGTTTTTGTAATGTTGTCATGTAGTAACTTGTTGTATGTGCCGAGCGAAGTCTCGTAAATATTCCTAGTTTTATCTGCAAAAATAAAAACGTTAGGGGAAGAGTTTACTTTCTTTAAATCGTTTGCCAAAGATTTCTGGAAATGGTTTCTTATTGGCCGAAATTTGACGTTTTCAATAAGGTTGGCGAGGTCGTCTTCGAAAGGTTTCATTTCCAAAATAGTCGGAGGTGTTTTGTTTGATGTAAGGTCAAAAAGTTTGTTTTTATCGTTGTTATTCTCGCCTTTTAGAAAAAAGTGAGCTTTCCATCTCATCCGTTTTGTTACGCTTTCAACTTTTTCAACTATGTTCTTCAAATAAGCATCCTGTGTTGGTAATGGTATATTCTTTAGTGAATAATCCAATCGAAATTGTCGCATTTTGAAGTTTAAAATGAATTACGCAAACGAGAGTGCACAACCGATAAACGGGTGCGGAATACGTGAACGTTTAGGTTTACGAAATGCAAAGAGGGCTCAATAACGCAAGAAAAGAGCAAATGGGATTATATCGCTTACCTCAAAATATCACTACAGCCTGTTTCATCTTGGGAAAGAATCTTCAGGTGACTCTTGACAGATTGAGTCACCTGAAGATTCTTTCCCAAGATGAAACAGGCTGTAGTGACTTTTTGAGGTAAGCGATATAATCCCATTTGCTCTTTCTTTGCGTTATTGAGCCCTCTTTGCATTTCGTAAACCTAAACGTTCACGTATATATATATATATATATATATTTATATATATATATATATATATTAATCACATTACAGGTATGTTCAGTTTTCAAGTACGAAAGAGGCATATCAATATTTCGAACCAGGTCCCGAATTAACATCATACTTGCCGTCTGAGACCCTATAGTGTAGTGGTAAAACAACCGTACCGGCAATCGGGAGACACGGATTCGATTCCCGTTGGGGAGCTCAGAAGTTTTCTGAGATAAAAGCTTGAGAACAAACTTTTCATCATATTTATATATATATATATATATATATATATATATATGAGATTTTATTAAAAATCGTACGAAGAGAGTGCTCAATACTAGAGTAGAGCGAATTACAATAGCAAGACAAGGTAAACTTGGGTTACTTCATAAAGATTTACGTAATTCTTTATGAAGTAACCCAAGTTTACCTGGTCTTGCTATTATATATATATATATATATATATATATATATATAAACATCATAAAAACTTTATTAAAAAAGAAGAAAAATCTACAACTTACGTTTCGGGGACCGGCCCCTTCTTCAGCAGCTCACAGTTAAAGAATAGAGTCCTTATATACCTTATCGTTCTTCCTTAAATTTACATAAATTTCAAACTTCCATTACATTCAATCCCAGAGGAGTATAACATTTTAATTTTTCAATCCAAAAACCTTCCCTTGCTGTTGGATCCCTAACATCGGTAACATCAATTATTTTAACCGATAAATCTTTCATACCTATATGCTCATTATCAAAAAAATGTGCATACAGGTGTTCCCCACAAATTCCCCTTTGTCCCCTTTCATATCGTCTCAATGAGCTCTTATGGTTATTGAACCTTAGCCTAAATGGTGTTATTGTGCTCCCCACATATTGTTTGCTACATCTCTTGCATGTTATTAAATATACCACTCCTTGAGAGTCACAATCAAAGGAATGATTGATATGAAAAGACCGCTTCTCAACATTACCCATAAAGGTCGATCCAGTTTCAACAAATTTACAAACTTTACATCTGGCCTTTCCACAGCAAAACATTCCCTTGGACCCCTCCTCCATAGGCTGCATTTTAGCCCTCACCAAAATATCCTTCAAATTCTTCGCTCTCCTAAAGCTTAACCTCGGAGCAATCGGCAAAAGCTTTTTAAGTACAGGTACCGATTCAACCAAAATTTGCAATTCTCGAAGAATATTATGCACTACCTGAAGTGCAGGATGAAAGTCAAAAGTCAAAACCAATCTATCAGACCTATCTGAATTTCTCTTTCCCGTCCCTTTAAGCAAGACTTCTCGATCAAGACCGTTCACTCTACCGATCTGCTTATCAACAAAACCCCTCTCATAACCCCTTTTCCACAAAAAACCTTTTAATTCTTTCTCCCTACTTTTGAAAGCATCTTCTGAATCGCAAATTCTTTTCAATCTCAGCGCCTGACCATATGGAATAGCTTTTTTAACATGCTGAGGATGGCACGATTTAAAATTCAAGTACTGATGTGTATCCGTCGGTTTATGATACACATCAGTACTGAAAATTCCACCATTAAAATCAATCATAACATCTAAAAAAGATATTTTCCCATTACCAATCTCCCACGTAAATTTGATAGATTCATGACATGAATTCAAAGCCAACAAAAATTCATCCAACCTCTCCTTGCCATGAAGCCATATCATAAATATATCATCCAAAAATCGCCACCATACCCACGGTCTATAACTACAAGTCTCCAAGAACGAATTTTCAAAATTCCCCATGAAAATATTTGCAAAAGCCGGGGCAAACTTTGTACCTATTGCCGTTCCCAATTTTTGCTTAAAAACTCTTCCATCAAATTGAAAATAATTGTTTTCCAAAATAATCTTTGCCAAATTCAAGAGGTGCTGCGATGGAATCTCCACCTCACCATCATTAATTGCTTTTTTAAGTGCTTCCAAACCCTCACAATGAGGTATCTGTGGGTATAATCCCCCAACATCAATCGTACAAACAATAGCATTCCGAGGCGCACCACCCAACTCTTTTAATTTTAAGAGAAAATCATTCGTATCTTTAATTATCGAAGGAACCAAATTTACTATAGGTTGAATATAAAAATCCAAAAATTCAGAAATCCTTTCCGTTGCTGCTCCACAATTTGAAATAACTGGGCGCCCTGGTACCTTTTCCAACCTCTTATGAATTTTTGGAAGCAAATAAAATCTCCCCAACCTCGGCCTCGGATTTAACAAATATTTTCTATTCTTCTCATTAATATGCCCTTCCTTCATTAATATGATGTGTATCATAAACCGACGGATACACATCAGTACTTGAATTTTAAATCGTGCCATCCTCAGCATGTTAAAAAAGCTATTCCATATGGTCAGGCGCTGAGATTGAAAAGAATTTGCGATTCAGAAGATGCTTTCAAAAGTAGGGAGAAAGAATTAAAAGGTTTTTTGTGGAAAAGGGGTTATGAGAGGGGTTTTGTTGATAAGCAGATCGGTAGAGTGAACGGTCTTGATCGAGAAGTCTTGCTTAAAGGGACGGGAAAGAGAAATTCAGATAGGTCTGATAGATTGGTTTTGACTTTTGACTTTCATCCTGCACTTCAGGTAGTGCATAATATTCTTCGAGAATTGCAAATTTTGGTTGAATCGGTACCTGTACTTAAAAAGCTTTTGCCGATTGCTCCGAGGTTAAGCTTTAGGAGAGCGAAGAATTTGAAGGATATTTTGGTGAGGGCTAAAATGCAGCCTATGGAGGAGGGGTCCAAGGGAATGTTTTGCTGTGGAAAGGCCAGATGTAAAGTTTGTAAATTTGTTGAAACTGGATCGACCTTTATGGGTAATGTTGAGAAGCGGTCTTTTCATATCAATCATTCCTTTGATTGTGACTCTCAAGGAGTGGTATATTTAATAACATGCAAGAGATGTAGCAAACAATATGTGGGGAGCACAATAACACCATTTAGGCTAAGGTTCAATAACCATAAGAGCTCATTGAGACGATATGAAAGGGGACAAAGGGGAATTTGTGGGGAACACCTGTATGCACATTTTTTTGATAATGAGCATATAGGTATGAAAGATTTATCGGTTAAAATAATTGATGTTACCGATGTTAGGGATCCAACAGCAAGGGAAGGTTTTTGGATTGAAAAATTAAAATGTTATACTCCTCTGGGATTGAATGTAATGGAAGTTTGAAATTTATGTAAATTTAAGGAAGAACGATAAGGTATATAAGGACTCTATTCTTTAACTGTGAGCTGCTGAAGAAGGGGCCGGTCCCCGAAACGTAAGTTGTAGATTTTTCTTCTTTTTTAATAAAGTTTTTATGATGTTTATATGACGTTTAAACTTTATGTTGAGCGGGCTCGTGAAGATATTATATATATATATATATATATATATATATATATATATATATATCTGTCAAGATTAAACTCTAAGAAAACTTTATTTCATATAGTTATATATATATATTTATTATATGGCTGAGCTCGCTAGCCGGTCTGTACGCAAAATGACGCACGCTGATTAGCTGCCTAACCGTGCAATAAATTTTTTGTACAGACCGGCTAGTTTTGGCGGGAAAATTTCCGAGTTGATTTGAAGGAAAACAAGCAAGTAAACCTACAGGGACGGCGGAGCCGGGGGGGGACTGCAGGGGCTTTAGCCCATCCCCCACTTTTTTCCAAATGTAATGTTGAAACAACTACGCTTTAAAACACTTGTTATGCAATTTCCCAGATTAGCATACAAAATGTTGTATTTTTATCTCAAGCCCCCCCACCCGTAATTCCACTCCGCCGTCCCTGACCTAAGCCGCTAACGCACGAACACAAAGCTTCTAAAAGCCATACAATAAATTCCTTATTGACCTCATTTGTTCGGTCTGTACGGGAAAGTATTTGCCCTTGGCTTTGTCTGCAAAGACCTCACACTCGGTGAATAAGTAATCAATATATATATATATATATGTATGTATGTATTTCTAAAATTCATTAAAATTCATGAGAAAAATACAAAAGAAAATCATAACCATGTCGTCCCTTTATATGTGATAAAGACGCCTGTGACTTTGTGTGTGAAGAAGTTAATTTATCTTGACTTAGAAAACAAATTTCAAAATTTTCTTCGCGAATTAGCGTATTAGTAGGCACATTTTAGGCGACATCTAAAAAACTCGCAGTACGTGGTTTATCGGGATCTAGAACACTCGGCTCTCGCCTCGTGCTTTAAATCTCAATAAAGCACTCCCGCTCTGTTTTTAAATATTACATATAATGCTTTAGTGTTTTTACCGCTTACTTCCAGAGACTCCCCTTATTTTCTTGAGTAAATGACTTCATAACGTAGGTGAGTTGCATAATTGAAAAATGTAATTATCTCTGACTCTGGAGCGAGATGAGATGAGAACTAAAAACACATTCTTTCTCGTTTCAAAGATGTTTCAAATATGATCAAAATTGAGAAGACGATTGTTTCGTCGCTTTGACACTTTTAAATCAATGAGAAATAGATAATTTTTTGCATACTGTGATAGAAAAATAAAATGAGGTCATGAGTCATGTTTATGTCTGTATACTATTCTAAAGGAATGCGTGGAGAAAATGGTGAACAAAGAGATGGAGGTTCAACATCTGCTAGCACAGGTGAGAAAATGTGTACTACAGTTAGTATCAGAAATATAATTCAATATTTGTTTGAAAACATAAGTAATGTACTTCAATATTGATAATTTACTGAAAAGAAATATTTTGTGACTTTTGCAAAGAAAGTGATAATCTTGGGATTTGATTTTCCGGGCGGAATGTGCAATCGCAATATAAAGATAAGAGCCCCGCTCAGAAATTCTGAAATTTATCACCATAGTAAAGGAGGTAAGTCGAAAAGTTTGAAAACAGGTTTACTAACGTTTCGTTGAGGACTGCAACATCTTCATAGTATAGATTTACAAAGTTGAGAAAAAAACTATTTATATGGATCTTTAATTACATACTTCATATAATTACATACATATATAGTTTTTTTCTCACCTTTGTAAATCTATGCTCTGAAGATGTTGCACGCCGCAACGAAACGTTAGTAAACATGTCTTCAAACTTTTCGACTTCCTTTACTATGGCGATACGTTCAAGAATTCTGAACTGGGCTCTTATCTTTATATTGTGTTTGCAAAGAAAGCTTTAAGTTTTAAAACATTTTATGCTTAGACTGAACCTCATTGAACAAGATAAGGAAAGAACAAATTGAATTTTTTCAAGATTAATTTATTATCCAATTTTGGGGGCATCGAAATACGGATGGATATATCTGAGACTATGACCAAGAGAAAGCTATAAACGGAACTCTTGGGCAGAGATTATATAGTTTGTTTGAATTGTTTACGAATCCATATGCAACAGATGATGAATTAAAGCCAAGCAAATAATACTAATGCCACAGAAACTATCATAATCACCTAAAGTTTCCGGTTTCGACGCTTCGAGGGAATAAATGGTGTATGTTGAACAGTTTAAGAGTGTTTCTCACAGTTTTTTCTTGTTTTGATACTGCTTTTAATCTGAAAACCAGCTACATTGTGAATTTTGCAATTGTCTATTGTGACTGAAACTGGAACTTTGTTTGCTGAAGATTTCCATATTAAATAGCGAAGCAATTATCTTCTTAAACTGAAATCGAAATTCCTTGAAATTTTCCTTTATTCAAAAATTTGAAAGAATAAGGTTGATAGGATTCATAATTGCTTGAAAATACAAATTGGTAGTCTTTGTCGTGCTGGTTAATGGGTAACTGTCATTATGAAAAATGAGTAGCAAGAAACTAGGTGGCATGAAATAAGAAGTGGCAAACTAACACAATTCACTGAGATTGAATAGCTTTTTATGGTAATTACAGCACAAAAACCAAACAGCGACTTGGGGTTGGATAGGCCAGATGGATCTACCTCTGTTAACTCAGGTAAGAAAATGTATCCTACATAACAAGTGCTCTATTTAATGCCCGTTTGTTTGGCACAACTGTCGTATATGATAGTTCGTTTTAATGAGGACGAGTTGCTCTAAGTCGTTTCGGAAGGCATTGCAATATTACCTCCGAAACGAATGCAAGAATTGTGCCCTCGTGACAACTTTATATAAGCTAAATAGTGGTAAGCAAACGAGTTGGATCAAATCAGGAGAGGTAACCAAAAACGCACTGTATTCAGCAAGGCGTGTGCTCTCCTAATGGATTCATCCCTCCAGACCTGGACCAAAGGTCTGAGAAGGCTTGGATAGTAATCTCGATATCGTGGGTCCTACTGTGAACAAGATGACAGTGGTGACAAAATCTCGTTTTGAGTTTGTATGTTTATACATTAATCAACCAAATTACACAAATTTCCAGGTTTCGTACATTGCGATAAATGAAAAAAAATAACAACGTTTGGAATATCCTTGTAAGTTTTTAAACGTATAGTGCACGAAGTGTTTCGGTTTTATTACAAGGAGAAACTCGTAGGTTACTAGATAGACCTAACCGCAATGAAATAGGGAGATAGATTGGCATAATATCATTAAAATGTTAAGATGGCCGCAATGGGACTCATATATTTCTAAGATTTTCTGGAAGAACATGCGCCACACCTTTTTACGAAGTCCCCTTTTCAACTCCAATCCACTTCGGCCATGAAATCTTGATTGTCACCTAACTGTTGATTTAAAATCAGTTGGGGTATCCACTGGGATATCTTATAAGTCCTGGAAGACGGTAGTGTGATAACGACCCTTCTGTTATTTTTTCAGTTTTCTGAATTAGTAAATATCGTGTTCATTTTCTCTCTTTGGGGTCAAATAATTCCTTAACAAATTTCCTAGCAACTCTTTGTGTAAATTATTGTGAGTTCTTTTTAAAAATTTCACTTGCGGTTTGGCTTTTTTATGAGAGGTTCACATGTATTGCTTATAATAGCTAGGATAAAACATTGCAAAATTAGAATGAGTTAATTCACAGAGTTATCTAGCTGTCTTCCAGTTTGTCATATCCACAACGTTCTGCAACACAGCAGTAGTGACTAAACACCCTGTACAGCTGTGGTTGATGTTCAGCCTCTAACTCCAGGCTTGCATGGGTAAATACAGGGTTATAAACCTTGAAAATAACATGCTTCCCAATAATAACTGAATTATAATTGTATAGTACTCTTTAAACGCAAACCCCAGCACCTGCAGCTGATTTTCGTTTCCTGATACCTTTTTTAGTTTACAGCAACATTATTGCAAGTGCTGTAAAGCTTTGAAAGTAGTAGTAGTAAAATGGTTTATTAAAAATTCCATATCTTGCAGTCACAGACTGAATTGCATATGTGGTTAAATTACAAAACTTAAACTTTATATACAACTTTTGCATGTAATAACTATTAGAATAGTGAATAATAAATAATTTTAAAAATCTCTTTAAATAGTTAGAAATATAATAGCCCAGCAAACAAGTTTAAATAGAGCCATAATGGAACCATATCTTTAAAAGAGTTTTATTGACTAACGTTTCGTTACTTAACCAGTAACATCATCAGAGTAATTATTTACAAGAGTTGAGAGGCTTAAATAGCTAACTGTTACAAAAATAGTGATGAAAGAATGTCACAAAGGATTAGCGGAACGATTAGCAAGAACAATTAACGGAAGGAGTGCGAGTAATAAAGTGATGAAGAATTAGACGTGTGAAGAATTTAATTAGAGGGGAGGGAAAAAAAAAAAAAAAAAAAAATGTCAAGAAATAACGTTAAAAAAGTGCTAAAGGAAAGGATCTGATATTAGCGTTAAGAGACGGTTGCATTCTAGAAATTAACAGACTTTCTCGCAGAAGAACGTCAAACTGAGTAGAACCAGAGGATAAGATTTCGAAATCATCAAAAGAGATTTCATGGTCGGTTTTTCGAAATCTCTTTTGATGATTTCGAAATCTTATCCTCTGGTTCTACTCAGTTTGACGTTCTTCTGCGAGAAAGTCTGTTAATTTCTAGAATGCAACCGTCTCTTAACGCTAATATCAGATCCTTTCCTTTAGCACTTTTTTAACGTTATTTCTTGACATTTTTTTTTTTTTTTTTTTTCCCTCCCCTCTAATTAAATTCTTCACACGTCTAATTCTTCATCACTTTATTACTCGCACTCCTTCCGTTAATTGTTCTTGCTAATCGTTCCGCTAATCCTTTGTGACATTCTTTCATCACTATTTTTGTAACAGTTAGCTATTTAAGCCTCTCAACTCTTGTAAATAATTACTCTGATGATGTTACTGGTTAAGTAACGAAACGTTAGTCAATAAAACTCTTTTAAAGATATGGTTCCATTATGGCTCTATTTAAACTTGTTCGCTGGGCTATTATATTTCTAACTAAACCTCTTTAAATAGATTAAGAGAATTAGCCTCGCGTCTGGCATAAAGTTCGCAGACTCCAGTTTCCTCCAGTGCCTTCTTATAATTGAGGCCTCGGTAAATTATGTTCATGGCTTCTCTTTGTATCCGTTCCATGTCTTCGGATAGATATTTAGGAAAGTAACTGTGAAACAGTTTGCATGCGTACTCCAGCACCGATTTAATTACATTACTATAAAAGCATACTAAATCCCCCGTGTTAACGTCCACATCCTTCAGTTGTCTAAGAAGGTACAGACATTTGGCAGCCTTCTTGGTGGTGGTATCTACATGATCGTCCCACTTCAAGTCATTTCTGACTATAACTCCAAAGACTTTAGCGGAGCATACCCTCTCAAGTGGTTTGGCATCAAAACCAACCGGATTAAAGGATGGTCAGGACCTCTTAAAACAAGTAACTAATTCCTTGCACTTAATTGGATTAAGTTGGAAATGATTTTCTAGTGACCAGCTAGAAATATGGTCAATAAGTATTTGTAAATGACTTTCAGTCGAGGTCAGGACCATTTCGGAGATAGAGATATCGTCATCAATTTTCAATATAGGGAATAACTCATTTGGCGACATAAGGTCGTTTATCATAACTATAAACAGCCCCGGCCTCACCTTGTTCCTTGACCTACCGCAGCTAAAACATTTAGCCAACTGGAAAAACAATCACCATTTAGTTTGACCCTCTGCTGCCTGTCTCTCAGAAAGTCGATAATCCTGTTGACAATGGTAGGTTTAACCCCAAGTCTAAACAGTTTAGCAATCAATAAGTGATGGTCCACAAGGTCGAAGGCTTCCCTAAAATCTAAGGAGGGCAATTCGTACAGTCGAACCAATGGCGTCTGTAACACGTAACCAATGATGGAACATTAAATATCAGAGCTTATGTAGTTGATGGACTTGGAATAAAACAAAATTTACCCTAGTCAATGGAAAATAGTATAGTTGGTTTAATGTCTCTTTCGATTATTATGCTTTCAGCTATTTTCGATAAGGTAGACGTTAAGGAAATCGGTCTAAGGTCTTTATTGAAGTCGCTAACTGTAGTTACCTTGGGTATTGGGGAAGATATCCACCAGTTTCCAGACGCGAGGGACTTTGTACTCATGGAAGGAGCTGTTCAGAGCTATCGGTAATCTGAAAAGCTAGGACGTCTGTATATTCTCCCAATACCCAAAACGGAAGATCGTCCGGACCGCCAGCACGTGATTTACTCCTCGCCGTCAGCTTCGACACAATACATTCCGTGACATTAATCACTGTATCATCCTCTCTGGCCACGCATACAGACCCAGACAGACATAAATAATCCTGCATTGCGCTGACAAAGGCTTCGTTGATCTTTTCGCAAAGCACACTGTTCTCATAGGCTAATTCTGGACGGAGAACGGTTTTCAGGTCACGCCTAGATGCCTTTGTAGTACCACACATCCGTTTGACCTCTTTCCACCAGTCACGGGCTTTCATATCACGTAGACCGCTGACTTTATTCTGCTCATAAACCTAGCGAAAAGGCTTCCTTTCGCGGTTGACTTCGTTCCGCAGGATCTTCAACCATGTACCATTCCCCGTTGCAAAGATCCTTAGATGACGGATCATAAGTGATTTGAACTGACATACTCATCCAGGGGCGACCAGTCTCATTAACTCTAATAGATTTTTCTGGCATTATAGTGTCTAAGCCGTAGTTGACGATCTTAGTTTGAGTATTCATCTTGTCACCACAGGACTGACCAGGGGAGAACAAGTCATACCACGGGACCTGAAGTAGAAAACGACCAACACATGATACTTCACTGGGCCGTTTGTCCCTAACTTTGATGATCTTTGACTGAGATTTACCCAGCTTCTGGCAAATATTGGGGCACATGATCTCAAATGCAAAATTTGGGATGCACTAACAGACGATGAATAATATTCTATCAAGTTAGTAAAAATTTGGTCAAGGGTATTCGCCCCTCTGGTGGGAAAGTTGACAGTTGACTTGAGTAGGAACAGTTTAACAACAGACCTTAAGTCAAACTTGTTGAAGTAACCCGCTATAATCACGCCACTGTTTGGAAAAGATTATTCTATCTTACTCTAACGTAGTCCGAATACAGTCCCGGTCAGAACAGCAGTGTCAAGAATTGTTCTGAGCTCTATAAGACAATTTGGATCTGCAGCACAGGCAAAGAAAATGTGTTCTTTCCGAACTTGTTTCATAGCTTGGAACGGATATTTCTCGAAAAAAGAGGATGGATGGCTTAAATGAAATTTTGTGACAAGGACTCTTTTGACATTTATGTCTGACGTGCTTCTGATGTCATAGGTATACTATCCCGGTGCAACTAATTTGAATTTTTGGTCTGTTTGAAGCCCCATCCACACGTATACACTTTTGTTTCAAAACGGAGATTAGAAAGAAAAGAAAATAATTCAAAACCCGTTTTTGGCATGTAAGGCGGGAAATGATGCATCTGGTATTTATCAACAGTTGGTTACGTGGAAGCCATTAGCCATTGATGTAATGTCAGCCCAGCTAACTAGGAGCATTTACTCCCACCAGCCTAGCTCTCAGGATCGTTGAGACACGCAAGGTCCCTCCACCACGACAAGGTGGTAGCCCTAGGGAAGATTATTATTATTATTATTATTATTATTTTCCTCAAACTCAGACACGTCTTACGTCATCAAAATTAACATGCAAGAGCGTGTCATAACAAATGTCCAAGGGTCCTGC
Organism: Heliopora coerulea; assembly: GCA_030142905.1. Classification (NCBI taxonomy): domain Eukaryota; kingdom Metazoa; phylum Cnidaria; class Anthozoa; order Scleralcyonacea; family Helioporidae; genus Heliopora; species Heliopora coerulea. Next base: position 354,274 of record JASJOG010000219.1, read on the forward strand.
AGTTCACACTCCTTACTACATTTGTAGTACCCTTCTCAAAATTCGGGCTATTCCCAAGAGTGCAGTCTTTTGCAATAACTCAGTTCGAATTTCCACACCAATCTTTGAGATCCAATTTTACATCTTCTTTGTTACCACACCAAGGGCTCCAACAATAATTGGAATAACCGCCACTTTTTTCATTTCCCAAATCCTCATTATTTCAAATTTCAGTGGCTGATATTTATCTACCTTCTTGTCTTCCTTCTCCGTAACCCTTTCATTTTCTGGTACTGCTATGTCAATCAAGAGGCAGTGTTTTCTTTCTTTATCTACCATTGTCAGATCTGGTCTTCTTACTATGATATTCTCATCACATTGGATACTGAAGTCCCAAAGGAGCTTCCCTTTTGCATTTTCCAGCACTGCCTTTGCCTTATGCTTATGCCATTTCTCAGGTCTCTCCATCCCAAACTTCCCACACAATTCCCAACGTACAACACGTGGAACATTATCGTGCCTCCGCTTGTACTCCTTCTGCACCAAAATAGTACATGCATTAATTATTTTGGTCACAGTTTCCCCTGTTGCACCACACAATCTGCACAATGGAGAATCTCCTGTGTGGTCAATATTGAATTTCACATACTTAGTGCGTAATGCCTGTTCTTGGGCTGCACAGATCAAGGCCACTGTTCCAATTTTCAAATCTGATTTCTTCATCCAGGCCCATGTGTCATCATTGTCAATCCTATCTCTGTGTTTCTCTTTTTCCATATCCCGCACAAATTGGCCATGCATTCTTTTCTCTCTCCATATTCTCATCTTGTCTTCTTTGAGATTTTGTTTGAATTCTTATTTACTCTAGCAGTTTTATGTGTCTATTATCTCTACTTGTCTCACTCTGTTCAAAAATTGTTCTTCACTGTTTTTTATATACCATCCTAGTCCATTTTCCTCGCCTCTTTTGCAATCCGCGCATCCTATGAGTCCCCTTCCTTCTTTGTTTCTTGGTATATACAGTCTATCTACATCACTGTTCAGATTAAATGCTCCAGCCATCGTCATTTTCTTCCTGGTTTTCTTGTCCAATTCTTTGACCTCAACCTGTGTCCACTTCAGTATACCCGCTCCATATCGTAAAACTGCAATAGCCCATGCATTTATTGCAGTGATTTTGTTCCTGCCATTCAATTTCGAGTCCAAAACCAGCCCCAATCTCCTGTAATACTCAGTTGTAAATGCTTTCTTCAATTCAACATCCTTAAATTTGTTCATCTCCAAAATCCCATGGTATTTGTAACCATTCCTTTCTATGTCCTTCATCACCTGTCCATCAGGGAGCTCTGTCCCATCAGTTGTAATCGCCTTGCCTATTTTCATCACCAATACGCCACACTTCCTAATGCCAAATTCCAAACCTGTATCACTACTAAAGAGATACACTGTGGCTGACCGGAAAAGTTCAGAAATATCAGTAACTGCCAGTTTACTTAGGTCATACAGTAGTTGCCAACCCAATGACTACTTAAAACTTTTTCAGTAAACACAAAGTCATAGCCCAAATGAAACATATTCATATTCTTAGGTAAAAAACTATAATATATCCAGTGATCATATTTTTATATGAGTTGGATGGTTAACCAAAGACAAGTTGGTGGCCGCAACTTTCAATGCTCGTTCTTAGATTTCTATCAGACTTCTCCACCAAATAGGCTGTCCAGGCTACTTACAATTGACTCATTAACCAAAGAAAATAAAAAAATTACCCAGTTCCACATGATTTTTACAATGACATAAACCATCTCATGTTCTTGTAATCGGGCTCTCCACCATTGCTGGCGATCATGCCTCTCACTTTCCGACGCCACTTCAAATCTCCAACGAATTTCGAATATTCAGTATTCGGCTTGATGCCTGATGCCTCTATTTTAGGTTTGAATTAAGCAACCTGAATAGTATTACTACTAAATAGTAATACCATTCTCACCGAAAGGTACCAATAATGCGAATAATCGAAATATGAATAGTGACCGAATAAAGAACATACGAAATTCGAACGACATTACTTGTCGACCGACCAGACACGTGATAGATTATGATTAACTAGAATTTTCGACCCGAAGATGACAACAAAAACACCGACCAGAATGACATATGATTGAATAATGAGCTGTGCACTTTGATTAGCTGATTCATTTGTCATGGCGAGATAAGATACATGAAAAGGAGATTGGAAAATGGCCACCATTTTGACAAAGTTTGAGAAAAGCAAGACATTAAAGAACAAAAAAAGAAAAGATTACGTATTAATCGATATATTGGGTCATTTATGGCCGTAATTAAATTGTTCTGGTTTTCAACGTTGCCAAATAGCAAATCAAACTAAAAACCTCAACTTCAAATTATTTTAGATATAGCATTTGTTAAAAACTGATTAGACAAGCGGGCAAAAGGAACCTGTAGCTGGTCCTCCCCTCAACCGCCTCAATATTAACAGCAAGTTCACGGGAGCCGAGTCTCTCCAGGGTCGGGCCGTCCCACCCACAATGGTCCACCCGCACGTGGGCTTCAAGGATACGGGTGTTTCCCCTTTCGATATGCCCGCAGTATTGTCTCGTTTTCTCTTCAGCGGGACACTTTTTTCGCTTCTCAAAATAATCGCTCGACAAAAGGTTCATAGACCAGGTTCGCTTTTTAACCTCTGGACTTTAAGGAGGACCACCTATTTGACGAGGTCTTCCCATAGAATGTTTATATTTAATTCCTTCATCTACGGAAACAAGTACTTTTCCATTCCGTTTTTCAAATTCACATATGCATCTGTTGCCAATAACGTCACGCGCATGTGTCAATGGTAAATAACTAGTCCTTTCGGTATTGTTTTTCTGTTATTTATGCATCGTTATGATTGATCATTATGTAAAAATCTCTTACTTAAATGACAAAGCGCTCAATTTGATCAAAAGTTACCTGATTAGATACTTCTTTATTTTACCAACTTTTGACTTTAATCAGTCTTCCAAGCTATTCAGCGTCACCGACTTTCTTGAGGATTAGTTCACTTTAGCTTAAATTTATTCCGTGGTATTGTCTCTTCTCAGTTTTAGCAGTCAACGTACATTGTTTTATACTTTTTAAAAACTTTAATAGTTCCACGTAGCCTATGTCTTTTATGAACCCTTTTACCAAGTAACAGAATGCATCATTTTACACATATGACGTCCAATGTATTTCTTTTCAACTCCATGGAAAAGATATAGAAACGTGAAAAACTAACGAAATAAAAAAGGAGGTAGTTATGCACGATGCACAAGTGGTAGCGTCATGCTTATATCACGGGCGATATACGAATATTTTCCTGTGGTTGCCGCATTTATCGCACATGTGTGGAACTCGCAGCTTAGCTTGCCATTTGAATCTTGATAGCTCAATGATTACAGCGTCTCCTCGGTCATCGGAAGGTTGCAGGTTTGATCGTCGTCTGGAGCTCAAAAATCGTTTTTCTGAGGTACGAGGTTATCGAACGTCCAACGAACATCCATGAATATCTGCAAGCTCCCACATTCCTAATATTAACCGTACTCGACAGAATTATTAACATATTGTGTCTGCTGCTTAGGAAACACATATGTCGAACTTGCACCTTCGCTCACCATTTTAGTCTAGGTAGCTCAGTAACTAAAGTATCTCATCAGTCGTAAGGTTATGGAGCCAACCCCCGTCCGGTGTCACAAACCGTTTTTCTAATATATGCGGTTAACCAACGTCGACATGTCCGAGTCTGAAAATGATTCAATGAACTGGGTTAAACTTATTCTCGTAAACTCTGCTGAAAATGTACTAAAGTGGAAAGCTATGAAAGAAATTGGAAAGAACTGAAAAGGATGATTTCGGCTTTTAAACCGGAAAATAATGCATTGTGGTATTGATCAGGGGACTAGTTACGTCCAAGGAATTCAATCTGGGCTAAAATGTCAGCTCCGCTAACAGTGCTAAAATTTCTAAAGTTCACTTTTTGATAAAATTTTAAAAGCAATAGCAGAATGCATCCCTCGCGAAAGATTTGTGGTAGTAGGTCACTGATCGGTCGCTTGCAATAAGCAATGCACGAGATATGTGTGATAAACATTACACATTATACGATTGAAATAGTTTCTCATATACGATACGAGTTATACTAACTGAATACTAATGATACTAATCATATCAGTAATACCTGTGATAGGTATGATTATATACATTACACTTAGAATACGAGAGGTGCGTTTACTACAAATGATACGCTTGACACATGTCATACAAGTTATACGAGTGAGTCGTTTTAAGTAAGTGAGACGAGATGCTCAGTAACCCAAACCATAACCTTATTTAACATTACTTCGTCGCAAGACCAATTAATCTCCTGACTACTAACCTAGTCTCTAGCAGAATAAAGTAAAGAGGGGACTGAATTAATCGAGTAACATTTTATGCAAAATAATTTTCCTGAGCCGCATATAAGCTTGCAAACCTCTGTGAAAGCATCCTTTTGTTCTAAATCTATAAACGACTTGACCCTTTATAAAGTTGAATTATATTTCATATTGTCATAAAACTAGACGAAACTTGATCGTAGAAACTCGTTGCAGGAACACTAGTTCAATATGCATAAAATAAGACTGAAAAGGACTTGTGCAAGTCTCGCAGGTGCATCATTTTTGTTTGTTGATGCCACATGTCGGGCCAGTAAAAATTCACTGCAAACAAGTAGTTAAAGCAGAAATTTTAAGACGAATAAGAAGAAATTTACAACCTGTGGGCTGGCAAGTTAGGAATATACTTAGCAACCAATTTGTCTGAACGAGTTCTATTTCACATGGCTCCCACGGGTCACAACAACATGATATGGGTGCAAACAATCGATATAGGAGACGGCTAATTCGACAAAAATATCCACCGAAATATCTGATTCGAACAAAGCAATCTAACCCTCGAAGTAATCATGTTAATTTATTCGTGGGCATCGGGGGTTGACCAATATCAAATCATGAAATAACTCTCATGGCAACTAATAGAGCTGTGGAGAAGAATATGTTTTGTCGAGTGGTATGAAAAACATTTATCACGCAAAAAAAGAGAAATCATGAGATTATCGGAGACACACAACAAGAGGTTGAAGTAGATAGGATCAAATTTGGAAAGAGCAAGTATGACAAACGAGACTTGATTGAAGGCCAGTAGGTATTTTATGGGGAAAAAAAAGAACACCGAAAGATCATTTTTGACACTAGTTCCAATCCCATATAAGTAAATAAAACAAACTCAAAAATAGTTTTGGGTGATTTGGCAACTTCCATTGGCTTTGAGGGACTAATGAGCGCCCAGGAAGCTCGGCTTCTCCTCAATGAATAAAATCAATAAAAACGTAGTATTGGATGGTCAGTGACGTAAATAGTACATCTATATTGGGGGACCGGAACAGGGTGTTCCTGAATTTTGCGGAGAACATCAGTGGACGTATGGAATTAATTTGGAGTGTGTGTGGCAGTAACCCAGGTTTTTTATAGGAGGCCCCCTCCAGATCAGTGGTTGGCCAAATAAAGATGTAATCTTCAAATGCGATTGTATAAACGAACCCGGTTGACACACAGATAACACCGAATGCCACTGACAACAAAGAAAAGCCTCTTTGCCGAAACATGGTGGTAAGAAAACTGAACTGTTGTTATTATTCTTTACGAAATTCCCATGGCATTTCTTTGCATTCTTGATGATGTTGAGAAAATATGAAACAAAATATAAATTTACCATCCGTTTGCTTTTATTTCTATTTTTTTAACATTTATTTTCAAATCAATACCCTTCTTAAAAATGTTCACATGCAATTTCACGTATGAAATTAATGTGTCACATGTGAATAGTATAAATTCAAAAAACTAATTGAATATCTACAACAGCAACAACAGTTGTTTTACGGCTGTTTTCCCTGCTTACGCAGGGGTTGGCCAGTGGCTCTATACAGCAGCCTCCTCCACCTCTCCCTATCCTTCGCATCTTCCCTTTTCAATCCGCATTCTCTCATTTCCCTTTCGACCACCTGGCTCCATGTCATCCTCGGCCTTCCCCGTCCTCTCTTACCTTCCACCTCAAACGACTTGATCTTTTTCACCCAATCATCATCATCCTTCCGCAGCATATGTCCCAACCATCTTAACCTATTCCGTTTCATGGCATCAGACACTGACTCAATTCCCATTCTTTCCCTCAGCTCTGCACTCAGCACTCTATCCCTCAGTGATACACCACACATCTATCTCACCTTCCTCATCTCCGTACGTTCCAATCTCCCACTCTGCTCCGCCGTCATAGCCCACGTTTCACTACCATATACCATAGAACTCCTCACACATGTCACATACAGCTTCCCCTTCTGTTTAAGTGACACTTCCTTCCTTGTCAAGATCCCTGATAACTCCTTCAACTTCCTCCACGCAGAACGCACCCTTGCCACGGATGCAGAATTCACTCCACCCCATTCAGCATATCACCCAGGTAACAAAACTTTCCTACATTCTCTAAGTGAACCCCATTTCCCAGATCCAAGCTTTCCTCCACATTCACATCCTCTTCATCACCTGCTCTTTCACACATCTTGCACACAAACATATCTTCGACTCTAACCAGAGAACCCTTCACACCTGAGCATCGCTTGTGTACCCATCCACTACATCCCGTACATTTGATAGAATGTTCCCAACACCCTTTCACATACAGTGCATGGCCACTTCCCCAGTCTTTCAACATCACCACAATTCTTCCCTGACACCATCACTTTTGTTTAACCAATGTTCATCTTCAACCCTTTCGCCTTAGTGAAATTAATTTTCATTTGCGAATGTTCCATTTCATATGTGAAGTATATGTGTGGTCAACGAGGCTTCCACATGTGAAATTTTGAACCAGTTCATTTCACACGTGATTTAGGAATTTCATGCATTTCACATGTAAAAATGCATGTTCCCGTTTCATATATGAAATGAGCATTTTATTGGTGAGAATGTTTCAATTCCACATGTTTTTAGCATGTGAAATGACATGTGAAATTTTCGTAAGAGCCAATATTAATAGAATTGAGTCTTGATCTGATTTTTAAAAAATGTCATTCTTAATATTTAACTAACAAAAAAGAATTTGACACTACCGATGCTTGTATGATCATATCAGTACATTGCTTGTAAAGAATTTATATTAGTGGAAGGAAATTTTCAAGTGTAATTACCTTATAATTTCCGATATTTTTTAGTGTTAGAATCATATATTAATATTGACACTTGATACTTCCCTATGCCAAATATTCGGTATTTGATAAAAACAGGTATTCTACAATTAAACGACATTGACTTAGTCTGGAAACTTGTGAAGAAAGTTGGTGACCGTGTGAAAAGTTAAACATTCATCGGAGTGTCCAATAAACGATAGTACGATATAAAAATTGAAGGTCAATGATATGGAGAAAGAAATCCATATTACAGCAGGAACGTTAAAGGTTATCGCAACGTTGAGCAATATTTATCTTCTTCACCTGGCTAAGAAGGTACTTCCTGAATGTTCGAAATGTTTCACGTTCCTTTTCACATCTAAACGGCATCAGGAAGTAAAGTTAAGTGTGTTGAAAAGTTTAACTCACTTCCTTTCTTTGTACTCGTCCTGGGGACAGCGCCCACCGGGAAAGAGTTATCTAAAAAGGTCAAATTCAAAGTAGGAAGTTTTTGTTCTGATTTTGAACTAACTCAGTCAAGCATCTGCATTCTCTCGCAGTGAAGATCCAAGATTTATTAGTAAATCACAGTGTTTGGCGTGAAATTGTAATATAGAAGCAAAAAATATAAAATTTCGGTGTTAACTAGACAGACAACGTCCATTTTCCCGAAATGAGAAAGGCTAAAATTCCAAGTCGGTTAACGTCATCAACAGAAAACCAAAGTGAATCTAAGATGAAATTTTGCCCTTCTCTTTGATGTTTTGATAGTTACTATAGTTTCTATCTACTGATGTTTTGATAGTTACTATAGTTTGAACTTGTCAGATGGGAGAGAAACCATAGTGTTTCGGCGCTGAATGATTTCCATTTTCGTGTGTGTTTAATGCTGCATGGTAACATGCTTATCTTCGATTATTGTTAGAGTATGGGCCTAGAAGATTGCTTAGTCTTGTAGCTCGTCAGATATAGATGGGTAGAAATCAATGATATCATGCAAAGGTTAGAATATAGTATTTGCTGGTGTCCTTGACCTAGTAATGCCATTCAATTGCTCTATGTGAAATCATCCACTTGTTTACTTTTGGTGAGGTGTTTGATGTTTACGTCGATGCCGTCTAAGAAAACTTTGCCGATCTTACCTGATTCACTATTTACGGTGTTTATTTAGTCTGCACTTTCTTGCAATTGTTTCCCATCTGTCGCCCATGCATAGGTTGGTGGCAATTCCTTTCATTTCGTTTTAGATGACTGCTACGAGTTAGTCATCTCTTAATTTTCAGGTTTCTGTCGCGTCATCTCTCCGTGGTTTGTATTTATGTGTCGAGAGTGGTTTCATAGATATTTTTTTGTTTTGTCAGCAGATATGAAAACGTTCTGTCAGTAGTTATGTAATTTTCTTTAAGTCGTTGGGAAAAGAATTTTGGAATTGGTCGTTGACTTTTCGAAATTGCATATATTTGATTATTTGTACAAGATCATCTTCAAATGGTTTCATATCATTGACCTGTGGCGGAACTTTTTAGATTTTAATCCAAATTAATTTTTTTAATTTCTTTTACCGTGCTCGAAGAAGTAGTTTTCGCATCTCATTTGTCTGATAACGTTATCTATTTTGTGGATCATTCTTCTCTTATAAATGTCTCTTGTTGGCAATACGATGTCTTTCAAAAAGTAATCGGATCTAAATTTCCTTGAAGTTTAATTTACCCAGATTCCAGCCGACAATTAGAGGCCAGGTGCAAAATATTCATTTACAAAAATAGACAAAATGTTTGCTATGCGCAATAGAGTTCTTTATAAGCTAGGGAACACATAGTTAAGGAATGTCGCTTAAAGGTTATTAATTGCAATAGTCGAGGAGACTATAGTCGATAAAGAAAGAACCTGTTTTTTTTTCCCTAAGCCGAATTACATATTGAAAAAAAAGTTTCGTATAGTATAAAAGCACAGTTTCAAGAACCTTAAATAGTACAAAAGGCTAAGAATGGACAAAAGACATAATGAAATGTTAAATTTGTTGAGCTAAGCAACGAAATTCATGATGAACTTCGTCATTCGATTTAAAAAGCCTCCAACAACATTTCTGAGTTGGTAGCATGTTTATAATTAACTAATTAAGTTGGCAAAATCAAGATAACAAAGCAGTAACCGAAAGAACCACCAGTGGAATAAATTTTTGTAAGCCAATAGCCAATATGAAGAAAAAGAATACACCCATAAATATTGAAAAGCAGGCACATATCTAATATATTATAATAATATATTATAATAATATATTAAATAGATATGTTTTAGGAATTGCAAAAAAGTCTGCTTTTATAGTTGTAGGAACTAGAGCCTAAACTCCCGCTTAAGTGCCCTGTGTTGGGTTTGAAATTTTGTATAGCTCTACCGTTCTTTCAACAAATGATTAATTCAACCCTGGATTAGAGAATTTCATCGTGAATAAAATATCAAATTCCCCCTGGTCTTGAGAGATTAACCACTGGTAAACGTAAACGAGTTATCATTTGCTCAATTTACATTTGTTAAGTTTTTAAGTTTTTTACATTGAACATGGCTTGCTTTGGTTAGTTCTTCTGTATTGAAAATTTGTTTATGACATTGTTAACTCTGGAGACTCCGAAAAAGGGTGTAAATATAAAATGAAAATTACGATAGTTTGTTTTAAAAGAAGTTTTGAAATGACAGATAACCGTGTTTACTACTCTTCCGTATCTCAGTTCTGAAGATATTTAGATAAGTAGAATAGCAATCAACTCTTGTCTGATCTGTAGGTGATCACTCCATGAATTGCTACATCATGTGGCACACCCAGAGTAAAATAAATAAGTTTCGGAACCCCAAATGCGGATGGCAAAGGTTTTAGGCACATATTTTAATCCTGGACTGGCCCACCCTCGAGGCAGGGACGTAGTTTATCAGGGGGTTATAGGGGGAGTTCCGTCCTCCAAAGATTGCAAGGGTGAAAATATCTGGATCATCAAATTTCGAGCAAAATTTGGCTCGGTCAGTTAGAACAAAATCCGTTTTGGTTACTGGTTCATCTTTTAATTTGTGTATTAAGGCAGACGTGGCTAGGCTTTATCTTACATGGCCTCATTGCGTGCCAAATTAATTTCGGGAAATTTTTGAAGAGGTACAATATTCCGGCAAAATTAACCTGGACACCCCCAATCTGCTTCGACTACGCCTCTCGTCGACGAGTAAAATCTTCTGGGGTTAGCCAAGCGAAACAAATAAGTTACCAAATGACGATTTTGTTGGTAAATAGTTAACAAAGCTGTAAGCAGTATAAGAGTTAAGTAAGCTCAGTTTTGGTTGATTAAAACTATGGTTCTATTTGTTTGAATGCAGATAGGATTGAAATGCTTATATGGGTCTAGCCTGCGGTGCAGACGCTTATGCAGTTCTTGTTAACTCTTCAACTCCTGAATTTTGTCCCTTTTGTTCTTCGTTCTCCCTGTTTTTCCTTTGTTCACTCACTGGTTCTTATGTTTTATACCGGGTTATTTTGACCCCTATTCGTAGTTAAAGAGTTAAGCGCGATGTTAAGTTAAGAATGTTGGAATCCTAAGTGATTGGTTAATTGTTAATTTATTTCAAATAATGTTAATAATGAGGAATTAGCTTCCGGCAGTTAACAAGGCTTTTGCTGCCGATGTAAAGCTAGATGGCGAATGTTTTCAAGATGCAGTACGACTTGTTTGTATTTCGACTCGTTATCAAGTTCTGTTAACGAAAAGTTAACGATGTCTTCTTTGCTGGTTTTGCGTAAAATACTAGGATTTTTCTTGGAGCACATATTAGAGTACCCTCTATTGATTTCTTTTGAAAACAAAAAGACAAACTGTTCTCTGACCTTTTAACAACGCCAAGTGGCGCGAGCAATTTCCGTGTATTTTCCTACACACATCTTTTTCCTAACTGATCCAAGATCGTCAAGCAAAGTGTGGTTTACTCTCTTAATTTTCGATCCAACTTTAACGGACGCAATGGTAGTCTGGAGAGGTGAAATTTTCTTCGTTCCATGTTGGAGTCTTTGCCGACGTGGAGTCGGAGTCAACGTTGGTTGAAAAAGTAGTAGAGAAGGTGTTGAGTCAGTAACTGGTTTTAACTGGAAGTCTCTTTGCTCCTGCCTTTTCATGAGATTGGAGCTGTAGTTTATCGTTCAAATCATCAAGCTTTTTCTTGTACTTTCTTCTTTGCTTCAAGATACCTAAGCACGCGCCGCATCTATTTTGTGAGCTAGGATAAATGACGAAGCGAAGGTCGTCAATCTCAAATTTCACCGAAAACTTCCCTTATTTCCAAACAAACTTTGATCTGAAGCTTTTATCAACGCCGAAAAATACAGAATACACCAAACACCATGAATTACAACACATAATTATGATATATTGCTCAAATTAATTTTGTTTGATGCAATTAAAATCCTCATGACTTCAACTACTCAGAACAAGCTTCTGACCTTCGATGCGTAAACGCTTAACAGGAACTGCACAAGCGTCTTCAATTTAGGTAAATATGGGTCCGGATTACGGACATGTTTTTGTGGTTTTAAGAATGCGGTTTACAGTGCAGCTTCTCAGCTATTTAGATAGTATATGTATCTGTCTTGTTTAACGAGCTTGTGTAACCAGCTATTCAATGTTGATTATAAACGGTTTCTAAGATTTAAAATATGGATTTTGGATTAAGTGAGATAACAATTACTGCAGCAACCTACTAACTGAATATAGATTGGTCTACTGCTGTGCCTAAATTGCTACGTGATCTGATTTTTCTTCCTTCGCAGACTTGGTGTCCGCATCCTTGCCGACGACCATATACTCATAGTGACACTGCTGTAATTTATAGTCGTCACGATTTTGGCCGTATATGAATCCGTATCCGTATGATGAAGACGCAGATTAACGTTTGGTATAACTCAGATTGCGTTGATGAAGAAGATCGAATCAAACTTAGGCCCAGTTCAGACATACAGCTTATCATGTGCCGAACGTAATTGAAGATATTAAGCGCATGATAAGTTTGACGTCCGAATCAATTTCGTTCGACACTTTTAATTAGGTTTGAACCTAATTCAGGTGGCCTTGAGAAACTAGAGAAAGCAGAAACATGGGACAAAAACGTGTATTTAGTAACCATGTCATAACTTAGGCTGTTTTTACGAGCTGCGCGTATGACAACATCATTGATCGGAAAGACGAAGAACAGGTGCTTTGTGAATGAAAAACAGCATTTGCATGTCTCACCATTTTTATACTAACGGAAATCGATATTCTGTCTTTGAAAGAGAGGAGGAACAAAGTTGAGGGACGATTTCCATAATGACGTGATGGATGTTGCGTTGGCTGTCGTCTGGTTAAAATTTAAAAGCATTCTTTAACGTTCGCTTAGTTCTTGCATGTAACAAGGCTAGCTCAAATTCGAAGTTGACAGTTTGTTAAGTTTTCTTTGGTTTTGGTTTTGGATTTCCCTTCATGTAGTCTTTTAGGTCTACTGGTCATGTTCTGACCTCTTTTTAGTCTGGATACAGAGATCTTAATTGCCATTCGCTTCCCCTATGGCTTGTTTGTCTGCGGCTTCGTTATTTTTTTTCTACTGCTTTATCAAGTCGACAAGCATAGACCAAATACTTCGACAAATCTTCTCCAGAGCGTTCTAGAAATCTTTATCGAACCGTAAATGTGGTTTTGGCCGATACAGGAGCCCCTAAAATCATGTGGAATTTTTTGAGTGATCCTGGAAAAGTTCAAGCTAACGTTTGCACTTGGCTGTTCTCGCTTGTAGAGAGGTTTAATAGCTAAAACACCGAATTTTAATGTTGTAACTTAAATGTTATCGGGGGGGGGCTATTCTTGCTTCTTTTAACTTACTTATAGTAAGAAACAAATCATGGACAAATTCAAAATTGTGAATATTCTACCAGGTTTTCTCCATTAAAATCTAGCCAGTTATCCTATGTGGACCGCTTTACCTTCGCGTTTGACATAAACAGAGTTCTTGTATTTTTTAAATTTATATTACTTAGCCGTATTTTAATTTATTAATAATTAAAAAAGTCATCGTCATTATTAATTTTATCACCATCATCATAATCGTCATCATCGTCATTGTTATATCTTCATCAACAAAATCCTTGCGACGAAAACAGCACCTTTCAAAGATAATTTGTAGGGGAAACTTGGAGAACAGATTCAGAAAATCATGAAGTCATTAGTAAAAATGTTCAAGTAAACCTAGACCGCCACCTTGTAAACAAAAAGAACTTTAAAAGCGAGGAAGATAGGACTCTAAAGTTATAGAATAAATTCCTAATTAACATAATATTGTCAGTGTATACGGGAAAGTATTTGCCTTCGATTATTTCGTACAGACCTCGCTCCTTCACCTCTTTATTGGAAAGAAAATCTCAGAATGTCAAAAATATGTGCAAAATATAAAATGTGTCTAAAATGATACTTAGTTCATCAATTATGCTAGAAATCCTCGATATTTTTGCTATGAAATTTTATGTGGCATTGGTCGCGAGTTTGATGACCTCACATGATCGTTGGCATTGATCCTCAACTAAGAAAGCAAATGTTTACTTTGTTGCGAAACGATGGATGCAACTGTATGACGTTCATGAAATGCTGGTTGGCAGTGCCCGCGAAATGTAAAGCTGACTAGAAATACACGTGTACGCAACAAACCCTTGCCCACCCTTCCAATAAGAATGATAATTTTTCAAAATTGTCTAAAACTCTTTGATAAGTAAATCGTGGGTCTTATGAATGAGAGAGTGAACGCCATAAAAATAATTTAGAAATTAAAAGCCCTGAACGATGTGGCCACCGAGTTACCTTGACATTACCCGGTACACAAGGTTGTATTACTGCACGCAATTTCACCACAGTTACTAAATGATATACACTGGAATGGGAATTTTTACAGCATTGGGCAACATTGGCCTAAGAGTTAGGGAAGGGAACTAAAGAAAGAATTAACGTCAGGATATATTTAGGGCTAGGTTCTCGCTGACCTAAAGCTTTATTGGTTTTTGTTTTGTTTTTCTGCAATCTTGTCATTTTCACACCATTCTGAATTTAAGGCAACATTACCTGCAGTCTTGCCCTTGTATCGTGGTTATCTGTTGAGAGTGCTAAACCTACAATTGTCTTAGTACTAACTACGTCAATTTATCTGTATATCGGCGCTGCTATTTTCCCTTTCGTAAACGGTCATTGCCATCCCAAACGGTCTTTCCCTTCCTAATGTTTTTGGGTTCCCCAATTGTACCCTGAGGACCCTCTCTGAATGATACGTTTTTTAAATTCGTAATTTTGGCGAGTTTCAACTGAGCCAACAAGCCTTCTCTAGTGGTGCTTGCGACCCATACCGATTGGTACCAAAAGTTTTCGAATCCGTGGTGAACTCGAGTTGTCTATGTATTTATTTTATCTTCTTTGAACTCAAAGTGTTTGTTTATACGCTACAGTGTTTGATTCTGTTCGACCTTTCGTATATTCAAAATGTTAGAATCAGAGTGATAAACTAAGGCGGCTGGTGGTCATGTTAAGGTGTAAGCGAGGCGGGAAACTCGCTTCTGGAACGGTGCCTAAACCTACTGGTCCACCTGCATGCACTTGTCATATCAGGAGCTGACAGAAATTCTGATTAGAAATTTTTAGGTTAAATATTACAATAACTGAAACTAAAGAAAAGAAACGAAAGAACGAATGGAAAAGTGTCCACCATAATTCACTTAGTTGTTTGCTGTCATGAGGAATTG
Organism: Heliopora coerulea; assembly: GCA_030142905.1. Lineage (NCBI taxonomy): Eukaryota > Metazoa > Cnidaria > Anthozoa > Scleralcyonacea > Helioporidae > Heliopora > Heliopora coerulea. Next base: position 369,276 of record JASJOG010000219.1, read on the forward strand.
TTTTTTCAACAATTTTATAAAAAGTCAAAACGTTACTTCAATCTTATGGCGTCATAAATAAATAACAAAGAAACCTGGATATCGCAGCAACAAGGACAGCTATGGAAGAGTTTCAAACAACTCATAAGCTCAAAACGTTTAAGGTGATGTTCATTATAACGAGTATGCATTGTATATATAATACAGCCAGTCTTAAAATAACCATCTAGACTTTGCTTGTTTACTTACCTGGAATATCCACACCTTACATTTTAATTGGACTGAGGTGAGCGTACCCCAGCGCTCACGATCGGTGGAAAGGTGCCCGTGAAGCAAAGGTGCAACCCGTGACTCCTCAAGCAAGTGAATATCAATCTCGTACTTGACTAATATTAGATAGCATTGCTAGGCGTCTCGCCGAAACCTTATTTTAGAGTATACTTTGAAGCATTCACCTTAAAGAAACGCGCTATTACTAGTCACAACTAATGAAGCGACATAAACGACCAAGGTCAAAAGTCCGATATGTCAAGCTACCATAGCAACCAACCTTGGCTACCAAAGGAACTAACTTTGTAACCACTCAAAGCAGTCGCTTTTATCACGCGACTAAGGCGACTGTCCAATATGTTTTAGCTTTAGAGTTACATTTTTTGCAACTGTTTCTGTTTGGGTGCTAGATTGTACAATTATGACAATCGAAAATTTACTTCATGAAATATTATCTAAATTTTATTTGGATTACCTTACTCGAATTGTAAGCCGAAGTATTTGTTGAGATATATCTTATAAGCGTGGGTCCTTGGAGATATCTTAAGATGATAGATGAACGTTTGTCATGCTCTACCCGCAGGAAAACGACTTCTGAGCCCCAGACGGGAATCAAACCCGCCAACTTTCTGATGACGGTGAGACGCTCTAACCATTGAGTTACCAAGACTCAAATGGTGAGCTAAGGTGCAACTTCGACGTAGGTGCGACCTAAGCGGAAACAACTATATGTTAATAATGATGTTGATGAGATATATATTAGAAGTGTGCCAGCTTGGAGATATCTTATCAAACTTGCACCTCAGCTCACCGTCTGAGTCTGGGTAGTTCAATGGTTAGAGCGTCTTACCGGTCATCAGAAGGTTGCGGGTGCGGTCCCTGTCTGGAGCTGAGAAATCGTTTTTCTGAGGATAGAGCATGACGAAAGTTCATCTATCATCTCTAAGTATTTGTCTTTTTCAAATAGAGTTGTGAACATATAGGCTTTTCTTCTGTTCATTTCATTCGAGAGACATAACGAGACCGTTACTATTTGAACAAATCTCATCTCAACTCTGACGATAATTATTGGTCAAATAGTAAATTACCAGCCACAAAAGTCTTTCTTAGAACTGCTGGACAATGATTTTCAACTACCAGTCGACAAAGCTTGGTCCTAAACATTTCTAAATTTATGATTTTGCAGGTAACTCTTCCTTAAGGGCTGTTTACACGTGTGATTTTGTGCCTTGTTGTTGACATCTTGGAGTATGTGTTTAACTGACGAGAGCGTCGAGCACAAACTGCAGCGAATCGTCAGCTGATATCTTGTTACACAGACTGTCATGAGTTTACTACACACACCAGGATGAAACATGGTTGCGTTTCCAGTTTTTAGCTCAACATATTGAATTTAGAGAAAGAGAGCTCAAACCATGCGATATACGCATAAGTACGCAGTTTATATGAAAAAGAATTCTTAGTTTAATCTATGTTGGAAACTGGGTAAGAATGGATGACGTGGGCACACGTGATTGGAAATAAGTGCATATAATACAGGCATGCTATGTTAATAGTTAAGTTGAAAAGCGAGTTAAACAAGTGATTGCTGATACATTCTTTAACAATATATTGGAAATTCTGATTCTATTTGTCTAAATTCTTTGGGAGGCAAGGGAATTTACGACAATTTATATAAAAAAATCTGATTTTCATGTGAAAGGTTTTCCAGCTGGGCTCGTTTTACAGCGACAGTAAAAGGTACCATTAAAGTGGTCAATTCACCTCCAATTAAACATTGCCCGTAGTTGAATTGTTTTGCCTTTAATTTTGCAGGAATGCAACAACAGTGGCCACCAGCTTATTTACAACCTGAAGAGCTTCCCGGAATAGCAAGAGGTATCGCAAGCATCTGGAAAGAAGTCGCCCTACGTACAAGGAAACTTAATGAAGATGATATTACCGATATAAATATTTCCCAACCTGGCGTAAATGAGAGATCTAAAGCTCTCACCATGCTTATGCGCTACAAAGAGAAAGGTGGAACTAGAGCAATGTTAGCACAGGCAATTAAGGAGGATATGGAGCCACTCTCTGAAAAAGTGCTGCAGGGGTCTTTTATCTTTGGAGATGACATGGATATTAATTAGTCAATCTGTTATCAGAAATACAGCTTGTAATTTAGAACAGCAGTTAATAGAATCTTTAAAATCACTCTATAAGTTTTGCAGGAATGTACTCAGTATAACGAAGGCAGGGTAGATTAGCAATTTCAAATTACGAAAATTAAATGTTCAGAACACAATGTGAACTCATTAATACAGTGCATGTAGGGCAAACAGTTTTACTCTTGAACAAAATTGTTTAACTAAAACAACGTAGGAATTTATGAGCGATATAGAATGGATGCTTATCAGTTTTTATGCGCAACAAAATAATCAGAAAGGTTTGAGTACTGGCGAAATGTGAGAGTAGTTATCTAACGTTTTGAGTAAAGGCCCTTCGTCAGGGTTTTTGCTCTCTGACGAAGGGCCTTCGCTCGAAACGTTAGATAACTACTCTCACATTTCGCCAGTACTCAAACCTTTCTGACGATTTCATTTCGATTTCCACACAATTATTTCCCGACCTGGCGAAAATGAGAGCGCTAAAGCTCTCACCATGCTTATGCGGTACAAAGACAGAGGTGGGACTAGGGCAATGTTAGCTAAGGCAATTAAGGAGTATAAGGAGCCACTCTCTGAAAAAGTGCTGCAGGGGTCTTTTATCGATGGAGATGACATGGATACTAATTAGTCGATTTGTTATCAGAAATACAACTTGTAACTTGGAACAGCAGTTAATAGAATCTTTAAAATCATTCTATAAGTTTTTCAGGAATGTACTCAGTATAACGAAAGCAGGGTAGATTAGCAATTTCAAATTACGAAAATTAAATGTTCAGAACACAATGTGAACTCATTAATACAGTGCATGTAGGGCAAACAGTTTTACTCTTGAACAAAATTATTTAACTAAAATAACGTAGGAATTTATGAGCGATATAGAATGGATGCATATCAGTTTTTATGCGCAATGGTTTGTTATTGAAGGCTTTTGAATTCATTTCTATCATTTATTTTTTAATTTGATTCTTTTATGTTTCACGTAATTTTGCCTCTTTTATCAGTGAAGACCTAATTATGTATAAAGCAAGTGTATCTCATCAAGTTGATAAACTCACAAAAACGCAAATTTTTTTTACGAAACTGCAATTCATAAAATACGTGGCGATAAATCAATGTCGTTTGAAAACCAGTAAGAAAGTGGGAAGGAAGCATAATAGGAAAAAACAGAAATAAATAAAAAAAAGTAAGAAACGAGATATAATGATAGCACAAATCAAACTACAAAAATATTTACAACAAAATCAGTTGTTAGCGGTTCGGTGTCATTTTTGAATTCTAGTCAGCGGCTTTATATCATTTGAGTTTTAAAACACTTTCTCAATTGACGTAAAATGGAGATGAGGGCCCAGCTCAAAATTCGGAGATGTAATGTCATCACACTCAGGAATTAGACAGAAACACATGATTAAAGTTTAATTAAAGTTCACTGACGTTTCGTTGCCGACACGCAACATTTTCAAAGTAATTAACAGATCGAAATATTAAGCTAATTATATTTACAAAAGGTATCAAATTAAGACTAAAGCCAATGAGATTAAGGAAGGTGAAAGATGGGACGAGACAAGTAGAGGAAGAAGAGAATTAAAATAAGGCAAACGGAACGGAAGTGATGTTTTCATTAAGAGAAGGTCAAGTCAAGTCAATTTTATTTGTGCCAACAAGTACACATAAACAACAACTTAAGTAAGTAATTCAAAGGTTGAATTACTGATAAGTAATTCAACCTGAAAGAATAGAGAAGTCATGAAAGGAGATGGAGTGACTAGTTTGGGTTGAATGTGTAAGAGTACTAGAACGTGATGAATGTGAAACTTTCTTGCCAGTCAAAGACGAAATTCCCGTGTGTTCTGAAATACGCGTGTGTAAGTGACGAAGTATTTGCCCAATATGTAACGCTGCGTAGCATTGACACTTAAATTGATAAACTACATACGATTTCAGAAACTTGGGAATAGGGTCTTTGAACTAGAAGAAGGTTGAAAGACGTTTATCAGGTTATAATTCGACACGAAGGTCCATTTGAGGGGAGCAGGAAGAAACAAATTTCATGAGCTTGGTTCGGATTTGTAAAGAATGAACACCAGGAAAAAGGAGGCAGAAATAGATAACGCGTTTAGGGACAGTGATATTGTTAATAGGAGGGGAAAAGATTTTGCCGAGAAAAATACTTAGGCAACTGTCAAAAAGAGAGACGGGGTAACCATTGTTAATAAAAGTATATTTCCTTCTGAGGTCCTTAAACCTAAAGAATTTTTTGTTAACAATGGTTACCCTGTCGCTCTTTTTGATCGTTGCCTAAGTATTTTTCTCGACAAAATCTTTTCTCCTCCTATTAAAAATATGAACATGGGTCCCTAAGACTGCTCCGACATTTAGTCGGAGCATTGCTCAATTTTGGGCTGTCTCTCAAGTTGGGGCCCCTAGTAAGATGGGGGCCCGGAACAAATTGAAATTTTTCTTAGGATGGAGTTTGACGAACGTTCATCTATCATTCAAGCTTAGTTATAATACAGGATAACGGCTCGGGAAACTGCGGATATCTGGGTGTCTAAACACCTGCACAATCTGGACTGCGGGTGTCCAACATAAGAAGGACATCTACAACATTTTAGTCAAAAAGATAATTGGTGTCGATATTCCCAGGTGCATTCCTCTTTTTGATGGATATGAATTTACATGTTACGATAAGGTGATTCGTTAGCAGCATTGACTGCTCTGAAAGCTCTTCATTGTAGAAAACAGAAAATCTTACAACACAGAAAGTTTAGAGGTTGGTTAACTGCCGAATTTATGATGAAGATTTCTTACGTTTCGAGCTATGGCCCTTCGTCAGAGAGTGAAACGAGTTCTAAAAGAAGAATGGCAACTGGACTAGGTTTTATACTAAAGGGAGTCATATGACAAAAATTAACCGATGAAATGTGAGAAATAAAAACAAACATCAATTACCTAGCAACGACAAGGAAGTCACTTGCTATTTTTAACAGCGATCAGTAAACCGGCCCGGGGAGAAATCGCTAGAGAACCCGGGGGAATAGAAATTTGCAAACGATAAAAATGAAAACAAAGCCAAGGGAAAACAGCGTATTAGCTAATGTTTCTATCTGCCCATGCTAGACAAAAACAAAAACTTATAATGTGGTTAAATAAAAGCAAAACGCTCGTTGAGCCAATGGGGATGAGTAGTTCCAAGTTTGAAAATGAGACGCCTTTCCTGTCTTTTGCGGGTATCATTGCCACAGGAGATGAATGAGATGGCACAAACTTTAACATGATAGCGCTAACCATTCTATTTCGGATATTAAGCGTTTTACCTTTTCAGAAAGTCGTGAATATCTGACATTATTTAGCAGATTCACTGGTAACTTTCCCGGTGAAAGTCTATTATGACACCAAATATTACTGGACAAAAAATGTATTTACTTTCTTAAACCAAATTACGTATGTGATGCCACAGTGTAGCAAGGTATAGTGTTCTTCGTCCATTTTAGTGTATAAAATTTGGATGAAAACATGCTTCACTAACCCAAAATGAGCATGAACTGACCAAAAAGTAGTACATTTTGCGTTGCAAATGCGAGAGGTCTTGTAACTAACACCTTACCATGGCAACTTAACTTTCGTGCATGTATTCATGTTCAAGTTTGAAAACCTGATTAACGTTCAAAATTTTAAGGGAATTTGTTCAACACTCTCAAAGATATTCACAACTTTCTAAATTTTCAGAATGCTCTGTCAATCTTATGACCTCACAAATGCATATCAAAGAAGTACAAAAGTCTTTGGGCTTCTACACGTTGGACGCGTGAAGCAACGCAGTAACTGTACGCCATGACACTTGAAAATTGTTTTAATGACACCTTTCACACTAAAGGTTACAATTTTAATAATACTGTACCAGTTTATTTTATATAAAAATCTCAGTGGAAGTAGTGGTGCAATTTGATCCCGAAACTATATGTGCGGCTCTGCTCTGCAAATGTAGTGTTTTGTTTCCAAAGCCTTTACGTGAGATCCCCACTACAATGAAACATATACATTATGATAATGCATGCACAAGTAGAGTTATTCACCGACTTTCGAATTTTCCGTACTTGGTTCGGTTTACATATATTCGCTTCAGATCAAATAGTTTGATTAATGAGAATATTGAAAATACGATTACTAACCGGATAGTGAGAATAATCGAAACTTCAACATGACTTATCGAATGACCACATACGTCATATGTCAGATTGAACAACGGCAATGTCTACCTGCAGATGACTGCAGAAACGCCGAGAGGAAAGACATGTAACTGAATCCTCGATTGAAGTTGTCTTTTATTAGTCGGGTATTCATGTCAATGTTGGAATAAGAACAGACCATTATACCAAAATAAATTCAATCAGAACTGTATTAAGGCGTCCACGGAAGCGATGATGAAGTTAAATCTTAAGCCCGTTTAGTCCAGATCTAACTTAACATACATAGAACAAGAAGGTAAGGACAGTGTACTTTAACATCTATGTTTTGAAAGAAAATTCTGTTACTTTCTCATGACCACCCTAATGCTGCTGCTTACGCCTGACTGCGTGTTGATTAGCTGATTCACTTGTTATAGCTGGATTATATACATGGTATGGTAAAGTAATGAACTGCGTATTTAATCATAACTATAATTATTGTATATGTTTACGTATGCTACTTGGCACAACTCCGTATTTCGCATCATATCCACACTTCATTGCCTTCTCCAATGCTGTTAATTTGGCTTTTGGGGCTGACGTCAATTGGGCAGGTAGTAAACGAAATATTGATCAAAATCTTCGACATACCGAGGAGTTAAGGGTTAACGCAGTATAAAAAGGCCACTTTTTAACACCTGCATCCGATATCTTGCCCCTTCACCGGGTGGAAACTTTGGGGTCTGCTGAGGGTGTGCACCATTGAAGACATTATATTGATGAGAAAATAAAACAGGAGGTAAAATTGGAACCGTTACAAAATACTAGTAATTCTTTTATGAATAGATATTTTGCAATGTCAGTCGTTTACTGCAAATATTTAATAAAAAAGTACGTTGATACACATTTGCATAAGCCTTGAGGAGTCCTTCTTGATTATTTTTTATCTTTTAATATTCTATATTCTTGTTTCTTAAGTATGTCCCAAAACAGAATTGGAAATTGAAGATCTAATTGGAGATGATTACGAGAAGATCTATGCTGACTTAAACGTCAAAAATACGGAAAGAGATTACAAGACATTGGCTGGGAAAATGGGGTTTACATGCCGAAAGGCCTTTGCGCTCTTTGCAAGCGCTCGCAAATTGGGACAGTACGTGGAGCAGCAACGAGTAGGAAAAAATTGAGCTCCTTATTTCATGGGTTTTACAACAAAACAAATCCGTTTCAATCCTCCAAATACAATTTTTTGTGAGGACTGGAACTTTGCACAAAACTTAACAGGTAAGCTTCATGACTCGAAAACAGTAGCATCACCACAAATCCTTCACTGTCTAGCGTTCTGTCACATCTTACCGAAACTGGCCACTCTGCATCTCTTGATGATTTCAAAATTCTTTCTTCCTGCAATTCAATCCCTGAACATTTGATAAGAGGAAGCCTCCTAATCTCAAAACTTAAACCATCTTTAAATGGGAATCTTAGCTCTGTTCCTCTTTTGTTCTTTTAGTAATCTTACACTGTTATTTCGTATTTCCGACTTATAACTTCCTGTAATCTAATACCTCTAGCTATCTATTTATTCACTGTAAACTGTAATTATATCTCCACTCTGATGATGTTGCGTGATGCTACGAAACGTTAGTGCACTTAATAAAACTTCATTTTTATCCTTGTCATGGCTTTATACCGCGTTTTGTTCTGGGCACTGATTTTTATCCTTAAACTGTGATTTCCGCCTGGCTCCTCTCTTGCTACAGTATTGAAATGGCTATTCAATTCAAAAAGGCCGTTGATGCAAGGCTCCTACCACCTCTACCATCTTCAAAGTAGCTTCTTGCAAGAAGTCACTGTTAAAAATAAGCGGAGAAGGTGACAAAAAGAATAGATTAGCTTATTCACTAACAATGCGTCACATCTTGTGGCAAGTCAATAGTCTGAAAGTTATTTTTTGAATTGCAGAACGAAGTGCTAGAATACACGATGAGCAGGACATGATGGATATAGGAAATACATTGCTGTCTGATAACGGAAAAAGCGTCAAGTCAGGTGAGAAAAGTCTACAATCGTGAAAACTGTTCTGTTGACAGGTATTATTTCATGCCATTGTCGCGGTATCGCTCAAGGTTTGTTCGCTGTGATGCTGAAAGACCAGAGCCTTAGCTGTATTGTTACGGTGAGACCAAACAATGCAGGTTATTTCAATTTTCTTGTATTAGCGTTAGAGTAAGGTGTATGAAAGAACATCACTCATACAAGGTCGACCGGTCCAAACTTTAGAACGAGTTTATTAATCATCGTTTGGTATAACACTTTTTGAAGAATTTAATTTGAGACAGGTTCGTACTATAAATACTGCAAAAAGTATTTTTTGAGCACAGGCTGTTATCCACAAATACTGCTCCATCACGAAATCCTCTCTTTTTAACCCTGACAAATGGTTAGTCATTGCAAAACCTTTTAAGGATTTGCTTCACTTTCTGTTTCACGTGCATTGCATATACTGACTTTTATCGACATGTTTACGCCCTTATAGTTACCCATGTCAGCGTAATTATTTTAATTTATTCCTTCCTTTCACGCGTATGAGAGATCCAAAATTAGGCCATTCCATTCCGCAAAATTGGTCGAAAAAAATATATCAGCACATCGACCAAAGGTAGTTTAGAAAAGGTTTCATTTTGTCCTCAGCTAATGAGCAAGAAGAGGGAAAAAGGGGTGGACTTTGTCACATTGATTTGATGCTAGCAACTAGAACGATCGTTCGTACCAGATACATTTGGACATTCGTTGAAAACCATTTACGTTTTCTTAGTCATAACGTGATAGTTTCTTAAAATAAGAGGAAATACCATTTTACACACCCAAATACTTTTACACGCACTGCTATTTATGATGAATTTACTTAGTCAGCTAAGCAAAGTCCGTTAGTACTCTTTTCGATAGGTTATCTTAATGGGGAAGGTTGCCGAAGCGGTATGGCCAACCTATCCCGGACAGCATAAAAACGACTTAGAACTGCTGAATAAATGTATTAGAAAAGAAAGTGTTAGGCATGATTTCCAAAGTTTTCAAGTACTCCTTACAGTCAGTTGTATGTTTTTGAAACACCAAGCACATCTATTGTTTGAATAATAGATTTTGGACGTGTTCAAATGCTCTTCTTTTTTATTAATGTATTTTAGCTAACGTGGACTCTCAACTTTTGTATTAAATGTTACCATTACTAACAATGCCTTAATCCTTCCTGCTTCCGTATTCTTAGACTCACCCAAATTTGCTGAATGCTCAAATATTCGTAGGAAAACGAACCGATTACTCCGAAATCTAAAAATATGGGAATTGTTGGGCCGTATTTTCGAGACATCCCCTTGAAAAGTAAAATCTTTGAGCATTAGCCAGATCAAAATAGTGCACTTGACTTTTTATGATAGAAACACTAAACTATCAGACACAACTGGGAACATGGTATCATCCGTTTGACTCCGAAGCCTTTTTCAACTGTGTTCATTTTACTTTGGAGACGGACGTAACTTATACATTGAAATATATTTGACATGTGTGTTAGAATAGGATAAAAAGGTCAGGATTTAAGCCTGGCTGTTCATATCTTGCCCGTCATCAGGTGAAGATCATCTAGCTTGATAAATGTGTACATTATTTGAGACAAAATATTGATGAGCAAACAGTAAGAGATAAAATCCGAATTCCAAAAATTCTACAATGAATACAATGAATATGTCGCCGTTTGTATAAACTATGTCAATCTCTTACTCAGACTTTCCAACAAGAACTTGAGTTTATTCACATTTCCATAAACCATGAGGGACTCAACTTGATTATTGTTTTAGGTGTCTTTTAATAATTTTATGTTCTTAATCATTCTTATACAACTTTCTCCTCTCGTTTCCTTTAAAACAATTTTAATATAACTCCTTAGGATATTCCGAGTTTAAAAATCTTTAAAATAAATAAAACAAAACACAACGTTTCAAACAGCTTAGCTGTTCTTTGTCAGGTGTTCTTCAGATGCCCTTCTCGTGACTGTTCATTCGCTTTGTAATCACTAATTTAGAGCACTGTATGTCTCTGACACCACATCGCTCTTTTTTTACCAAGGACATTACAAGCTTCTTACACCACGTTCCTGTTTCCTATCCATGTTAAAATGCATTTTCAAGTCTCCAATTGATCAAAGTTATTCAGCACATTTTCCCCCGATGTTTCTCATGCAGTGATTCAATTCCCTCATGAACCTTTCTCTGTCCTCACCCATTTTCTCTCACTGCAACTGTAGCATTGCCCCAGTCTACTCCTCATAAATGACACACTAAACCCCCATTCTCTTGTCGCATCCCTTGATTGACAGATGACAGTCTGCTTTGTTCTAAATCCTCTTTTGTTACCATCGATTTACTCATGTGTTCATTTTTCCTTGCCTGGAACAATCTCCACGTTTTCTAGACGTATAGTAAAACTTGCGTAAGTCGGATTCGATTGTGCATCAAAATTTAATCCGACTTAAGCAAAATCCAAGTTATGTGTTATAAAGTTAGAAATCAACGAAAGTTTTTTATGCACCCGAGATAGCCAAAGATCAAAGTTTATCGAGTCTGACTTAGGCGAGTTTTACTGTATATATGAGTTCCGCATGCACATGGGATTTTGTAAAGCACACCTTTCCGTTCATTCCGCAATGGCTTTCGACATTTGGATTCAATTTCCCTTAATTTTTGTCCTCGTTTATAAAGTTTCTTTAAAGGAGTATCAGGCGGCCACTTTGTTAAATTGTTCTGAAAAAACCTTTTAAATAAGGAATAATGACTGTTCCACAATTATTATCCCTTTCCTGTTCTTGATTATTATTATGTTTCCCTTTTCTCATATATTTTCCAGCAACCTTCCTGGAATACTTATTTGCTACAAATACGTCTTCAATATTTCGTAATATTTCTTAGAGTTGATCCTTATATAACAACCATGCTTTATGTCCAAACCCTTTTATAATCCCTTTCATGCTGTTGGGATGATTTGACCTTTCCTGAACATTTATATTCGTATGTGTTTTCTTGTAGTGGACATCACATTCAATTTTCTTTGTTTTCCTGTTTACTCTCAGTTTCAAGATCTAAGACAGATAAAACATCTTCTTGGTTCCTCTTTTGTAAACACAATTACTCCAGGTTCGATGTTATTCAAATTATCCAATATTTGCTGGGCGTCCTCTTTTATATATTTTATTTAACTATCATCTACATACCAACTCCATTCGTTCATTGTTTGAAGTAAGACTTGTATGGCCTTCAATTGAAACTCCTCCATATAGATTATGGTTATCTTACCGGTAACACAAAGACCAATTGGCCCACAGTCCAGTATGTAATGTTTTCTATCATACTCAGAATAGGTCAGGTCAAACATCCATCTCAATAACTCCATAACTAATATAACGCCTGATCAAGTTTTGTTGGGATGGAGCACGAAACTTGGTAAGACAGTCGAAGGAAAGAAAATGTCAGAAGGAGGAAAACGATTAAAACAGAAATACTGCCATGCACCTAGAGTTATAAGGCTACCAAATACACAAAAGGAATGAGAGGTATAGTGTCAACTGTAGAAATCCTCTTTGAAAAGATTTTTGCGAACCCTGGTCCCTATTTTGAACACGACACATGGGAGAAGTGGTCTTTATCTTAATAATGCTCAGGAATTAAAGGGAAAAATTAAAAAGTGGAGGACAGAAAGGAATGAAATCCTTATGAGATATGATGTGAAGAATTTGTATCCATCAATACCCATTGGCAACGCACTGGAATTAGTTGAAAAATTACTACAAGAAAATAGAAACTTGAGAGATACGACTACAATACGCGTTTTTTCAATAATGCTATTATTGAGATCGATGTATGACGTGACCTATTGTGAATATGATGGAAAACATCACCTACTGGACAGCGGACAAATTGGTCTGATGTTACCGGTAAGACAGCTATAATCTCTATGAAAGAGTTTCAATTGCAGCTACTGCGGAACCGGGGGAGCTGCAGGGGTGTAGCCTCCCTTTTTTCCAAATGTAATGTTGAAACAACTACGCTTTAAAACACTTGTGCAATTTCCCAGAGAAGCATACAAAATGTTGTATTTTTATCTCAAGCCCTCCCACTCGTAGTTCCGCTCCGCCGTCCCTGAATTGAAAGTTACAGAAACCTCATTTCAACCATTGAACAAATGGCATTGGTATGTAGATGATAGTGAAAAAAAAATGTATGAAAAAAGGAAGTCAGCAAATATTGGATAATTTGAATAACATCGAGCCTGGAGTGACTGCGTTTACAAAAAATGACCAAGAAGATGTTTTACCTGTCTTAGATTTTGAAACTGAGAGTAAACAGTAAAATAATGAATATTGAATTGTCCACTATAAGGAAACACATACGAATACAAATGTTCGGGAAAGGTTCAATCATCTCAACAGCTTGAAGAAAGGGATTATAAAAGGGTTTGCTGAGAGAGCAAGAACATTATGTGATCAGGATAAACTTTAAGAACAATTACGAAATGCTAAAGACGTGTTTCTAGCAAATAGGTACTCAAGAAAGGTTGTTGAAAAATGTATGAGAGAAAATGAAACATAATAATAATCAAGAACAGGGAGGGGATAATAATCGTGCAACAGTCATAATATCTTTTCTAAAAGGTTTTTCAGAACAATTTAAGAGAGTAGCCGCATGACACTCCTTTAGAGTCACTTTTGAAACTGGACGAAAAGTAAGGGAAATTAAATCCAACTATCGAGAGCCATTGCTGAATAAACAGAAAGGTGTGCTATACAAAATCTCATGTGCATGCAGAACACATATATACGTCTACGGAACGTGGAGATTGTTGTAGACAAGTAAAACTGAACACATGAATAAAGCGATGTTAACAAAAGAGGATTTTGATTAAGGCAGACAGTCATCTGCTGATCAAAGGATGGAAAAGGAGGATAGGGGCTTAGCGTGTCATGGTGTAGAGTGTTTGAAAGGAATAGATCGAGACAATGCTAGAGTTGCAGTGAGAGAAAATGAGTAAAGATAAAGAAAGGTTCATGAGGGGATTGAATCACTGCGTGAAAAATATCGAGGGGAAATGTGCTAAATAACTTTGATCAATAGTAGATAGGAACGTGGTGTAAGAAGCATTGTCCTTGGTAAAAATCAGCAACGTGGTCTAAGAGACATATAATGCCCTAGATGAGTGGTTACAAATCAAATGGGAGGTTGTGAGAAGGTTGTCTGTCGAACATCTGACGAAGAATAGCTAAGCTATTAGAAACGTTGTGTTTTACTTTATTTATCTTAAAGATTTTCAATTTGGGAATATCAAAAAAAATATTGACATGTTTGAGGAAGTTGATCGTCCAGGTTAGTGTAGTCTTGAGAAAGACTGTTGGTTGAAGTGACTGACGTTTCGACAGCCTTAGCGGCGGTCATCTTCAGAGTCAAAAGGAGAGTAAAGGTCAGGTTCGCCTGTATTTGTATCTGGCTCGTCCGTGATAAGTGGGCGGTCGTATTAGTCATGGAGGTGTGATATTTGGCGAGAAGCAATGGGTGTGGTTGTGTAGGCGTTAATTATCAGTTTGTCGAAGTGTAAGTCTATTGGCTGTACAATAGACTTACACTTTCAATAGACTGAGTCTATTTTCAATAGACCACAATAGACTTACACTTACACTTTCAAAACAACTGTAAACACTACAAACAGTTACATGGCACGGCAATGGGCTCACCCGTTTCTGTTGTGGTTGCTGAAATTGTAATGCAACCCATAGAGGAACGAGCTCTTGCAACTTACAAACACACGTTACCTTTTTGGTTTCGTTACGTTGACGACACGATTACTGCACTACCCGAAGACGAGATTGACGAGTTTCACAAACACATTAACGAACAGAACAGTCACATACAATTTACCAAAGAGATTGAAGAAGACGGAGCTATTCCGTTCCTTGACTGTTTGGTAAGTCGTGACAATAACAAACTACAGACCACTGTCTACAGGAAACCAACGCATACTGACAGACTACTTGACCAATCATCGTACAATCCAACCTCACACAAAGCTACCACCATCAAAACATTGACGAGACGCGCACAACTCATTTGTAACTCACCCGACGCTCTACGCCAAGAAAATGACTACCTACAATGCGTTTTCCACAAAAACAACTATAACTCTGACTTCATCAAACTTAACACTTACAAAGACAATGAACGCGACAAAAACAACAGTCCGACAACAACTACAGCAACGATACACTACATAAAAGGTACGTCTGAGATTATCTCGCGTATCTTACGACCATACAACATACGAGTAGCGCACAAACCCATCACAACTTTACGACATGTACTGACTAACGTTAAGGACAGAGAACAACCGCACGAAAGACAAGGTGCAATTTACAAAATTAATTGCTCCGACTGCCAAGCCACTTATATAGGTGAGACTAGCAGAAACTTAAATATACGACTAACAGAACACAAACGAGCGACAAAAAACGGAGACAAAACCAACCACATTGCCGAACACCACCGACAAACCAAACACAACATTGACTGGGATTCGGCAAAATGCATTACGTACAGCACCAACTACAAACAGCGACTCACACTAGAAAGCTGGTATACGAACTTAGAACAAAATCCATTAAACCGATCACAACAATTACCGGGACCTTACAAACGACTAATTCACAAAGTCAAACGTGCGAGCAGCCAATAGACTTACACTTCGACAAACTGATAATTAACGCCTACACAACCACACCCATTGCTTCTCGCCAAATATCACACCTCCATGACTAATACGACCGCCCACTTATCACGGACGAGCCAGATACAAATACAGGCGAACCTGACCTTTACTCTCCTTTTGACTCTGAAGATGACCGCCGCTAAGGCTGTCGAAACGTCAGTCACTTCAACCAACAGTCTTTCTCAAGACTACACTAACCTGGACGATCAACTTCCTCAAACATGTCACGATTCTCCCAGGTTCAAACCATTTACTTTAAAAAAAATATTATATTCAAATTGTTTTTAAAAGTATATATTGTTATTGTTTAGTGTGCACCAGACACAATTACAAATCGAAGATCTAATCGGAGACGATTACGACAAGATTTGTACGGAGTTAAACGTGAAAAATTCCAGTAGAGATTACAAGACACTGGCTGGGAAAATGAAGTTCACTGTGAAGAAAATAAAGCAACTTTAACTCGAAGATAATCCCACTGACGCTCTTCTGACTTTTTGGGGAACCAAGTCTGGTAATACTGTCAACAAGCTGGTTGAAATTCTCAAGGCTATAGAAAATGATCAGGTTGCGAAAACAGTGGAACAAACAGTGAGTAAGATTTCAATCGAATTATAAAATTACATATGAATTTTTGCCTTGGTACTTCTCAAAAAGGCCCTGACTTTTCATTCAAGAGCTTATTACATGAAACTATGCTTGCATGAATTGTATGTCGGAAAAAACATATCCATAACTAGTTTTTTTGTTACAAAAAGTTAAGGTTGTTACCAAAGAATTTCAACTTCATCATGCAGGGCCAGCTCAGACAGTAGGGCCTTTGTAGAAATAGCCTTACCGCCTACTACAAAGAAAGAGAGAGAGAGAGAGAGAGAGAGAGAGAGAGAGGGAGAGAGAGAAAAGAAATTGGGACGACAAATTGCACTAGTGTGTGATGATGAGGACAGGAGTTCGGAGCTTGAGTGTTCACACCTTCAAAGCCGCTGTGCTTGGCCTGTCTGGTTGCGTGCCAGAAGTCATTGTTTAACATAAAAGGAGAATCTCATAAGGAATGTTAATATGGTCAGGCATAAAATTTGAAATAAAAAGATTATAATAGAGACATTGAAAATCGAACGAAATTTTCATATAACTGTCGCTTTGTCGTAATCTTGCAAGAACGTCAAAGTAAAATGATGATGTGTAACGTGATCTTGACTCAAAAAGTAAATTATTAACAATAACGGGAGTCAATCGGGTGCAAAGGAAACTTAAATGCATTAAGTTTGACAGTTAAATGGTAAAAGCTAGAGGTGAGGTTAGATTATCGATAAAGTCAGAAGATATAACTGAGAAAAATCATAAGATTAGAATAACGTCAAAGAGGAATTAATGTTGCTTCCAAGTAAACTTTCTCCGGAGCAGGAGTTCAAAATTGGAGGAGGAGGTGCAAGGAACTGAAAAACTGTCAATTGAAATAGTCTCCCCATTTTGTTCATGGAGTGCTAGAATACAACATGTGCATGCACAGGTGCAAGAAAAAGTGGTTTTCCTCTGGATGTCAAAACTCTTGTATGTCCATAAATAAGAGTATTTAAATGGCAAAAGGCTTCACCAATATACAATTATTGACAACATTGACAATTAAATTTTCAAACCACGCATGAGGAAAGGATGAAATTAATTTAGTTTTACAACGAGTTTGTCCAAAAAATCACGAAAGCAGAAAACAAGAAAATTGTGGGATAACCATTTGGGATCACCATTCTTTTCTAACTTTTACATACGCGTGTTTCAGAACACATAGGAGTTTGGGCTTACTGAGGCAAAACCGCCTTTTTACAGTTGTATACATCTAGTGTTCTAGCACGCCACGAACAAACTGGCCATCCTATTTCCATTGATGACATTTCAGTTCTTTTCATCTCCTCTTCAATGATGAACTCCTCCTCGGAGAAAGTTTACCTGTAAGCATTTTCAACCCGTCACTTAGCGCTAAAATTATACCCGTCTCTGACGTTATCATAGCCTTATGATTTTTGGTTAGTTGTTTCTTTTAACTTTATCCTTCTCTAACCCCACAACTGGCTTTTAGCATTTAGATGTCAAAATTGATTAATGTTCTTATACTTCGTTTACATTGTAAGACAGAGGTAGAAAATAATCACAACACACCAAAAGAACCGGCGAGACCCCATCCTTTGGACTTGATTACTTCATGTTATTCCTCCATTTTATGATGACAGGAGATAACAAAAACAGTAGAGTGCTTTATCGGCTGCTAAGGCGTTGCATATTATGAAAAATCAACAATCTGACAGCTACTTTGTGGATTACAGAACGAAGTAAAAGAAAACAGAGCGAACAAGACTTGATGGATGTCCAAAACGCATCTGTTCCTCATAACTGACAAAGCATTAAGTCAGGTGAGAAATTTTTATCGACGCAACAAGTGTTCAGCAGATATCATTGTATGCCATTATTACGGTATCACTGAAGGCCTGCTTGCTGTGATTTTTAAAGATGACAGTTCTTTCATTTCCGTGGTAGGACTTAGCAATTACAGTTTTTTGCGTTAGCACAAGAGCAAGGTGTATCAGACTAGAAGCAGTGATGACACGTATTTCTTCAACCCAGTTTATTATCGATAAATACTGACCCAACAGGAAACCTCTGCCTCTAAACAGTGGAAAAGGATTTCTCCTTGGGAAACATTTTTATGATTTGTTTCCCTCCATATTTCACATGCTTTGCATTCAATGTCTTCCACCGACATGTTTACACCTTTGTGGGAAAAATTATCCTTGCACGCTGACCACCCGCAGACTAGTTAATGCTTGGATTCTCAAACGCTGCGTGTTTTGATTTTAACCTGAATATAGAGAAGCAAAGGCAGGAAAAGCATTTGATAGGCTTTATCACTTTGATTTGATGTTAGTTACTTCGGAAATAATTTGTTACCGGATAACTTTCGACATTCACTTAAAACCATTTGCCTTTTGCTTTGGCATTGCGTACTCAAATTAAAGGTATTTTCGCACCCAAATATTATAACAGTGGAGTTTTTCATCAGTTTGGTCCGTCACCTAGGTTTATTTTGATACACGAAACTTCTGGCTTTCTCAGTTGTGAAGGTCACAAAGATGCCGGCCATCGGACTTCGAGTCGCATGAAGACAAAAAAGGCTGGTAACTCTTGAATTAATCTGCCGCCAAGGAAAGTGTTTTGCATTCCTCCTGAATTTCCAAGTAGTTCTTGCCATTGGTTGTTTCTCATTGGAGGACAAATATTGTGGTTGAGAATATTTTTTTTTTGAATGATGCATTTTAGGGTAGTCAAAATGTTAAATATACACATGTACATACACGTACAAGTAGACACAAATATACATACACACACATACACGTAGAAGTACAATTATCCATACACACATATATACACTTACAGGTACACGTACATGTACATAAACACATTCACATGCACATGCACATGCACACACGTACAAGTACGGGTGCACATACATGTACACGTATACATACATATACACGTACTCATACAAGTACAAGTACATACACATGTACACATACACCAACCCATAAGATACACATATATGTACTAGTACACCTATACGTGCACGTGTACATGTACATATGTATGTATAGATACATATGTTTCTTTTCAGATGTTTTCGGTTATAGAAATGTGGAGCATAATAAAAGATAGATATCGAAGCCATCGTAATGAATGTAATTGATCTAGAAAGTAAAATTGAAGCAGTAAGCAGTGCAAACAATGATGGAAATTCGTATGAAGAACAAGATTAAATCGAAAGGAAAGTGTCCGTAAGCTAATAGATGGAAGGAGAGATCGAGAGCACTATAAAATACAAGAAAGAAATTACCATAAACGAAGATCGTCCTACAGGGGTAAGTAATGAAAATATTAAAAGAAGTACGTAGTCAAAACTGTAGGGCTGTTGTCGACGACCAGCCACTGTGGAATGAACACTTTAACGAACAGAATCACAAAACTATCAAGAGCACTTGGCATATTGCGACTAATGAAAACTTTTGTCGCTAACTCGTGCTAATGATGATCTATAAGTCTTTCTGAGTGCTTTAACAGCTATATCTATATAACTTTATAACTGGGTGACTATATAAATATATAACTATAACTGTTGCTGTAGCTGTAACTGTAACTAAAACTATGACGAAACGATAGCAACAATAGTAACAATAATAGTAATAATAATAATAATAATAATAATAATAATAAACAGACCAGTTTGATTAATATTAACGGAAGTTATAAAATGCTACATGAGCTAAAATCAATTATATTGTAATGAAATGTCTGTAAGTGCCATACAAGCATGCAAAATCTTCTGTTGCATGCAAGCTTTCCAAAACAGAGTCAATTGTAGTTATAAGTTGTGCTTCAGCGTTTTAACTAACTCTTGTATTGGTGAACACTTGAACAAGAACTCACAATAAGCCCCGAATAAAACTAGCAGTAATATAGCATACTAGATTTTTTTCACATGGCATTTTAGAAGTGATTACTCGACGCTATGCTTCATAAGCAAATATACAGCAACGTCAGGGTGATGCGTTCGCTTTAGCTAAGTCGCACTGGAATAATTAATGAACATTGCCAAAACTCTAGATATGGCGCGGCGCAAATTTACCTGTCCTTTGACCTGATTGATTCTGGGACCTTTCTACTTCCAGTTTCAGGCGTCGTGAGAGCTGCTTACGCGGGCTTTTTGTATGGGATTAGGATTAGTTCGTTTGCAGACACTTTCGTTTGGCAGCATTGTGCGTGAAGATGTCTGTTTTTGATCCTCTTGAGGGTTTTAAGTTGGGATAAAAATTTCAGGTAATTTTATGTGGTTTGGGTTCATTGTCAAGTGGATGGATTGTTGAACTAACTGTGTGGTTGAGTACAGTTCATGGTCTATGACCTTAAGATCCACGCGGCCATTAACCTGTACCACAAACAGAATATTGCTCAAATGATCTGAAACTTCCCTTCTCAACTTTAAACTTTTAAGAGGATCAAAACCAGAGACCTTTCAACGATCCTCCCAAACGAAGACGTCTTAGAAAAGGTACTCCTCCTCCTAATCTTTTATATGCTGCCATGTAACCAACTCTCACCACGCCTAAAAATGCAAATAGAAACTTTCGAAGTATCCCGCCACCAAAAATACCAACGTTTAAAATGGATGAAATTCAAACAGTCATTACAAACACTTAACCTAACCGACCTATAAATTTTTTATTTTCATTAAATTCACTGCTAACTTATGCAAAAACATAAATGAGGAAAAAAAATCAATAGTGTTTCTATTACTTGATTAAAGAAGTCTGATTTTTCCTTATCTTTTATTTTAATGTCTTGATTGTGAAATTGGTTTTAGTGCAAGAGAATGTCAACTGGCTTGGAACGGTGAATATATATAAACATAAGAAACATTGATGGAAACTCTAGCGTCAACTTTGTGGCCATAATATCAAACAATCTGTTGATACAACATGTAAATTGTTATACAGAAAGCTTTCTGGTATGAATTAGTCGATGCTGAAATCGTAATATTGTTACCTTGGAACATATTTGCTTTTCTAGCTTAATTTTATGAAGGAATCTGCCTTTCAGGCGTAGAATTGCAGACTTATCGATAAAGGTAATTTCACAGAGTTGTGGAATTGAGAGAAAAGATTAAATATCTTCACACTCCTTTGCACTTAATGTTTGAACGTTACAGTATACGTCAGATAGTCAGTGTGAATGTATGGGGAGAAAGACCTTCATCGAGCTGGCTGGCGGGGTGAGTAGGTGTGTGGGGAATGAATGAGTAGGATGGTGGGTTGAAGAATGACCAGACAATCAGGTAGGCAGGAGGACGGGAGGGTGGGCAGATTAAGCGGGTTAATGAGTTGGTAGGTGACTTTTGGGTGTCGGGTGCATCAGTGAGATGAGTTGATAAGTGGGTTGCTTGGTAGGTAAGTGAGCAAACGAGGTAACCCAATAAAACCAATTTCTATTGGACGGTTCACTAGATACGATTTCTCAACGTTTTGAAATCGGCATCATGTGAATGCACATTTAATGCCCTTTTGAAAGTCTGATTTAACAAGTAGGATGGCATCACCGGCCTTGACTGTAAGTTTTAATGACAGATTTTACAAAAATATAGATGAACAAACTTTCCTTTCAGGAAAGAATTTTGGCGAAATTCCCTCCCAGCGGTAATTTGACATGAAAATCATTGTTTATAAAGATTTGATATAAGATTCCAGTTTAGTTTGAGCTCTGAGCATGTACGGAAAATTTAGTTTCAGTTCCAAAAACTTAAAATATGTTATCAGTAAAACTTTGATAGAACTCTGTGTGAGTAATTCTTGAAAATCGCTTTCTTATTTCTAACCATGCAAGTAGATTTACCAATATCTTACTGGACAGAACTTATAGAATGGATTATTAGAGTTTTAAAACGTAAAGTCGAAAGTATACATTACGAAACTGCTCATGGAGTGCAACATAACATTGTTCACGTCACTAAAAGTTATAATCTCGGACTCAAAAGTGAATTTTAATAACAGGCGACTCTTTACCTTAGTATATCAAAACAGAAGATGTCTTCTTTTCTCTTTACCGTTAAAACGGCAAACCTTCAACCAGAATTTCATCCAGGAAGAGAGTCAGGGAATTGGTGCCCTCTTTACAAGAATGTAGAAGGGGATTCTTCACCATCAAATTGCCCAGCAACAACATTTTGGGGAGATCACACATTAGAAAGTGATTTACTTGGCCCAAAATAAGGACTTAAATCCCAACAGATGTACTTGGAAATGATGTTTTTAGCGTATACTTGCACATACCTTATTTTTCCATATATAATTCCAAATAAGCAGAGTTAGTGGCAGCTTTGATCGTGATACGCTACATATTATTATTTCTGTTTTGGTTATGAGCAGGTTATTTTACTGCTCTTCGGTTTGGTAAAACACATCTGCCACAAATTATAGATAAACTTCATTTAGTGCCGAACTTCGCTTGAAAAATTATTACGGGTACTAAGAAATTTGAACACAGTACACCATCATTACGAAAAGTTGGATGGTTACCAATGGCTCTACAACTCATTTACAGGGACTCTATAATGGTGTTCAAATGTATGAACGCAATGGCACCCCCATATTTGTCAAGGTTATTTCGTAAACGAGCAGCTATCCATGACCGTAACACACGCAATATGGATTTATTACACATCCCGCTTTACAAGACGAAATCTGGTCAACGCAGTTTCCAGTATCGAGCAACTGGTATCTGGAATGATATGGATGACGAACTTAAACAAATGGATTTGAAATCATTTAAGAAATCGCTAAAACGGAACATGTTGTGTAATTGCTACCATTAAATTTCTTTTATTCCATTTTATTTTAATATGTAAACAATTTTATTGTAGATAAGAATTGAAAAGCCCCATGGGGAATTCTTATGAAAGTATGAAAGTATAAAAGCCTTAGATCAACCGACTCCTGATGTTTATTGTCTTCAATGAACCTGTTCAAAGTGGTCGAAAACCGTCAGTTAACATTTTTACGTGATAGGAAATTTTGCACCTCAAAGATTCACCAAAACGTTTGGCTAAAATGAAATAACTATCAAGTACATTGTTTTCTTTGTACATTATTTGAACCATTTGACTTGAAAATGACAGCCAGAAATACCACTCAGCTATTACGTTCAACTTGCTAATAAATCTTTGATTCAGCAAATAGTTCCAAATTAATTGTAAAATTTAAATTTAAAGTTGGCACATAACCCTTTCACAATATATTACTATTTCACAGCTCATTGAACTCGGTAGTTAATCCTCTATCGGCTGGATATCTACCCTAGACAAGTAAAATCACCTGGCATTACCCATATTAAAATTGTCTGGCGTTTGCCAGAGTAAAATCATTTCGTATTTGCCATTGTAAAACCGTCTGGTGTTTGCCAAAGTAAAATCACCTGCTGTTAACTAGGGTAAAATTGTCTAACGTTAACCAAAGTAAAATTGTCTAGCATTAACCAAAGTAATAACATGGTCGCCTCGGTTTCTTTTGTTTCAACAAGGACGTTTAATGACGTATTTCCCCCAAGTACAGGGATGAAGGATACTTAGTTCTAAACGTCCATCATCAATATATTCATGAGGGACGTTTAGAACTGAATTTCCATAAGCGATTCACTCATAATAAAACTAAAACAATAAATTTAATTACGCACAACTTTCAAGTAAACTCTTTGCTCTCTGGTCTAAAATCGCGAAACTCGTTATTCCGACCCTTTGTCCATTGCTCGTATACATTCCTCCTCCATAATGTATGTCTTTGAGTGGTTAAAGGAACTCCTTTTTCCCTTGCTTCGGCAATTTCCTTGTCACTCACGAACGAAAAACGGTGATCAGCCATCAGCAACTCCGACAAAAAAATACTAACGTGTATTTGCAAACCAAATTTATACACAGATTTACTGAAAAAATTCAATAACAGAATTCACAAAAGAAAAGCTTCATTCCATTCTTTATTCGCTCGCTAAGCATGTTGTTACAAAACAAACGCATACCTTTCAACGTCATTACTGGGTATAAATATTCTAATCACTGCACCAGTTCGATAAACAGATTTCGCTTAACAAAAGCGTCCAATGCATCGTTTATTCCTTCGGCGACGATGTTATTACAAACTAAACGCATGCTTTGAGGGATATTAGTGATTCTATGTCCCCTTAAGCCTCGGGAAGTTTAGTAAAAGTCCTTCGGGTTACGCCCTCGATACTTTTACTAAACCTCCCTCGGCTTGCGGGACATTTAATCACTAATATCCCTCAAAGCATGCGTTTACTTATAATAAAGTTATATTGCCTGACATTAAACAGAGTAAAATTATCTGTTAGCCAGAGCAATATCGTCTGGCGCTTGTCAGAGTAAAATCGCTGGAAGTTCGCCATCGTAAAATAATAGAAGACTGATTCTGGTAAAAAGGAGTTATTGCTAAAGATTGGCTCGAAATGTGAAAATTTAGCCCAAACAATGTAGTTTTACATTTAGCTGAACTATTTTCCGCAAAATTTCTGTGAAACTTCGATGGTCAAGAAATTTTGCCAAAACGGTACAAGGGTTAATCCACGGGTTTTGACGATTTTGAACTTATTAGAACTTTCGAGAGACCCTGAAGGAACGGAAATTTAGTCAAATTTAGCCTTGACGTACAGTTGAACTTCGAATCAACGGATCCCCAAACAACGGATTCCGGAAGCAACGGACAAATCTTCAGATGGTCCGGATGGAGTTTCGGCGTAGCGGACCGAGTCTACTAGTTTCGAAAATGACCGTTAGGGGAGGTCGATAAGTTGTTTACAAGCACCGCGTGGCTAACAAGTGTTGATTCGTTGTTCTTTAATGTATTTAATTTATTTTAACATTTACAGTATTGTACGTGTACTTAAATAATTATTATTTATTTTAAGATTTATACTCTAAAAGGTAAAGGAAAGCTTTTTTTTTACATTTATTACATTTATTTTAACATTTACTTACATGTTTATTAAAGTTATTTTAAGATTTATTTACATATTTACTATGGTTTTATACCGCGATAAACAATAACTCGAAACGACGAACAATGCACATCAACGGACCACCTCTCCCCCAAATTAGTCAGTTGTTTCGAAGTTCATCTGTACTTTGAAACTTATCATTTACTGAATTTATTTCAAAAATGCACTTAAGCAATTATTTAGGCCAATGTGGTATGTAGTTTTTGAGGATTTCACATACAGGATTTAATTTCATTACAGCTGAATGGTTTAACTTCTGGTTTTGACGGTACTTCATCAAAAAAAGCTTGATAAAATTTCCGAGTTCAGAACAATTTGGACTAGATTTTGACGAAGTTATTTTATTTTATTCATTCATCGATCCATCCATCTATTCATTTATTCATCCATCATTCATTCATTCCTTCATTCATTCATTCACTCACTTGTTCGATCGTTCATTCGTTTGTTCGTTCAGTTATATATTTATCAATGTATTTATTTAGATAGGAAAGAAGGACAGCCTTTTCCTCACATTAACCTCCGCTTTGTTTTCTACCCTCCCCGATCGCCTCACTTTTTTGTCTTTAAGGACAGGATTCGCAGGGCCTTGAGATCTCGTGTTGTTTACCGTTTTAAGTGTCAACGATGTAGATCGTTGTATGTCGGCCAGACGAGTCGGCTTCTCCCGTACACGAATCTCAGAGCACTTGGGCATTTCTGCAATTACTGGCAAGAAGCGAGTCAGTCCTCCGACAGGCATCCTGTCACATCACTGTGACACTTGACACCCTGTCTCGCCTGATGATTTCACCGTCTTGTCTTCTCTCTTCAACTCTGAACTTCTCGTCAGAGAAAGTCTTTATATCCGCAAACTCAAGCCATCGCTTAATGCCAACATTGGATCTTTTCCATCTTCTTTATTTTGATTTCTCGTTTCTTGACATTTCCACTACATCTCAGTCTGCTGTTTCCTTTTGTCTTTCCCACTTCCGTTCTTACGCCAATATCTTGCTAATACATATCATGTAACATAACCACTATAATATTTATCACCTGATTCATTCTCTGAAGATGTTGCGTGCAGCGACGAAACGTTAGAATTATACTATAAACCTTTAAATATGCCTATTTTGCGTGTTTTTCTGCTGAGCTTTATTACTTCTTCTTCGTTTACGGTTCCCGTCTGGTACCTCTGTCGCCCGTATTTTGAGGTTCTTTTCTCTCACAAAAGACTTTGACTTCAAACGTTAGCTTTGTTCTTTCTACTAGGCACTTTTGGCCTGAGTTTTAATCGATTTTTATTTTGTATTTACAGTTTGCATTGCCGAAGGTTAGGTATTTTATCCCACAATTTATATAGACGCCATGTAAATTGATATGTCTTAAATTTTCGTAACTTCAACTGGGGTGGATCCAGGAAATTATGTGACTAGTTTCCAGGCACCAAAGATGGTATGGGGAGGGGGAGCTAGGGTGGCTTGCCTTGAAAATTTTTAAAATTTAAGTTTCCTCTAAACTGAATTTTTTGTTGTTGTTGTTTTGCATTGAGATTATGTGAATGGAAATTTCCACAGTCACATATTTCATTTATTTTTTACTGTTCTCCTGTTGTCGTTGAAGGAAATTTTGAAATTATCACAAATACTGTACACTGTATTGTAATCTGGTGCAAATGAGTTGAGGAATTTAGACCATGTTAGAGGGTCCATCAAATGAAAAGGCATTTTGTAGAAAGCTTAATGGTATACAAGTTATGAAAGCAGTATGTCACAAACACAATAGTGCATTGACTGGCTATACATTATTGCACTGACTACTCTTCAGGTACCAGTATGTGACTTGCCTGTCTCACTTTAAGTCCTTATTTACTTGATAAACAACCCATTAAAGAGCAGATACCCCCTCTACCAAAGTGAAATAAAACTGTCTGGTGGTAGCCAGAATGAAATTCCAGTGTGTATCCTTGCATCATTGTGGGTTGAATTAGAACCTCATAAAATATGTTGGTACTAAAAAAGCTTTGATCAATTCAAATATTTGGAAAATTGATTTTCCATGACAAAACATATATAATTTATCACACACCTTCACTGAATGCATTAAATATTAAAAAATCCAACACCATAATATCAGAATGGCTTACATCAGGAAGGCTGATTGGCTAAAAATCCTGTTGATCCAGGATAAAAATCATCTTACTCTTGTAGTAAACGGGCAGGCAAGACGGTTAAGTTAAAAATCATGTCCCTCCAGAAGTAGAATGGGAAGTATGAGGATTATCAAGCTTTTTTAACTTATTAGTAGCATACTAACCAGCAGCAACAAATCCAAAATCAACACAGTCCAGGATTCAGAAAGGCGGACAGGAATGTTAATACGTTCAAAATTGTTCTAGTCCTTCATCAGATTGATACGTAGGAAGGCTAATAAATCTAAAATCACTTCAAAATCATCTTATTCAAGCACTGCAGCTGATTAACAATTACGTTGGCTTTGAAATCCAACATCATTTTAGTCCGGCAGCATGACTGAAATGTAATCTTGGAGCTGGTGATGGTTAACAAGCACGAAGATTATCAAATCCAAAATCAGAAGTTCAAAATTGTGTTAGTCCATCGTCAGATTGACAAGTAGGCAGCAAATGCAAAGTTAGCAGTCGTCCAGAACGTAAATGATGCTTAAATTGCTCTTAATAACTTACCGAGCTAACTGACACTCTTCCCACACGCACTTCCAAAGCATAGCTGACTAAAGACCCCATCAAAGTACCTCGAGGAAACCAGCGAATTTTAACAAGTTGCCACTCCACTTTGAACTTTTATAGCTTTCTGCATGGCTTCAAGCTGCCGTTTGATGAAATACGAGCGGCTCGGCGCCCGGTGGGTCTGGTTTCCCGATGTTTTGGATAAATGCAATTTTTATAGAGCTTAAAATCTGTTCATCGCTGGATAATCAAGCCCAGTACTTTATGAATACAGTCGTCCATACTACATATGGCCTTTCTCCGCGACGTCATGTTTATTTATACTTTTCCACTAGTTCACGACTAGTTCACTCTAATTGGGATTAAGGCGATTAGCCAATACGAGGCAGTTTTGACTAGTTCACTCAAATTGCAAGAGTGCCTTCAGCCAATAGGTGGTACTTTTGACTAGTTCACTCTAATTAAATTATTAGAGTCAGCCAACATAGTAAAGTTTCACTAGTTTCCCCCACGAAACCAGTAATTCCGTGTGATTGAACACCTTACACACGCACATTCTGCTCCTTTGAGCAGAATTAAGACACTAGAGTATTTTAGCACGGTAAATATGTTGTGTGAAAACAAAAGTAGTAGCATTTTAATATTCCATGCAATAAAGAATAATTCAACATTTTTCATTCTTTGACTAGTTTCCGGAAACTAGTTGAATTGTCTAGATTCACCCCTGGTCAACTGGGTACTCCATCACGGCAGATTTTAATACAAGGTCGTCATTAAAGGCCGTCACATGAAAATTGCACTATCTTTTTTAATGACCTGTTCAGTATTCCTTTTAGGTTGGCACTTAGAATATTTTTACAAAAAATGACTCTGTCAAAAAATTTAAATTGATCGACAATTGGAATATAAATATTGACAAAAACAATATTTCTACAAACGTTGACGCTTAGAATATGTTGGGATAAGTAAACATCTGAGGATTTCTTCACATTGGTAGATTCCAGGGAAATTTTTGTGCAAATTGACACGTAGAACTTTTTTTACACAGGTTCGTCTCAAAGAATTCGGTATACGGAATGACCCTTAGAATGTCTTTTCTCAGTTTGACATATGAATATCTTGACATGAGTTGACACTTGAAACATCCAAGCAACGTTTTTAACTGCACAGACACTACAATGAATAGAAAATTGAAATAGTTACGAAAAGATTACCGTTTTAGAACATTAACTTAACAATGTGCAGTAAAACATTCCTCACGATGTGCAAAACATGATTGTTCAAAGTAGGAAGCACAACATTGTCCACTCCTTCCAAAATGTCTATCTCGACCCCGAAGTGAACTCTAAGAACAGGTTACTCGTGACCTAAACATCATAACAGAAAATGTCTTTCTCTTTTCTTCTAGTTGTTAAGACGGCAAACCTTTGACCATGTTCTCCAGCAAAGGGACAATGGGGGAATCGGTTATCTCTGCCATACAAAATTTCAGATGTTATTTCGCATGTAAAAAACGTATGGAATTGAAACATTTTCAATATGAAATTTTCATTACTATACCAAATTGGAACATATTAACATATGAAATACCCAATTCACGTGTGAAATGAATTAGTTCAAAATTTCACATTTGAAATGTTGGTGTACTAAACATATTTTTCACATCGGAAATGGAACCTTCAAATATGAAAATTAGCTTCATATATGAAATTTTCATTTTACATATGGAGTTTAAAAAATTCACATATGAAAAATTATTTTCCTATGGGAAGTAGCATGTGAAAGTTTTTTAAGGGCTAACACGAACTAAGAACAGGATTATCTCACTTCAAAATGGCTAAGTAACAGCATTTTGGTAAGATCACATGCTAAAAAATACAACTATTTGCCCCGAAATAATTGCCCAAATCCCACCACAGTTGCTAGAAAATCATATCTTTAGGATACTCTTAAAAACGTTTCAGAGAGTAACAGAGATCCCCGTGGAAAATTTCTTTGGCGGAAAATCCTCCTCTGACAATTCGATCTTGAGCTGGAAAAGGAGAAGAGACGAAGCACTGAAAACTCTGAAACCTTTTCGTGGTTGAAGCGCATTATCAGCCATCTCAGAGCTCGAAGTTCGTCATCCTCACCGAGGCTTGAGTCCTGAGAGAGGTGGATCCTGACATTTAAGGATTTACTTTCTCCATATTCAAAACCACGAAGAGGTAGCGAGTTCTCATCTCTACGTCACTTCCATTTTCAAAGCTCAGGATTGTAATGTCAAAGACAGTGGCCAAACTGGGACATTTCTTCTGGGGAGGGGGCCTCGATGAGGAGGCCTTAGTAAATTTGGGAGGCAACATTCGGTAGAAACGTGAGGGATGCACCTCGAACACTTAAACGTTTCATCTCGTACAGCTGGTATTGTGGAAATCTCTAATTTTCAAGTGCTTAAAGATTACACAACCCTACCTGTTAGGAGGAGAATGGATTTTTTTTGGTGGCTAGGATCACTACCCCTCAGGTAGTAATGTTACTGTTTTAAGATTTGCCATTTCTACGACGAAGAGAAAACAGAAGGACGTTTTTTGTTTGGAAAGATCTTGTATTTAGGACACAAACAGCCTGTCTGTCAAATCAAGTTGTAAGGATCTGTTTAAAAACCATGAACAAGTCGAGCTTATTTACGTTTGTGAGTCTGGCCAAAATATTTAACACTTCAACAATAAAAGAACTCTTTTATTTCTCATTTCTTTGAAAAGTACAGTATCTTATAGATCACCGATAGAAATTGGTCTAAGCTCAGCAAATCCAGCCGAATGTTTGCTAATTGTAAAGGAAAAATACAGAGCCATACACAGGACACTCGACTGAACCACTCTGCTCGAGTACCACTCCAATGACATTTTTTGAACTCTTTAATTCAGACTCGGCTCGTGTGATCAAAATCTGACGAGTATTTGTTGGTGATGGTAGATCGTCCAGGTTAGCGTAGTCTTGAAAAAGACTGTTGACTTTTGATGACTCGAAAAGTTTCTGTTTCCGTCATAATCTCGTTTCCACAGCCAGGAAGAGGTTTTCCGAGGGTTTGATAATAACTACGAGTGAAAAGTAATGGATATGTAACTTGGAGTTAGACAAAACTCCACCAGTCAACACTCCAGTACTCAATGTTGCGACTTACTAAAGTACTTGGTTGCTCATGCCGGTAAATACTCAATACTTCCATTTGAATAGTTCATGAAAGGTTGATCTAAATGGGGCGGGGAGCGAGCAAATGGCGCGGGGCGCTGGTAAGTAGCGCGGATCGCAGGTAAATTGGCGCGGGTCGTCATGTAGAATTTGCAGAGAAGGAAGAGTGGCGCCAGGAATTCCTCGACTCAGGGGCCAAAGTTTAGTTGCAGGAAAATTCATCATTTTTTTGGAAATGAATGCATAATATGCATGGATAAATGAACAATTTGTTTTTCTATTCTTGTACCTTAGTCACAAAGGGAAGTCTGAAGTTGCGTTTGAATAGTCCGTAGTATTCTAAACTCGCAAAGCCACAAAACAACAAAGGTGATACTAATAATTATGGCTTTAGGCCAGCTTGCCCAGCCACATCAGTGTCAGTTTGCTTCTTCGATTGTTTTCACATTTTTCTCTCCGATTTTCTCGTAAAAATTCTTTCCCGGCTTATAATTCACATTTAAGGCAGATAATTCGTTTTTCCTTTCACCAGTTTGAGAAAATAAACACGAATATTAAAAGTTTCCCTCACGTATGTCGTTCCCCGACGAATTGTTTAATTTCCCCCGACGGGGGGCTAAGGTTCCCCGACGGCGGCCTGTAGCCCCCTGTCTCCCCTTTGGGACCACCCCTGCAGAGAAGATTAAAGTATAAACTCTAATCTGCACCCTCAATGCAATAACACTAAAGTATGCAGGTCAATTATAACAAGGAGTACTTTGAATGAACTGAAATTCCAGTACAACATATACCCAACGTACTTCCATTGTCCATGTACTGCCACGGCTCACCTGGATGCGACGTTGGGCAAAGATATTAATGATGAAGTTCAGTTCATTCAAAGTACTCCTTGTTATAATTGACCTGCATACTTTAGTGTTATTGCGTTGAGCGCGTAGCTTAGAGATTGCACGTTAATCTTCTCAGTAAATTCGACATGGCCACCCGCGCCAATTTACCCGCGCCACTTACCCGCTCCCCGCTCCATTTTGAGAAATCAGGAAAGGCAAAAATGTTTTTTTTAAAAATTCATGCTCCAGTGTGGCATTTCAGTGAAAGAATGTTTATGCTACAATCGTTCCCAGTGTTTTCTGAACTTGAATTCCTTCTACTTACTCTTTTTTTTCTTTGCTATTTGTTCTAATGCCCTTTGAAAATTATCATCAATCTTCTTGGTAGTCAACATATTCAATGTTTGTGTTTTGTAATCGAGCAGAAAGTCACATGGCAACTAATCAAATAAACAAAGGCCCATGTCCGGCGCGCCACCGCTTAAACCCGTTTTGGCACATCAACCCAGCAAGAGATGTCAGTGGGTTTAAGAGCTAAAACACAAACTGCTATGGTTTATGATTTTCTAAATAATAAAAATAAAGTCGAAATTACAGGTACGTTCAATCTTGACACCATCGCCTGCACCGTTGTCAGCACAGATAGAAATCTCATATTATATAGCACATGTTCCTCTGTGTTCAGAGATGTCTAAGAAGCCTCTTTAAAAAGGAAAAAACAAAACAATAATACAATAAATCTCAACTGGCAGCCAACGACCGTACGTTTCATGTTCAGGTTTTCATCCATAACAAATTGACAAATCAAGCGACCAAGGACAATTTCCAACTCGCGAAGAAAGCGAACAAAAGCAGCCCCCATCTCTGCAGTTCCACCCTGTCCTACACAACCAGACGGTAAGTTCACGGTAGTAGAGTCCCTGCAGGATTCCACCCACACCGGTCCACCTGCACGTGGGCCCCAAGATTATAAGTTAGTTGGGGATTTTTGCTATATTCTCGCAGAATAGTCCAGTTGCCTTTCATGTCAGTTTTCAATGAAGATACCACGCAGAATCGCATACAAAGTGGATTGGCCTTCAACACCTCAAACAATCTATCGCTTAAGAGGTAACAAGTAGCCAAAAGAACTGGAAATGGCATTCATTGCACCACACCTTTTATTGCTGACTACCTGCAAAATTCTTAATTAATTCTTGGGAGAAAACTCTCTGGAACTATCACCACAGAAACAAGGCGAGTTAGACTAATTTAAATACACTTTTTAAAATTCATTAAAAATTCGTGTGGATAAGACAAAAGAAAATCATAAGCGTGTCCGATCTATATATGTGATAAAGATACATGTGCCTTGATATATGAAGAGGTTGAATTTTTTCGGCTTACGAACGATAAATTTCCATTTGCTAAATAGGGTATTAAGAGCTGGATTTAATAAGACTTTTAAAAAACTTGCAGTTCGTACTTTATCGGGATTTAAATATTATCTAAAAAACACATTAATCATTCACGAAGAGAACACAAAAGATTTTGGCTCCTAATTAGTATGCTGTAAATCGGATACACAATACTAATTTGAATTATAAACTTCTTCCTTCGATTTTGTACGTTAAAATTTACTGAAACTTCAAAATAACCGGTTAACATGGCCATTCAGATGTAATCGTATTTTAAGAAAGATACAACATTCGCGTCCGATCTGTGTGCGATTTACTACGGCACGCCTGGTAAATCCCATACAGATCGGCTGCTCAAATTGTATCTATTACATAAAAGAATATAAAAATAGCAGCTATTATTACATATGGTCGATGACATTGACAAGGATAATGAAAATCATACTGTTGATGTGAATGATGGGAACGAAAATGAAAAGGAGAGCGAAAATAAAAATAGAAACGATAACAATAAAATAGATGACTTAACCTTAAGACGTCAGCCATCTAAGAGTTGGCAAATTATCGAACCCGCACCTTAGCTCGCCATCTAATTCCTAAAATCTCAATGGTTAGAGCGTTTTACCGGTCATCAGAAGGTTACAGGCTCGATCGCCGTCTGAAGCTAAGAATTAGTTTGCTTTTTTAAATTAATTCGAGCGTGACGAAGGTCCAACGAACATCCATGAATATCCCCACTTTCTCACATTCCAAATATCACTCGTACTTAGCAGAATTATAAAGATATTGTGACTGCCTGACAAGCTGCACACATGTCGAACTTGCACCTTAGCTCACCATCTGAGTATCGGTAGCTCAATGTTTAGAGTCTCATAGTTCATCAGATGGTTTTGGGCTCGATCCCCGTCTGGGACTCAGAAATCGTTTTTCTGAGGCTAATTTGAGCTTGACAAACATTCAACGAACATCTGTGATAGCGGGTAATGGTGATGAGATTGATAATGACTAGGAGACGGGAAATGACAACAACAAAATAATGAAAACGACAATGACCACTAACAAGGTCTATGATAGCAGCAATCAAAGGTAGTGAAAGGCGTAGTCTCAACGACAGATCACAGTAATGATGACAACTACAGAATTTTAACTCCTACCTCTGTGACGAGACCACTGCTCAGCAAATTCATTAAATAAATTAGTAAACTACACGGCAAAAATTGACTTAAGCAGAATTTAGACTCGCATCTTCACGTGGAGGCTTTAATACGATTTATGTTTGAAGTTTGTATTGCACAGGGACGATCTTGAGGCGAAAAAAAGTTACGTTCACCCTGAAGTTGTGTATTGCGAGCACACTACAATTATGTGACTGGTATAACTTTAGATAAAATTGCACAATACAATTGCACGATACAATTGCTTAGCACACCCTTGAGCAATATACCTTTTTTACGGACGATTGATTTTTATGACGATAGTCCCTCAACTTCATGAATTACTGGCAATTTTACAAACTTGCGGAGAGAGGTTCACAAACGAACCAAGTTATTTTGAGTTTTACCAAAATTTTGAAATCGAAAAGCGCTTATTCTTGTGTGTTCAAATTTGAAATCAGAATCTCTATCATATTTCCAGATCAAATCTAAAATTCAAATAGATTTACTCAACAGTATTTTTAAAATATACGAACTGAACAATTTCGCTACTAGAGGTCTCCCCTTGTGCAGTAAAATCGTCTTGCGTTAGCCATAGTAAAATAGCAGAATACTCGTCGTTAGTAGCAACTGGAGGTCTCCATTCACGAGTAAAATCGTCTGGCCGAAGTAAAATGCTAGACTACTCATATTTAAAAGATTCACCAGGACGAACAGTGCCATATGTAGGGGGTGGGTGGTTCCACTGGGGCGTTTACCTGGTCGCAAAATTTTATGAGGCGATAGTTTAAGAACAAAAATTCAAAATTTTTGTTCTATTCTTTTCAGGATTCAACAATATTCTGCAAGGCTCAACATAATGTTAAATCAATGTCACGACTTCTCATCGTTAATTGACAATTTTACACTTGTCAAGGCTCGGAAACGCCTGTTTTAAATTTTATATTGATATTGAGTAACAATAAAACAAAAAGCACAAAAAAACATTTGTTCTTGCTGAAGTGCCTCGTTTAGCAGTGTACTAATAGTAGCTGTATATAATTATTAAAATGTAAGAAGATTGGAGTGCGTTGGGGGGGGGGGGGGGGAGGGAAGGTCGGCACTAGAAGGCAACCACTGAAACCAGGTAATTGTGTGGAGACTGGAACTAAAAAATTAAGAATATTTATTCACCTGGTATCCTATTACCAGAGATTCAAGATAATCCTGAAATGTCAATAGTTCTAAGATTCACAATTATCGCAAGTGTCATGATTAGGATTAGGGTTACGATTAGGGTAAGGATTCTAATCCTAACCCTAATCCTAACCTTAATCTTAACCGTAGACGAGTTACCCCCGGTGACATTTTAACCTAAACCCCAAAGACTATTTCCAACAAGTTATCAAGTAAATAAATATTGTTAATTTTCTAGTCCCAGTGTCCAAACGCTTACCTGGTCTCAGTGGTTACGTTACAGAGCCGACCGTTGGAGAGGGCCTAGGGGGATCACCTTCAGCAGAACTTGACCCAGGCGAGTTACCACTTAGGTACAGCCCGAGGGAATAAGACAATGATCTCGGATCAGAAAGAGTTCTTACCTGGCTATAATTGTCGTCGGGACACAGTAGCAGACCAACTAACATTTTAATAAAGGTCTCAGAAATACCAACTCGGACGCGAGAAAACGAAAAGAGGTGGTATTTAGTTGCAATTGGAAAACCAAGTGAGAATGGTAGTGTGTAAGGAAAATCAGAGCCCAGAAAGAACCCCGAACAAATCCAACAAACTCAGCCTAAGATTAATGTACCGTTATTCATCGCTAATGTTTCGTTCCAATGTCAGAGCAACATCACAGACTGGGTAATACAGTGATAAAACTGGACTTATATGCCATGTAAATTAGTAAAGAGAATGAATTAAAGCGATCGAATTACAAAGCTCTACCTAAAAACGTCTTAAAAATAAAGGATGCAGTACAAAAAGGCATTAAAATATTAAAGTAAAGAAAGTGGGAACACCCTCAGTTAACGTTATTAAGATGGCTTTTGTTTATTTGTGAGAAGGCCTTCTCGTCAAAGAAGTTCAAAGCTGATGAAAGGCGAACTAAAGATGGCAAAGTCCCAACGTGAAAAAGAAAGTTCATTGACATCACTATGGACATAAATGCTGGAGAAGCAGTTAGTTGTTAATGTGTTACTATTAAAAAGGTGATATTCTCTTTAAAATAATAGGAAGTGAGGAACCAGGTGGGAATCATAATCTAAAGAAAAATATTAATACCCAGCATTTGTTCCGTTTCTTACGCTGGGCATTAATATTTGTCCTAAGATTGTGATATTGCTACATGGTACAAGATTCGTATGTGTACATGACGGCAAGCAGAGGCAGATCTAAGGTCCTCAGTGAGGGGGGAATTCACATGCCAAGAAACAACTACGATCACAGGTACACTGGTGTATTTAAATATAGAACAATTATTCACCAAAGTGGAGGTAAATATCTACATCACTCACGGACACTGAGGTAAATAATCGTTTTAGCGTATACCTCGCATGATTGTTTTCACATATATTTTTTTTTAATTTTTAAAACAATTTTACGCAATGTCGGCTTGTCGTCCACTCATCATAGGTAAACAAAACATTTTGAAACACATCCTGAGTACATTTATCGCTAAAAAAGTAAATTAGATACAAATCTTTGCATACTTAATTGCTAAATTTCGTTGCTTTTTTGATGTTGTCTGGCACGGCGACTTCGTTTATTAAAAAGACGTTGTTCTTCCGTCACTGAAACAAAACTGGACGCCATCTTGTTTTGCTCGGAGGTGAATAGTGCAGGATATTCCGTGATAGAGGAACTAATCAGATTGCGCAAAAACACTATTCACCTGCGAGGTATATGATAGATCTAATTATAAATAAGTCCCCTATAGTTTAATATTTCAAGGACAGGACTGAGGTAAATCAACTCTCGTTTCAACTAAGGCTGTCCTTTCATTAGTGTCACCAAGAGCAGCTGCCTGCCCCAAGAATAGAGGTAGAGAAATTGGTAGACCCCAGTCAAAAAATAATTTGACGAACCTGGCTGAATGAAGCTTTGTATTCTTTAATTTTCGGAAATTTTCATTTTTTTAAATTTGTCCTGCGAATTCACGATAATGCACATGCGTACAGCGTCTCACGTTTGCACTTCGGAAATGAACAAAACACTGAAGCGGTTCTGAATTTGAATTAATAAATACAGGCAATACTAGGCTCGAAATTTTATAGCAGGTTTTAAAACGTTCATTCACATCTACTAAATTCAGTATTTCATGAATGATGAATGCATACCGTCTGTACCCTAAATGTCATGTAATATAAAATCGTATATCTTGTCGAGTCTTGGTGATGGAATATCAAACTGGAATGCAAAAATGAACATATTGTCTTGTTTTACATAAAATCACATATGGCGCATGAGCTATGGTTATGTATTCCAATAATAAAAAATCTAAATTCAATATAGTTCTTACCGGCCAAAGGGGTCCCTTGACATCTTCCGGGGCCCCTAGATATCTTCCGAGCCCCCTTATTTCGTCCGGGTTCGGGATTCAATTTGAGCTCACTACGCCTCACTCTCGGCGGTATTACCATTCATTTCGATAAAGACTGAATATCGTGGCTTGTTTGTCCTCACGGAGTCAACATTCCCTACGAGACATATTCACAACAGCACATATTAACAAAATGATGCCCGCGCGTGAGATCTCGTGGGCACTGGATCATCCCATGAGTTCTCGCCAGTCTTGCCTAGCACGGATGGTCAAAATTATGACAAGGACCCGATCTTACACCTAAAACTCTGCGAAAAAATGTCATTCCCTTTTGCAAATTTACTGATAGGTATAGTTTGACCTTTTGTGGATGTAAAAAGAGGCTCTCTGACATGTGGGGGTTCGGACCACCGCCGAACTCGCATGTGATCCGCCTCCGCAATTTTCCATTTCGTTAACGGTCGATGCCAAGATAACGTTCTCGCCATCCCCATTTTAACCAGGATTAACTGAGCCTGCAAACCTAGTGTACTGGTTAGTGAGACCAAGAGCGATCGGTGCTGAGTGGGTTCGAACCAGTGGCGAAATTATTTTATTTTCTTTGCATGCAAAGAATTGTTTGCTTATTTGTTTGTTTTTTATTAATGTTTTATTAATGTTGCCATTATCATTACCATTATCATCTCTATTACCATTATAATCATTACAATTACCATTATCATTACCCTTATCATTACCATTATCTTAACCATTATCATTATCATTACTATGGTCATCGTCATTACCATTATTATTACCATTACCATTATCATTACCATTATCACTATCATTACCATTATCATTACAATTATCATCACCATTACCATTGTCATCACCATTAACACGACCATTACCACTACCATTATCGTTACCATTATCATTACCACTGCCATTACTTTAACTTATAAAAGTACAATTTAGCGGACGCGTACAAACAGCTAACATTTTAGGATTAGAGTTTAAGTTATAACTATGGTTATGATCAGGGCCGCCGAAAGTGGGGGTAGGGGGGGCAACTTGCCCCGGGCCCCCTACTTGATAGGGGCCCCCCTAAAATGTTTGAGCTTTACGTTTTTGATGTAACGAAGATTAAAGACAGTGACATAACGGACAACAGTTAGGTTACAGCAATAGTTATTGCCCTCAAAATGCAGGGAAACTGCGTTTCAGAGCGTTGGAGCTCCAAAAGGGGGACGGGGGCCCCAAGGACGGGGACTTATCATATATATGATGTCATCAAGGGCTCCAAATCGATATTTTGTCCCGGGCCCCCCAAAATCTCTCGGCGAGGCCAGGGTTTGGGACGAACGCAGCAAAATTTACTATACTGTAGTAGTACATAAAAATCAAATCTTATTAATGTACTTTACCAGCATCTGTAATACGAGACCAACATCCGCTCTCGAATATCTCCACCAAACTTCTGATCAATTAACAACAGCATCACTTCGTAAAGATATAAAGACACGGCCTTGTAATTCCCAAAAGAAATGCATGAAACAAATTGAAAAATAAAAATATATATATTGTAAATTGTTACGTTAACTACCATATTTCCACTATTTAGCTCCCAGATTCATTTTAGCCCCCACCCATCTAATAGCTCAGAAGGGCAGAAAAAAATATGCCTCCTTCTTTAAAGAGAGTAGTCTTATTCATTGAAAAGCAGATATCCTTTAATATGGAAATATGAGCACTATACGAAAAACTTCGATGAAGAAACACGTTCATTTAATCGAAATCTGTTATATTAATAAGCGTCAGTGTAATATATTTATATCATAAAATTTCTATTACGTACGTAGTGATTATTCAGTTACCATGTTTGTATCCGGCTGTTCGAACACGGTTATGACGTCAGAGACGCCGCTTAACGCCAGAATTTGTTCTTGGCGCCAATGGGAAGTTCTGATTGGTCTACGAACTTGTCGGAAGAACATACAATTTGATATTGAAAATAATGTTCGTCATTCGCTATTATTGCTCAGTTCTTTGCTTATTGTATATGAGAAACAGAAACTGTTTTGTTGTGTTTATGCAGCCTGATGCAAACACTTAGAGAGGTTGGGAGAGTTCTCAAACTGCCGTTTAAACCCTCGACCTTCGGTCTCGGGCGTACACAACAGCATTCGATTTCTCCCAACCTTCTCCTGGAGCTTGCATCAGGCTATATAAACACGGCAAAACAGTTTCTATTTCTTGATCATTATAAATTACATTTTATCACAAATGCAAGCAACAGAAGACTAAGGTTTATTGAATGACGTTTCGATGTCATCTTAACATCATGATGAAGTTTTAGTGATGAAAATTATAAGTACGTTCATTTATATAGAGTTGATGACGCATAAATCAAACTGAATCATCTTCGGACAAATACACGTACTGAACTTACTGAACTATACGTTACCAATAACTTCGAGTCAATAGTGTGAGGCGGTTAATCGGTTAACTGGGAAACATCAGTTTTATTTAGAGATCGGTTTGTTGGTTTCCTTCACGTTGGAAAACCGAAAAACCAATTGAACATTTATCGATTTGATTTTATCGACTTTGCATTCAACGTGAATTTGGAATTTTCAACGTGAATTTGGAATCTTCAACGCAAACTTGGAGTTTTCAACGCGAGTGGCGCTCTGTCAGATCATAGGTACAATCATTCGGAAGTCAGGTTAATGTTTCGGATATCAGGATCAAAAGTATTTGTATCAAATACATAGAATTTCAAACTTTGATCTTTAAATGATAAAGGTTAAACAATTTGTTACGATTTCACTATTATTTCATCACAAAGTAAATGCCTGATTCTTTTACTTTCTTTTCATCCACAGTAAGTTATTTAACGTAAAAGATCGGTTACGTCGGCTTTATCGGGTTTTTCGCAACGGTTTTCGGTTTCGGTTGTTTTCGAAAGCCGCCCGAAACTACGAATTAACCATTTGACGTAAGGGGTCTTTATGCAGGCGGCGTAGTTTAAGCAGAATACCGTAAACGCTCTATCGAGTCCCCCATCTCTATTAAGGATCCGCTCTTTAATGAGCCTCCACTGCACAACAAGTTTTTAATAAGTCTCCTCTCTATTAAGACAATCCCCAACAAAAGCACAAAAAAAGATAGCGACTTAGGACTGGTTAGAATCGCACTATATTCTTCATCTCAGCATCTCTGACTTCCGATATCATACGGGACAGTTTTAGTACTTTCTTATCAAGTTCTGTTTTCAGTACATCAATAATGGTTCTTGACTTGGACATCGCACAACATGTTCCTGGAACAAGTCCGTCTTCAAGCATACACTTCAGTAGAAACACATTTATATGAGCCTGAAATTATTTCGGCCTCAAGATTGCACGTAACCAGTACATGCCAGCGGTCATGCTATTTACTATAGTTGGCCGACATTTGAGAAAAATCGTGTCTTCGTCTTTGACTCCCGGGGATACTGGTGGCACAGTGGTAGTGCACGTGTCTCTCACCACTGTGACTAGGGTTCCATTCTGGCTCCATGCAATCATCTGGTTAAAGTTACCTTGGTCACATGTGAGTAGAGTGTTATCCAGTTTGACTCTACCAAGCACCACAGGTTTTCTCCGGGTACTCTGGTTTCCTCCTGTAGTAACACTGGACCCATTAGGGGTGGCCTTTACTTGACCTCTGGGGAGAACAGCGCAGTAGCTGATAAGGTTATCCAGTATAAATAAAGGTACTTTACTTTTATGTTTAAATAAGTTCCCCTCTCTATTAACACTCCCTCCCTAATAAGCCCCCTGTCTAGAAGGTCTGAAAATTAGTTAGCACGCCAGGGGCTTAATAGAGGGTTTCCAGTAACAATTGTTTCCTCGTGGCTTAATTATAAAGGAACAAACCTGAGTTATATCAGTCAAAAAACTGATAACTGTATATTGCACACTTTTCTCAGAATTGTTTTCATATCATAAACCCGGCGAAGTATCTTGATGAACTGTTCAAAAGTATTTCGTGGTAAAAGACAAATGATTTTGATTTGATTATTCTTAAGATTTGTTTATACTATGACCATGATCGATTGTGAGACGATTATGGGTACAGGGGTATGATTACATGTATGACTGGATATTGTAACAAGTTTAGCTTACATACGTTTTCAATAACACGAACGAGAAACATCTAAGAGTGAACTGAATCAAGTAAGGATTTTGATAAAAATGAAGATCATGATGACATTAACTATTGCAGTGGTAATGATAATGACAATATTTATGATAACAAATGATGATGAAATGATAACGACAAGAATGATAACTTATCTATGAATGTCAGTAGCAATGCTTTGACTTCGTTTTACACTAAAATGTATTTTGAATTTCTTACGAAACAATGACAAGTGAGTAAGAATGGCAACGGCACTGTCAATGAAAATGATGTTAATGATGAAAATGACATTGATGATTATAACGATAATGATGATGACTGTTACAATGTCCATGATGGCAGTGATCATGACAACAAAAAGAATGATGACAATGACAGATAATGAATGATGAAGATGGTGGTAATTAAGGTAATGGTGATGACAATAATGACAATCAAGTTAATGATGATGATGATGATGACATTGATACTGATAATTACAACAGTAAGAGTAAAGATGACCACCATGATGTAACAATGATAGTTACAACAAAAAATAATATAAAAAAATGTACTGTACCATCAACTGTTTGCCATCTGCATTAATCAAGAGTGTTCCTAATGTTTGCTGGATAAAAATACCTTCATCCAGTTCTTCCAAGAACCTACAAGAAAAACATAAGTTAGTTCACCATTACCTCTATGGTAAAGACCTAACAGTTCTACAATATGCATAGTTGCCACTATTAACATCCCAAGACATAAGAAAAGTCATACTTGGTTTAACTTTTGCAGTACTATCTGTGCTACTGTGTCTCTGGTGATGAATGACTTGTCTAGGGTTCTATGATTTCCACAGGAAACCAGTATTTCCCCAAAGATTTAAATAGGGCAGCCCACATACATGTAAGGAAGACAAAAGGCCTTTTTGGTCAAGTCAAGGGCTCTTTCTTCAAGTCAAGGACTCTTTCATCAACTCAATGGCTCTTGATTCACCAGATACTTGCAAAACTACTCTTATAGATTGTTCACAAGTTGTTGGCCAGGCACAGTGGTCTGCCACAAGTTCCTTTCATTAATTTATGGCACAGTGGTACACAAGCTTTTTTAAGGTCATGGACAGCAGGCCACTACTCTGAAGTTGCCAAGGTGAAACATTGGAATACGAAACTTGCCTGAACTAGAATAAAAACCCTAATCCGCACTCTAATCTAGTCACTAACCTTAGTCTTAACTGCAATCAAAATAAACTTGCCTTAACTCTACAAAAAGGTTTTGGGTTTTGGTCTGGAGAGAAACAATGAATGTCCAACATGTTAAGGAATTTCATTTTTGATACACTGAGATGCTGCTATACAACATTTGTGAGTCTATGAAAGTATTTGCGCACATTTCAAACATTGCCTATGGCATCAAGAATGACCAAGCAACTCAGCAGGTAAACATGACCAGGTTACTTTGTTGGTATCACAATTGATGAGCAACGATATCTACTCTATACAACAATTTTTAAAGTAATATGTACAGGTAGATGTGGTTACATTCCCAGAGATTACTTTACAGGTATGTAACAAAGTCAAGCTCCGTCCAGCTCAGTATGAGCTCAGTCAAAGTTTCATTCTAGGCTTCAGTTTTATGGGTGAAGTTTCAAAATAGTCTGTTCAAAATAAATATTTTTATCTTTATCACAGAAAATGTCAGTGGCTTTGACTTGAACTGAGTCTGAAGATTTCTGCAAATATTGCAAAATTGTCATTGCTGGTTTAAGAAATACAGAGGGAACTACAGTATGTGGTATCCAGCCAGATAACTAAGATTGCTGTCCAGCACACTAATACTGCTGGATTAAAGTTAAATACCTTGCATACATGTACTTAATGTACCTGTTCATGATGGTGATGCATTTTTGAATACTTTCAAATGCAAGGAAAAATAATCATTTTGTTATGTCAATATCTCAATATGTCAATATGGTTTTCCCTGCACACTGAATAAAGGTCTTGAAGCTCCTGAATCTATAAGATGAGAAAAAACAAATTAAAGAAAATTAGATTCTGGATAATGTACAAAAAGGAGTCATACCATACCACATCAGTGCATATGAGCACACATTTATGTTAAGTAATGGTCATCCAGCAATCTGATGTAAATCTTCCTTAGTACCAAATAGCTAGAATACTTCTACAAAAATGCTGCTACTTCACATGGACTGTAAAATACAGCAGGTGAGAAATTGAGTGCAAGATAAATTAATTTTTATCTTTATCACAGAAAAGTTCAATGGCTTTGACCCAAACTAAGCCTGACGATTTCTACAAATAATATTGCAAAATTGTTACTTCTAGTTTAGAAAATAAAGAGGAAACTAAGCCAGTGATATATTTGTACACACTTTCAAATGCAAGGAAAAATCTTCTCGATATGATTTTCTCTGAATTCTGAATTAAGGTCTTGAAGCTCCTGAAGTAATAAAATGGGGAAAAAATCAAATAAAAGAAAATTAGATCTTAGATAATGTACAAAGCAGTCAAATTGATATCACATTGACAAGGACATGTAAGAGGACACATTTACATTGATTTATGGTCATGTAGCTCACTCTTCTGTAAACTTTTCTAAGTGCCAAATAGGCCAGAAAACATCTGCAAAAACAACACTACTGCATTCTACACAACAGTGAGTGAAACTGCAGTTTAGTCGACTACCATGGGTC
The DNA here is from genome assembly GCA_030142905.1 of Heliopora coerulea. Lineage (NCBI taxonomy): Eukaryota > Metazoa > Cnidaria > Anthozoa > Scleralcyonacea > Helioporidae > Heliopora > Heliopora coerulea. Next base: position 413,857 of record JASJOG010000219.1, read on the forward strand.
AATGACTTACACCATGAGCTCTGTGAAAGTATTAGCACAAAATAATGAGGCAACATGTAAAGCATGAAAATATTGGAAAAGATGACATAAGAACTGAAAACAGCAATTTATAAATCATTTACTGTACAGTATTTTTCAGTTAGGGTTACAGTACAAATTAAGGTTAGGGTAAAGGTTTGGTAAGATTCATGGCAGGAGTTAGTGTAAAGACTGGCATTGCCACAGTGAGTTTGGTCAAAACTTCAGTAGAGCTTGGAGAGAAATCAATGTTGAAGTCTTGCCCAGGTGGATAAATGTTTGAAATTAATTTTAATTACTCAAAGAACTGTTCTTCTGATAAACTGTGATGCTGTTTTCACATACAATATTCTAAGAAGTACAAATTGGACAAAGATTGTCACATTCCAGTTTTCAGTGATGAGTTCATCACTGTATTTCATTTATATTCAGTGGTGCCTTCTGTAACCCTATGCCACAAATTCATCAAAATAAACTCCTAGTATGGTGCTGTGTCCTGATGACAGCTTCTCAATGATTCTCAATTTTGTTTTTACATGTACAGGGTAGTGCATGCAACCATTCAAGTGTTTTTGACTGAAAGAAAGTGCCTTTGACTAGGCCAAAATCCCCTTTTGTCTACCTCAGGTAGGGAATACTTTTCAAACCCAGGGGATCACTATGTGTCATGGTGTTTTGCTTCATTAAATCTAGGGCTAGTCAGTATGACTTGAAGACACCTGTACTGTACGTATATAGTATGTTCCCATTATGAAATCTGAGTTCTCTGATTCCTCAATGTCTGTAAGTGTAAAGAGATCTCCTCTAGCTGATGTCTAATTAATTCTAATGTTTCCCAGATTTTGGTAATTTTTCTCCAAAATAAAGATTACCTCGTGAAACAATAAAAATATCATAAAATAGTTTCCATCCATTGCTGTCAAAGCTACAGTATTTTTCTGATCACTTGGTATGCCTTGACATTTAAGCACCTTGATTCTTCTTACTGTAAACTGGACAGATTCCATGTATTACATCTCAGTTTCATATTGGTTCAAAAAACCACACCAGAATATATTGAGTAGCAACTTACTGAACATCAAATATCTGTACTACTCACAGCCAGCAATTTCAAGAAATTAAGCACAAAAATACACTCTAAAGAAGTGCCTCACATTAGACAACAACTTCCAAAGTCAAAATATTACCTTGAAAAACGTGTTTGTGTTCTTTAACATGAATATTGAGATTTTAAGATGCTTTTTGTCAGGATACTGTATGTTTCTTACTCTCATCCCAAACAATGATCAGGGTTCACAATCAACTACTTCTATCCAGGTGGGATCTCCCCACCCATCATTTTTCCATTAAATTTCAATTTCCTTAGAAAAAGTTGTCTCTAACTGAGCAAAATTACGAAGCAGTTGTCAACTAATGCGTAAAAGACTACTATATTTTAAAATATTTTCGAAAAGCTTGATACAGCTACAAAGGAATTATGCAATCAGAAAGCCACTTTACTTTTATCCAATAGCGCTAGGAAGACACTGGACTAATTTTTTCAAAACGTTGCAGCCTCGTCTTGGTGGACAAATGCAAATGAAACGGTGTGAGAAAATTACTAGAAATTAAAGAAGTGAAATGCAAGACGTAACTCATGGTCATTTTACAAAATCCAATAAAGGCAGGACAGCTCTCATAGTTTCGTCGAAAAAACTTGTCAGTACGTTCTAATAACAGTTAGATCCGAGTGCATTATCAGGCTAGTTTAGCTCGTCGCACTTACCGCTCTAGCGTCGATTTCGCTTCGTAGAATTCAGGTCCACGGAATTACGACAAATTGGTCAAAACGTCGTCATATTTCAACTGACCTCTTTTATTATCAAGACGGAATTCAAGCAGAATGAAATCCGACAAACGCAAAAATTCAGCGATGATTGCATTTCCTCTCCTCACTAACTTTAAGAACGTTTGACCACAAAGATTATTTTCTGCAAGGAAGTCCACCATTTTGAAAATGATGACTGAAGTCATCTCACGTGAGGAAGGTTTGTACGCATCTTTCGGAAAGTATCGTTCAATAATCGTTTAACGACGATTGGTTCAGCTTATGTCTTATTTACACGATATGATTGACGCTGGTCGTTTTGGGGGCCAACCACTTGACCTCTTGGGATGATCTCGGGTGAACGAGGATAGCAATTTTTTTTGCCTGAACAAATTGGGCAATATTTTTTTTAACTGAACTGAACTCCGCTTTTTTTCCTAACCCGTAGTTGATGCAGGAAATTTTTTTTGTTTTTTTAATTTGGTATTTATTTGGATAAGACATCAATTGGATACCGCTGGACGCTTTCCTAACTGCCGCAACATCTCGCGTGTTTGGATGACAGTATCCAAAAACGAAAGTGAATTCGGTATTTCTTAAATCTCATTCAAACCCTTTCCAGAGTTTAATTTTTTGTAAAGAGAAAGCAAAAGGAGCTGAGAAGTTCTACAATTTTTCGATTAAGTATATTCGTTTTGATAATTAAATACGCCTATTTGTATGAAAGAGTAAATATTTACTTTTGCTACCATTTGTTGAAGCAAGAAGATCGGCTTCTGTATCCTAATGTATGTAAACACCCATTTACACGATACGATTATCGTAAACAATTGTTCATTCTGAGGTATGTAATGTTGCCCCATGGGCACGTTTCCTGCCCTCTTTCATTCGCATACCAAAGTAGCAATACGTCAGGGAGGCTTCATTGTACGGTGCCCGGTAAGAAAACAAACACATGTTAACCTAAACCCCACAATTATATATACCATATTTACTCGATGAAGCGCCACGACACTATAAATTTATAGTTTTTTTGATGAGGCGCTTATTCCGAGGCGGCGTTTATTTGAGGGCGGCGCTCTTTAAAAATTCCCAACAATTTTAACAATAACAGGCAAATATTAACAACTGAAACTCATTGTAATACAGGAAAATAAATTTTCGAAGATGGTTTAGATTGAGTTGTGCCGTACTTTTCAGTTGGGCTCCTCGAACAATTTAGTCTGATGATGTCTCAATTAAGCGCCGCATTGTTGTGAATGAATAACAGCACTTATTGGAGGGTGGTGCTCTGTAATATTCTCGTCTCATATGCGACACGTATACACACTTGGGGCGGTGCTAAATAGGAGCATGTGCTTAATCGAGTAAATATTGTAATGAAAATTTTGCAAGGCCAAGACACAGGGGTGTTGGATGGCTTTTTCTACGAAGAAGGTCCACAAAAGTACAGAGAAGGCGTCGATTTCTTAGGGGAAGACACTTATTTCTGTAGTGAAGATGCGCGCTTTTCTGGTGAAAGAATGTCACTTCATAGAGTAAAGCTGTGTTTACGTATAGGAGATGCACATTTTAATGTCGAAGTGACAGTGTCATTTTACAAACTCGAAGATCCATTTCCTCACAGCAGCTAGGAGAAACTACATGTTTGTAGGGAGAAAGTGTGGACCTTAAGACACCAGCCTTATACAACAACCCTATCCGGTAAATGGGCCATAAGTCGACATCCACAGTTCTGTAAAGTTTGGAGGCAAAATTGAGCCCAAGTGAGCAAGTGGATTGCATAAGTCCTGGTAGCAGTAACTTTTTGGGTACCTGCTCAAAAACAACACAGTATCCTAATTCATGACTGGACCAACCGTCTTTTACCAACATCCGCATCTCCATAGGACGCTAGCGACGCGAACTTGATTCGAATGAAAATGTACACTTTTCTCTGCGTTTTGGCCTCCCTTCCACACGCTAATGGCGTTTTCGGTGGCAGAAACGGAGTCTTTCGAAAACACTTTGATCTCCTAAGTGGAGCGATTCGAAAACGGTGGTTTATCGTTTATGTGCGGACTGCGAGAACGGAGGCTTTACAAAACAATGACATCACAGCGGGCATGAAGCTAGCCTCCTACGCATGCTCAATAGACCGGCAGAAGCATTTTCCAATCTTTGCTGCATTTACATGTGGACAGGATGACAAATGAAAACAGTTTAAAAGCGGTGGTGTGGACGGAGAACTTTGTAAGCGTTTTCATGTGAAAACGTAAACGTGTGGACAGGGACTTACTGTGATTAATTAATCTGTGTTGACAACTCGTGGGATTGCCTTCATATTGTTACTTTTTTCTGACTGGTCTCTCTTCAACTAGTTGCGTGGGTAGGGGTGTGAAAAACAGGTCATGTTTCTGTAAGCCTTCCTCCTTTGTTCAATTAAATTTTGATACTCACTGGGTTCGCGTAGGGTATAGAAGCACCATAACCCTCGTCCTAACGCTAATCCTAATCCATAAATAGTAAAAACATGCTAAAGTAAAAAGGAACTAAGAAAAAGAGAGTAAAATAGCAACTGATGGAAAGAATTCAAAAATTGTTGCTCGCTCTATTTGACCCCAATACATTCCCCATCGACCCCATGATATGAGAATGAGCCAACCACTGGACCAGGATCATGTCTCCTCTTCTTGCTAGGTCATGGATATATAATATTAAATAGGTAACGAAAACAAATAAGCTATCTGGGCTGTGACAGTAGAGGGGAGATATTTCCTGAGCAACATACAAGGAAAAACAAATTGGTGTGTATATCCTCCCATAGCGAAACTAAAGTAGAGAATAAAGTGGCATCACGCCATTGGTCAACTTTGATTAATAATTGAAGTAAATCCGGAATGAAATTAGAAGGTCAGAAGTCTACGGTTACATATTTGGGAAAGTGTTGCTCGCAATAGTTACGTTCGTTGGAAATCAGGGAATATCACTTAGACGATTGCTATAGACTTTGTTAGCCTTCAGGTAAGAAAATCAACGATATATACCTTCCAGTAAATGATAACCTCAAACATAGTCTATCAAAGTTCGCAAAACCAAGAACTTACAAAAGATACGTAAACACAAGTGTGCTTCACTCAAAGCGACGTAACAACTGGGTCACAAAAAGCAAAAAGAAACTCAGTCTCTGTCAAATTGGCGACGGAGTCAACAATGTGACTTAATGACGAGGAAATCACATAATAAGGAAAAAAGCACATTTTGGTCTTTCTTTCGTTATGTTAATGTCCTTATGTTGTTATGTCGCTAGTGCAAACTAGGCCTCAAAGTGGCTTAACTAAACCGTGGCCACACAGAGCGCGGCTAACGTCGCCCCGAAACTCTGCGACTGTACCGTTGGGGAGGACAACCTGCTACAGAGAACGGAGTCATAGGTCATTACACAAACCACGGACTACAAGTACGAGTGATAAATTTACAGGATCGCTGCCAAGTTATTGGACACCTTGTTTTTCGCAAATGGATTCCATGGTTTGCAGTTTTGGACGTTAAGGTCATCTCATCTTGATGCTGAATTCAAAATACCTTCGGTCAAGCTCTTATGATATTCAAAAATATTCTAATACGATATGAATGAGCGACTGTAATATCAATGCGAGTGGCAAGCACAGAACAAGAAATAAAGCTATTTAACATGAAGTAAAACAATTATACAGTGGAACCCCGTTAATACGACCAACCGTTGGGCCGAAAAAATTTGGTCGTATTAACGGGTGGTCGTATTAAGGGCGGTGGATCAGATACGTAACAAATTTTTTTTTTTTAAATGACGTCATGGCAAACAGAATCAGATTTCAATTAGCATAACGCAAAAACCACAAAATAATCCACAAATAAATTTTATTAACTGAACACAACTCAACAAAATTAACCAAATGAGATGAATAACCTTCATAATAAGCCCCTATATTAGTTATTTAAATTTCTTTACATTTAAAAAAATCTGTAAGCTTTCGTTGGTTTTTCCGACACTAAAGCCAATCGGTTTGAGCTTGGCAGATTACTCTGGCGAGCTCATTTGCCGTTTTCGAATTTCCTTTCTGTTCGAGAAAATCCAAAGCAACCTGCATAGAGGATATTGCCTGCCGTTTTTGCTTACAATTTGAAGACATGATGACTGGTCGAAGTGCTTATACACAAAGCTGCGATAACTATACACCGCATACCAAGATCCATACTTGGTGTTCCAAGACAGTGGGAATTTTCGACCCTTCTTCTGCAGTCTATCAGTGCCAGCTACAGCAGCTGTTTCCACGTCTGAGCGTGTTTCCTCTACAGATTTGTCTTCTGATCTTCCCTCTAATTCCCTATTCTTTGACTTCTCTTCCCCAATGGTTTCATCTTTATCCTGAGTTTAATTTCGTGACTTTACCGGTCGGCAAAAGTTCAATAATGAACTTTGGCGGCTCAGCTTTTTTCGTTTATACATTGACATAATTCTTACGCACTCCAGTCAGGGATCTTTAGTTCCAAATGCAGCAATGGTCTGTCGCTTCACTTTGTGTAATATAATATCTTACCGCGTATATTTGTTTCAAACGTTCAAGTTTCACAAGGACGTTTTGACACTTGAACAATTGTTTGATGATAGTTCCGCCTGTCTGTCCCTTTTTTTGACAGTTGATTGATTAGGCCATATTTGAAGTGTAGAGATTTTCTTGTGAAACGTAGACGTTTCCAACGTAAACATACACTGAAAAAATCGAACGCTCAACGGTTGCTTGCAAATAGTAGTAATCGAACATCGGACGTGACAAGTTTGGAAAATGCAATCGCACGCTTATCTACGTAAGACGATACCTACGTCAACTCTGATTTGATAAAAAGACATAATATTTGTCATTCTTTTACGTGAGTTTACCTAAATTTTGAAATTTACTTTCTTGAAAGTGAAATAGTCTATGAACTTTCAACAAGCCGTCAAAAACCTTGATATTTTAAAAGTGGGCGTCCTAAGGACACTTAGAAGCCTTCTCGCTGTAAGCCTGGCTACGAACATTCGTCGTTTTACCAGCTCTCTTCCCAGGTATGGATTGCTATGCAATTACTTTTTTTGAATCGGGTAGTTTCTTTCCGGAATCACTGACCTTTTCGATATACATTTCTAAATATTTCTAAATATCTTCGAACAGCCCAGGCGATTGTGCTTGCGTAGTAGCCTCGTTTACTCGTGACGATAGTAACTCGAGCAATTGACGGATCATTAATCTTAAGTTTTCGCCCCTTCCCGGAAACCTGAAATATATGATTGCCAAGTAAACCTCGTTGGGTGAAGTGGAACATGCTTAGTAAAGAAGGAAGCCCAAAATAGCTCCCAATCACCATAAAGCTTTTGAAAAATTTAAAATCATCAAACGGCGTATGTTTTCGGAAGAAATTTCTTCACAAGTGACAATTAAATAAAAACGATTCCCACACTGGAGGAGAGTAGAGTCTCGTACGTAGGTAAAGCTGTAAATAATTTCTAGAAAATTTGGAGCACTCCTGCGGGTGGACGGGTGCGGGTTGGTGACTCTGCAGGGACTCTGCTCCCATGGAGCCTTATTCCTTTGATGGTGGTAAAGGGGGTGCAGAGACGGAGAATCCATTTTTCTAAAACGTGAATGCGTATGTTTTGAATAGGAAAATGTCTGTTTCGGCTGCAGCAGAGAAAGGAGATTTGAATGGCGTTAAAGCTGCAGTTGAGAATGGCGCAGACATTGAAGAGCGTGGAGGATGGATGGAGGGAACTGGTTTATATTATGCTTGCTTTAGAGGAGACGCTGAGATAGTGAAATATTTATTGGATGAACAAGCCAAGGTTGGGACTGTAGATAAATTTTCACGACAGCCACTACATTGGGCAGCATTCGGAGGTGATTTAGAAATTGTTAAATTATTATTACAACACGGAGCGAATATTAATGCACAAGATGAACGTGGATGGACACCACTTCTTCATGCATCTCATGGCCATTCCTCAGTTGTTGATTTACTTATCGAACGTGGCGCTGATGTTAACTCTAGAAACAAGGCTGGTTGGTTGCCTATTCACCATGCATGTCATTATGGTTGTCTAGATACTGTAAAAGTACTAATCAGCAAAGGGAGTGACTTCACATCAACAAATAAAAATGGTGATACTCCAATTCATCTTGCATTAAAGAATAGAGAGATCTCAGTTGCTGATTACTTAATCCAACGTGCTGCTGAAGTTAATCCTATTAACAATCGTGGTTACGTGCCTGTTCACCATTCCAGCTTATGGGGTCATCTATATCCCCTAAAATTACTAATCAGCAAAGAGAGCGACTCCACATCTACAAATAGTAATGGTTATACTCCACTTCATCTTGCATCACAGGATGGGAATACCTCAGTTGCTAATATACCTTATGCAGCGTGGTGTAGAAGCAGCAGGTACTTGGTGTTAATTGTAATTTATTCTAGTAGATCTAAGCTTGATTATTTTTCATATTTTCAATTTCAACCATTGTTTATCAAGCATTTTGCATTCTAATATGGGATTACTATTCTCAGTTATATAAAATGAATAAATTGAAGTGCTGATGCAGGGGCAGTGTTGAAGTCAAGTCCACAAAATCCGAGTGCACTTTCGTGTCCGAGTCCAGTCAATTAGACTCCGACTCCAAGTCCGAGTATACATCCATATTACGAACTTATACACTTCATGCTTCTGCAAAATAAACAGCCACGTAATGCTCCGTACGTCGCATAGATAGAGACTAAAATGAGGACATTTACCGACACATTATAATTTTATTTTTATAATTCACAGCAAAGTTATTGATTTCACGTCAAAAGCACGAGTCAAGAAAAAGCTTCTTCTGTGGTGTAGTGAGTCTTAATGGCGCCCTAGGGCAAGCATAACCTGTGGCGCCCCCTCGCTCACTGCCAACTTGAAAAATTACAAAAATACTTTAATGAAAGGGGATACTTTATTTATGCAATATGTACTTAAAAATCAAACTCTCTGTCTTTTAAAGTCGCACATTTTTCAAACACCTTCAAAAATTAGGAGTTACAATATTCCTTTCTTGATACTTAACTGAATCAAAGCACCAAGCCGACCTTGTCCGATCGATGAGCCGAGGTGAGTCAAAATCCGAATGACCTATCACAAATAGCAATGGACACTGAAATTGTCAACAATATTTGAAGAGCTACTGATAGATTGAGATAAACATCTTCCCAATAGGTAATGATGTATTTCAGCAGCTACTTTGGACAGTGGTGGCGCCAGAAAGGACTAAGATGGAGGGACAAAGGTTCTTGACAAGAGGAGCTACACCAGAGTCATTGGGACTAAACGCCATCGATAATTTAATAATTTGAAGAACGAAATTGAAGAAAAAAGAACAGTCGTCTCAATCAGCCTTGTATTTGTCAATTATTCATGTATCTGATTACAGGCTCAAAAACTGAAACGTATGGATCTTCTAACAAACGCGTTTTGTTGACTTGCAAGGGGCGGCGCGAGTACATCCTTCACGCACGGGGATGAGAACTGTAACGAGGGGATAAAACGAACAGGTGCGGGGACACACGCCTTAAAAAATATCATAATTTATTGGGAAATAATTCAACAACTGACAAGAAACAGTATATGACGTGTAGAGAAGACTGCCCAAAGCTATAATAAGAGCGTCATTATTCCATCTTTTGGTTAACTCTTAACCGGCGCCCGAAACACCTTTGATGAGTAAAATCGTGTGGCGTTGACCCGAGTAAAAGGACAGGATTCTTATCCCGCTGCGAAAGAGTGGATCTCTCTTTAACACTTTCCCTGGTGCATAAGACATGTATAATTTTTCTCTGGCTAACTCCAGGTAATTTTCCTCGTTAAAGGGAAAGCTCCCGCAGTGAAAAAGTTGATGCTGAAAATTATGTCAGTCCACGAGATTTATGATCCCGAACAGTCAATAAGAATGTCTTGTGATTTGTAGTGCTTAAGTGAAACTTTGACTAGGTCCTATTATTTTTACTTCAGTATTATATTTTACTTTAACCTCCAATTTGATTCGATAGTGACATTGAGCCAACGTCGAAACGTCGGTTCTTATATTTGCCAGCCAAATGAACTTTTTTTCGTCTTTCACCCTCATAAAACATGGTTTATATTACATAAGTGCCTATATTTATCTATGCGTTCACCTTCGAACATATGCTTCGAGTCTACAAGTGACCCCACCTTCGAATTCAGAAAATGAAATAACTGTCCTGGGCATTTATCTAGAATTTTTTTTATGACATCACAATTTGGCGCCTTCTAAAATTGGCACACCTAGACTTTGGCGCCTGGGGGCAATCGTCCCCCTTTACCACCCTTCCTTACTACGCCACTATGTTTCTGGCTCCAATCTTAGTACGATGAGAACCAAACCTCAGTGACAATAAAACCTTCCTAGTGGAAAACTTTATGCTGGCACTGAAAGTGATTAATTGCCAGCTTGCACAGTTCCGGGTATTTTCTCTGACTGTAGACCTAAACCTGATTGTTGCTGCACGCAAGACGCCAAGTATCTTAAACAATCTTTCTACTCAAAATTGACAGGAAAAAAGAAAAAGCACAAAAATTTAGCTGGACTCGTACAGGCTGTTCTCACTCTTATTTTGATAACAATCATCAAACGTACGTGCTTCTTATTTTTATGGTTATCGTCAATTTAACTTGTCGTCGCCACAACTTTCGTAAATTTTGTCTTGATACCATTAATTAGGATACGGAACCAAATGGCAATGTAGCTTTAATGCAGAAGAAATCAAATCACAGTAGAGGATTTTATCTGTAATATTCAGAGGGCTTCAGTGAAAATTCTCACTCTTGTTAGTTATAATTCTTTGGTAAATCTGTCATAAATAAATAGATGGATTATTTAAGAGACGGTGGATCAAAATTTCCCTTAATATAACTGTTTGATGATGTTGCGAATTGAAAATAGTTTGAGATTGATTCGAGCAAATTTATACCGTCTTTATATGAAAATAACTATGACATCACAAAATTCTTGGAATTTCTAATTAATTCCTTTTGCTCTGGGGCGCGTAGGCCTTACCCACCCTTCACACCATGTAGTTGCGCCACTAGAACCAACTGGTTTCGTTTCGAAAGCAGTCGAGATCATTCTTGATTGTTGACCATTCTCCAATTACAGTGAACTAATCAATTTGTCTAAATAGAACCTACGTTTCCACAGACAGGCTTGCAGTTCGAAGCATCAGACAAAAGCTTGCTTCTGAGTAACGGATGTCTGCTAAGTGAAAGTCATTTATTTATATGCAGTTGCAGTCAAAAATTGCGATACAACTAGGCAGAGAATATTCAACTTAAATTTTCGCAACTCCGCCCATTTCATTGCACCGTACATTTCACGAGGAAAACCAGTTAGGGATCTGGTAGATTTAAATCAGTGATGTCTAACAGATAGACGTACTTTTAAATTTATGCAGCAAACTAGAAATGCTCACAAAAACTGTTAAGGGCCATGAATAACCTGCTGTTAAAGTCTTTGTTCATGATCTGGCGGGGCAAAGCATTTTCTACGACACGCATTTCTGCTTTTTAAAAATGTGTTGTCCATACTTATTGGTCCTTGATCTTAATTCTCCCCTCGAAGAACCCGCTCAGCCCCGATTCAAGTTTCAGTCGATTGATGTCGACCGTAATTTGAAAAATCCTCTGCTTTCAACCAACCTGGATTATTTTTTGTCTTGGTTAACGGTCTTGGCAAGATTAAAAGATTTCGAGACTGGTATATTTACAGGCGAATTCCAAGAATTAGAACTCCCTCCACTAGTAATTGCTCTAACCCACAGCAATGAATTCAAGGGAGATATTGCCGAGGTTAAGGAGAGAATACAAGATATCTTAACCGAGAAAGCATTTACGAACGTATTCCCCGACATCTTCGTCATCGACAACACGTTGCCTGATAGAGCTGGCGATGAGATTAGAAGACTTCGTAGAAAGCTTTATAGTTTGTGTACTACCATACTGAAGAAGCAGCGCCCAATGCCAGTTCGATGGTTGGAGTTCGAGCAAGCACTTAGCCACAAGATAGAATTTGAAGGTTTGAAGTACATTCCTGTCGAAGATACCCGACAGCAGCCCAATCCTGCAAGGTGAAAGACGTGGATGCCTCCATCACATTCCTGCATCACCAAGGTGTCATTGTCCACCATCCTGAATCTCCAGTCATTGTACTTAACCCACCTTGGCTGATGAATCTTTTCACGGCAGTCATCACTGTTCCACAAGAGAAGAACCCAAGAGATGCCTTATTCTATAAGCTGTTGAAAAAGGGTATTTTAATGCAAGAGTACCTTCGGAAAAGAGTTGACGGAGAACTTCTGGAGGATTTGATGAAACAGTTCAGTTTGATTTGCTCATGGAACCATGAGGGAAAGGCAGCCTTTATTGCTCCTTCCGTGGCTCCCCTTATGGAAGAAGGAGTAGGCGTACAAGAAAAGTTGTCAAACAGCACCGTTTCCTCAGTTTTCATCGGATTTAGCTGCTTGCACGTCCCACTCGGAGTTTATACGAGATTTCAGACAAACGTTCTCAACATGTGTAGAGAGTACTTGTTAAGCTGTACGTCTCGACTTTACTGCAACTACACCCTCCTTTCATATAGTCGCAACGATGGCCGATTAAATGTTTATCTTGTGAAAATTCCTGGAATGATCAAAGTAGGTGTTGTTCCACAATCTACGTGTAATCCGCGACCTCTCAGCACGTTTGTCAGTTATCTGAAGAATGTCTTGAAGGACTGCATGCAGAAAATTAAAGCGGAGGGGCCGGTGATTTACAATAACATTACTGCTACGCTTAATTTGAAGTGCTCTGTTTGCTACGGAGAAAGAGAGGTTTGCATTCGCCATGGTAAATTTAAGTGTGGTCGCGATGAATGTGGTCGTTTCTGGTCGCTAGACGAACTTCAGAGTTGTGCTCAAGATCTTGTTTGTGACTACGGCACTACTGTAGCAACCAAAATATTTTCCCTCGAAAGAGTTAATGCCTGGCTAAATACAGGTAAAGTTAGTCCTTTCTTCTTTTTGTTTTTAATTTTTTTTTTTTATTTTTAAAGGGGAACTCCAGCCAAAATGCAAGTTGAGTTCATATGGAAGAGAATAGCTAGTTTAGTTTGGTCTTGAAGTATTTTTGCATAGTTTTGCTTAGTTAAGGAGAAAATGGTTCTCAAAGATGCGAAAATTAGCGAACGTCGACGCCATGTTTATTCTTTCTCTCGTAGACTCGGATTTCAGCGGCTATGCCAATTTTGACGTCACTGGGTGCTTCTTCTCAAGCCGCGAGTAATAGTTGCGCTATTATTGTCGGGTATCATGATGAATATTCCCCATGATTACTCATCTGATGACGATTCTTCAAGTTCCAGTTCTTCTACCGCCTCAAAGGTGGTAGTGGAAGAGGTATTAGGACAAAATTTTCAGCTGCAGGAAATCGAAAGATACTAGTTTCAACCAAGGTTTCAGTCGAGCAATGATGAATCTGGCGACTCGTCTGAAGAAGAACGAAATAATGTATCCTTCTTGGCTGGCCGATTAGGCAATTTAGACGGGTAAGATGTCCAACGTGTTGAATTTGTAAATGACAAAGTATTGAAACATTTTTAGGCGAGAAGTTTTGTTATGCTTAATTTCTGGCATCAATATGTTTGTCCATTGTAGGTGGTCATTGCCAAATAATGGATGGGGAGCAAGAGTGCCTTTGTTGTCAGGAGACTCAACTGTGTTTAATTCTGCGTCGCCATGCTCCTAAATGTTCTAATTGTAGGGGTAATCACTGCTGATTGTCCTATTACATCATTGCCATTCATTTGTAAAGACAGATTCCAGACGGATTGCTGCACCTCCATGTTGCTGTTTTTGTCAACAACATCATCTATTACTATCGGAGACGACTTTTCAATTTCAACCCAAATATTGTCGTACAAATAATTTTTAGTTTCCTCTTCAACCACCTTAATAAGGACAAATAGAATTAGACTTATTACTGATTACCAATGTCTTGCGGTGTTTGAAATAATCCAAAGCAATGGTTGCTTGACCATTGTTTACCTTTGCTCTTACTTCAATTTGCCTTCGGCTTGACTGGCGACAAGTTTCCTCGTTTCTTGTCGTTGGAAATGAAAACAACGTTGGCACTGCTGTGCGCTTCAGCTTTTTAGAGGTTTTGTGACCGCAAATTTCAGTTGCTGGATAAAAGCAATCCTCCGTAACGTGCTCGGTACAAACGAACGAATTACTTGGTTTGCGTGGGTTCTCGCGGTTGATATTTCGCAACCAAACACTTTTTAGCGGGCCATTTGGAAGCCTATGATAGGTTATTCCCTTACCCTTTGTTTTGCGCCATCCATTGGTACACATCAGAACCATACAATGAGGCATTTTACACAGTTATAGCAAATCTAATAAAATATTCACATTCAACAATAAAGTTTTAATTTCGTGCTATTTGGCGAGTAGCACTCAGTGACGTCAAAATGGGCATAGCCGCTGAAATCCGCGTCTGGCGTCGACATTTGCTAACTTTCATATCTTTGCGGGCAAACATACTTCAGGACCCAACTAAACTAGGTATGCTTTTTCATATGATCTCAACTTGTATTTTGGTTGGAGTGCCCCTTTAAGGAAATCTAAATTATTAATATAAGCCAGCCTCAGAATGTCAAAAATATGTACAAAATATAAAATGTGTCCAAAAAATTGATACTTAGTTCATGAAATATGCTAGAGATTTTTGCTATTTTTGCTATGAAATTTCATGTGGCATTGGACCTGAATTTGATAACCTCACTAGATCGTTCGCATTGATCTGCAACAAAGGAAAAACAAACTTTCTCTTTTTTTGCGAAACAGTGGTTGCAACTGTGTGACATCACTAAATCCTGATTGGCAGTGCCCGCGAAATTCAAAGCTAAAAATGATTTCTGTCTGTAATTTTCTCATCTGATTTTATCGTATATATTTTCAGTACTTAAATGATAATTTACTTTTTCGGTCGGCCTCTTTCAATTCTTGAGAGAGGTTTTTGTTGAAATTTTGTTTTCAATTATTAAGACTATCCTTTTATTTCGGTTTATTATTCCTAATGTTCCACCCTCGAAGTTCCTTTCTTTCGTGTTGTCACTCAATAGCATAGGCTGTTAGAAAACGTATACCGAGAAGTAATTAAAATAAAACTCTGAAATTTTGTTTTTCAGAACTTGCATTTGCTGAGATAAATGGGTCGCATTTGTTTGTGGTCGAGTGATACGAATGAATTTCTTAATCAAGGAAAAATGCAGTTTAAATTTAGATTTTATACTTTAATCTGAAGGAGCTGGTAAAGAGATAGTTTGAAGACGTTCGTTTCAAGATATGGCTTAAGTGATGAATATTCAGCAAGGTAAACTACATTTTGCTTTTGGTCACTCTATTGGATGAAATTAATTCGTCTTGCAACACGGCGACCAAAAACAATGTATACTTTTATCCTGCTAAAGATTCATTATTCCTTCGAAACTTTGGAGTAAACAAAATTAAAACTCACTCTCTCATTGGTTTCTCCTCGGATGAATGTAGCAGTTGCTCTATGCAAAGATACTATTCACATGGATAAAAGGTCACGTGACCAGCTAACATAAACCTATTTCTCGATGTAAATGCAAGTTTTAAGGACCCTGACCCCAGGCATTTACTTAAAATGTTACCTTAATGCGTTATTTTAGGTAATAATTTCATGCCTGATGTTTTGCAAGGATTGAGATCTCGAGACTTAGAGCAAGTGTGCTGTTGTCCAAAAGACATATTGTGAGGAAAACTGGCTCTAGCAAATAATCCAGAGTGGAAGTAAAAATTACGCAACCTATAGGAAAATCTCTGTTGACCACTTCCGCATTTGCCATAATAGTACTCGCTCGAGAGGGACATGTTTTCATATAAAGAATCGACATGAAACTTCGTTATACACCGGTGAACTGGACATCTTTTGTCTTTGTGCGAGAAATTCCCTTAGACGAACTGTACCATATGAGATGCAAAAGTGAGTAATAGTTAAGTTCTGCGCCCGCAATAATGCTTTTGTTTGCCGATTAAGTTATTTTTCTCATAATTTTCGCTGGTTTAATTAACCGTTTTCTCGCGCGTTTCTTCGGCAACCTATTGTGGATGGAAATTCAACCTAATCTACCATGGACAATCTTCATAATATTTTGCTCTAAAGGAAAATATTAGCGTTGAAGTAAAACAATTAAAGTGATCAAAATTTGGCATATGAAGGAAAATATTTCACTATAGATATTTTAAAATTTTTGTAACACTAAGATTTAACCCTGTTGAATTGATTTCAGTTTTATGCATGTAGTAAGCATATTTGAAACTGTCTTCTTGTTACCATAACCCCGCAGAGTTGATTTAAAACACTTAACAACATGTGAAGATTATTTTTAAACCCGAAAAATTCAGTTAGTTGTGTTAACCCTCGTTAATACAGCATTTGTATCAACAGTATCTGATGATGCAAAAATGAAGTTAGCCTTCTTAAATAAGATTAGGGATGTTATTGATGTTGTGCCACCAAATATATTCCACATGTATTCCATTAGTAAACACGACTATATTTGAGCGATATGCCGTACTGATAAAATTACGCGTTTAGCTAACTACGAAAGAACATTTAATGTCACCAGTAGGGAATTCCTTGTATCTACTTAATGCAATGGCAGATTTAGAATTTTTATCATCTTTGTCCAACTTTTGAATTTTCATTCCAGGGGATTAGTACAAAACACACGCTATATTTCTCATATTGTAATTACATAAATTTTGCAATAAAGAATAATTTTAATTTGAATTACGGAGTTAAATATGAATCGGACTCGACCAATCAAAAGCGAGTAAACGTAAACATAAATCAGAACATTCTACACACGCGACAGGCTGAACTAAGAGAACTAGCGGAGGAACCGCAGTCAACTTTTGATTTGGTTTTTTGTTAACCATTTTGTGACATTACACTTTCCTGAAAGACGGACTATATTTCGCCAGTCTTCAATACATTTATAATGATTCAAATAATTTCAGTTAAGATTGCGATTCCACAGCATTTTACGCCGGTATTGTGAGAACGCAAAGCCCATTCAATTCGATTTTGTTACGGTTCCATTTTGTACAGTATCGGGAGAATGAACTGTAGACTTAGCAGTTTGGGAAAAAAAGAAGAGAAAAGAAGATGGTACATGAATGCAATCCGTGTAACAATACTACGTCACTTCAGTGTCCATGAAGTTAATGGATTCAGTAGTGACGCAGACTACAAGAGCATGTTTTATATACCTTGTCGGTACATCTTCGATGATGTGCTCGCCCAACTGCACGGACGTAGGTACGCAACTTTCCCGTACCATCGCTCCCTACGAACAACAGTATCTTAATATTTAACCACTAAAAGTTGATTCAATTCAGTGAAGATTTTTATTATTCAAAATCACTGATTATTGTCAAGAGAGACAAGTTTCAGATGAGGCAACTTATGAACGTGGTGAGCCGAGCACGAGTGGCGCATTAGTTAGAGGTACGTTTGTCAATTGTTGTAAAAATGAATCTTGTCTTGAGAAACAAATAATAAAGAGACAACTGTCAAAGCACTAACCACAACAATTTTGCAATGTACGTAGCTGTCAATTTACTTAAGTAATAAAGTAATAACTGCCAATTCACCTCTTCCTGCAGTTCAAACTCCAAGTTTGAGCTCCTCTTTCGAGAGAGCTTACTTATATCGAAATTTAGACCCTCTCTCAACGAAAACATCTCATCCATACCCCTTTCTTTATTTTAGTTCTACGCGGTCCTCTTTTCGCTTCATTTCATTTCATCTCTATTTTCCTGTCACCCTACATCTTGTCACTTTAATCCTATTGTTTATCTCTTATGTAACTTATCATCACGTGTAAAGAGATATATAGGTTTTAGTCACATTGTAAATTAGTCACTCTGAAGATGTTGCACGTCCGCAACGAAACGTTGGTAAAGTTGTTTTAAATACTTTGTGTTTTATTTCTGTCATTATGCCTCTGCACATAAAAATCATGAGCTGGGCTCTCATTTTTACATTACGTCTACGTTTTCCACCCGGAAAATCAACAGCCACGGTTTTAACTGCCAATTCAAAAACTCTTTCAGTGAACTCGAAATTACCCTTCCAAACGAAACATATTGTGAGCAAATTATAATATTAATTATATCCAGTGGATAGATTTTTATTTGGATTGGATGATTAACAAAAGACTAGTGAGTAAATGCAACTTTCGATGCCTTTTCGCAGATTATTATCGGAATTCCTGGCGAAATAGGCTATCCAGGCTTCGTACAACTGCTTCCTACTAAATTCATCAGCCAACGAAAAACCAATACCCTGTTGAGATCGATTTTACAATGATTTTATTCCTCTCTTGTCCTACACGTTAGGCTCTCCACCAGTGGTGGCAACAGGCGTCCTAGTCTAGCGGGGATAACGAAAGGCAACGAAATGTCTATGGTGGACAAACTCTCGTAGAAAATTTTGAAAAAAAAACACAACCAGCTGACAACTTCAAGACACATAAAACGAAACAGATTCCAAAAAAATAGCATCTTGTGAACTCAAAATTCGAGCTAGAGCAAGACGAAAGTGAGACAGTCTCACTTTTATGTTGCTCTAACTCGAATTTTGAGTTCACAAAAAGCTATTTTTAGGAATCTATTTGTTTTTAAATATACTTAAGTTAGTGAGAAATATTAACTGCTAGGATTATGCAATATTCAGCTTCCATGACTCCTATAAATATCAGTTGTCATGGTGAGATACATGAAAAGCGCAAATATTAAGTATTACTTGAATTAAGAATCCTGGGACATTTGTTGATCCCTACACTTAAACGAGGGCCAGCTATTCGAGGTTGGTCCTTAATATTGATATGTTTATATTTTGTTCTATTTCGCATATAGAAACAGACACTTTCCCATTCCATCAAGTCTTTATCTTATTACGAGCTAATTGTAGCTCATATCCAGTACAGTCATTCTGATTCCGATTTAATTCGATGTAATTCTGGGAAAATTGTCTGAATGAACATTATCGAATAGTTTTGAAATTGTGTTATGTATTTGTTCGTTGTCAATAGCGTCATGAACTAGTGTCAGTAGTCAATAGGTTGTATCTTTCGAATCATTTGTCTTTTATTAGTGCGTCATAAGGATTAATCATTAGTAAGTAAATTTTTTTAAAGATTTAAGCCTTGTGATTTTCCTGTAAGAGTTTATGTCACGGTCATTTGAGCGCCTGCTTGATTTTGATAGAACTGGAAAGAAAACAGACTCCACCAGACCGTCTCCAAATGGCAGAAATTGCAGAGATAGCGGAAAGAATAACCAACAGATGGGTCAAGTTAGCCTATCTCACGAACAAGTTTGTATCTCATGAGATTGATAACATCAAATTTTCCCGATGTGGTGAAGATGAAAGTAGTAAAGCTCTTGCTATGCTTACTAAATACAGTGAGAGAGAAGGAACTCGGCAAAAACTTGCTAACAAATTGAAGAAACTAGGCATGACCTCGCTATCTCAGGATGTCATTAATGGATGCTTTATCGATGATGATGATTAGTAAATCGTATGTAAATACTCAACTTATTTTTAATATAACTTTATTATTTAATATTGATAAAGTGTTCTTATATATGTATACATAATTTGGTTAAATTTGAGCAAATTTTCTTAGATCTATGTTAAACTTTAGCCCGTTTCACTTTTTAGTGGCATTTTGTGCTATTGGTAATCCTCCCGATTTTGTGAAATTATGCCAAAATCATGCCACACTTTAAAAAATGTTCGTAATTTTTCATAATATCGTCACAAAATAACGATATTTCTACGTTAAGAGTTGAAAAAATGCATCGTTGAATCAAGAATGATTATATCACTTGTACTATATAAACTACACGCAACGTCTAGGTCCTCTATGCTCCTCACTTCAAACTACCAAACTATTTCTTTCTCCGGTCCAAAAGAACCTCTGCAGTGGTAGATAATCCCACGTTTGGGATACGCTAGGAGGCAGGATATAAAGAGCAGAAGCAACAAGAATTTAGGAAAGGTCTAGGTGTATTGCTGCTGGTAACCAGGCCCCAAATCTAACCAATCATTCACGACTTTCGATTGCAGCAGGATTTAAGCTGCTTATGAAGGGGTTAGGGCACCATACATCAGGGAAGAAATACTGGATGGCTCAAACCGATGTTCAAACACCCGTGCGAGTCATGTTCGGAAACTTTGTTTTAAGAAGACCTTTCGAGTTTTGACAATCTTGTTGCTCTTCGTGCCTGCATCTTTGATTTTAGAATTGCAAAGGTGGACGGATTTTCATCTTCTTCGGGTTTATCAGATAACTGCTTAAAGTTACTGAAGTAAACTGATGTCGAACTATACTTTGAATAGCGGTAACCAAAAAACGTCACGAGTTAATATAGAAATTTGAAGTTGCTTGTAGTCTTTATTGTTGTATCAATTACGCGAACATACACATCACCGCCTGGCTTCTTCTTTTTGGATAAAAAGCTTCAAAGATAAAAATGTTAGAGCGCTGCAAGCAGTAGAAGAAAATTGTGCAAAGCATCAAATCAGTGATTTATCTCAAAAAATAAACTCATTAATTACTCATCAAAATAACCTCAAAAGAAATTGGCTTCTAATTAGTAAATATAAACTTTTCCTTTGATTTCCTGCATTGAAATGTCCTTAACTTCAAAATAACTGGTAAACATGGCCATTTAAATAAAAATCGCTCACAATTCGGTCGCTCAAATTGATTTTCCAATTTCCAGTGGCTTAACCAGTATCTTCCAGATGAATTTCTGATCCAGTCATTCTTATTTTGCTCGTTTGAGCAAGCTTCACAGGTGTCCTCGTTTTTCTCAACTACAGAACCCTTATCACAATGGTGTATTGAGAAAAATTCTGGTGGGGGACTTCATGAGGTATTAGTAAACTTAGGGGGAGAACATCTAGTTAAAATTGGAAGGAATGTATCTCGAACGCTAAAAAGTGCATATAAACCCCCTTCAACCAATCACGTAGGATTTCAACTTTCTGTGGAAAATCGACGTGAGTAGAACAAGCTTTTGGCTTCCCATGCGCAGACGCTTAACTAGAACTGCACAAGCGTCTGCACCGCAGACTACGTAGAACAAGACTATTTCATCCTTCTCTAATGTTCGACTTTTTAACCGGTCAGCAAATCTATATTGAGAACATTCGCGGAAATTTCTGGTTTGGAGCTCAAAATTGGACTTTTTGGAAATATTTAACGATAAATAGGTTGGAAACAAACGGACCATATCAAAAAACTGTAAAAAAACGTATCAACTAGCTTTTCATTCGCTTTACAAAGAACTAAAACCTGTGAACGATTTATATACACTTTAAACGATAACTAATACGATATTTACTTTTGCGACCATTTCTTGACGCAAGAAAGTCGGCTCCTATAGCGTACGATCTTGATGTGTAAGGATCTATCTACAAGATACGTTGTCAAAAATGATTCATCCTGAGGTATGGAATGTTGTCTCAAAGGTACCATTCTTGTCTTTCATTTGCTCACCAAAGTAGCAAAACGTCCGAAAGGCTCCAGTACGTTAATCGGATACATCAAAAAGAAAAATCGTATACAACTGAGGTGGGTAATAGCCCAAAGTCATCATCCACTGTTCTAGGACGAAAAATGGAGCTTGAATGCGCTTGTGGATAGGATAAGTCCTGGTAGCAATAGCTTTTTTTGGTATCTGCATAAGAACAACACCATTTCCTAATCTATGATCTGGGGGAAGCCTCTTTCACCAACAGGCGCATCTGCACAGGACGCTAGCGACGCGAACTTGATTCGAATGAAAACGTACACTTTTCTCTGCGTTTTGGCCTCTCATCGACACATGAACGGTGTTTTCGGTCACCAAAAACGGAGTCATTCCAAAACGCTCTTATTCCAAAGTGGAGCGATTCAAAAACGCCGGTTTTTGGTTTACGAGTGGACTGCGAAAACGACTACTTTCGAAAACAATGACATCACACCGTGCTTGGAGTCACCCTCCTATGCACGCTTAATGGACAGGCAGTAGCGTTTTCGGATCGTTGTTGTGTTTACGTGTGGACGGGATAACAAATGAAAACGGTTTAAAAACGGTGGTGTGGACGAAAACCTTTGTAAGCGTTTTCATGTGAAAACGTATAGGTGTTGACCGGACGGGGCCTTATTGTGATTAATCTGTGTTGGCAATTCGTGGGATTGCCTTAATTCTGTTTCTCTTTCCTGACAGGTTTTCCTTCATTTCGTTGCGAGGGTAGGGGTGGGAAAAATAGATCATGTTTCTGTATGACTTGCATCATTTGTTCAATTCAATTTGCACTCTCTGTAATCGTGTCCGGTGTAGAAGCACCATAACCCTGGTCCTAACGCTAATCCTAATCCATAAATAGTAAAAATATGTTGAAATGGAAAGCAACTGCAGTGTATTACGGTACTAAAAGACCAACAACTCGAAGGTTATATGCACTTTATTAACACTCTTCAACCATGCGCTCGTGTCCTCTCTGTCTCCCAGAAAGTCCGCACTAAAATTTATACACAATGACAAACACGTGAACAAAAGTAAAACTACTCAGAGTTATTCTACAGTGATTCTACTGATGACATATCAATGTTCAAATTCCATATTCCAGTACTTTTAAATAATTATATTATACCTTACATGTGGTCTAAGTTGATTAACCAAGACTGGTGACGGATTACGTTACATGTTGACGGTCGCCCGTATCGAAGTCTACATGGATTATATTTCGTGATAGTTTGCTGTAGTGTACGAAGTCTTCAAAGAAAACGAATGTATTCACTATTTCATCAGGAAACTCTGTTGCTTTGCTACTAGATCGACAAAAGAAGACACAAGAAATCGTTATCATTTTTACATATTTCACATCTATCCCATTTCGAAACGTTTCTGATTTACCTATCTCAAACTCATTAGCACTTCACGAGCAAAACGCAAAGGAAATCAGCACCGAGTTCGTAGTTTGGATATCTGATCTTAATTAGCATAAAATTTTGATAACTTTAAACCCGATTTTCTCTTTAAATAAGGATTCGTTTGACATGTAACATCACACAATTGAAAGTCGTGTTTCAATCAGATATCCAAACAACTCGAAGTTGGTTAAAAAACTCAGCTATCACCTTGTTTTTCAACTCACTTCTGGGAATTTGGGTACCCAATGAAACACTCGTTCTCGTGTATGATATTTTACCTCCTAGGTACTTCATTTTATTTCATCCTATAGTATATTCACCTGGTCATATCAAGTTAACTACACTTAACGCTTTTACCATGGTAGCTATGCAGTAATTCATGCAGGATTATCCGACAACGGGGCTCCAAAGTCAGACTGCCGGTGTCTTAGCAGACGGCATCCCCCGGGCACTATCCGCTGGCAGATACTGTCCCCCCAGACACTCTCCTGTCTCCTGGACATTATCTGCTAAGCAGATATTGTCTTCCTTCGCAGATTCTGCCGCCCCCTTCAAAGATTCAAAACTAGTGCGGTAACTTTAAGTTTTTACTTATTTTGACAGAAAATATGAAAGGAATCCCCAAGTCTAGGCGATCAATTTCGTATGACTTATGACTTAAAACGGGATAGGATTCATAAAGGCAGCTCTCAGCTCAGTCTTGGTCTTTGGCTTTTAGCAATAACAGATATGAGTTATCAAAGGAAAAATCGGTAACGAGTTTCCAAGTATCCAAACAACTCCCAAGGGTTTCACTCAGTAATACAAAAATAAAGGTTACAAAAGCAACCACGGGCGACAAAGTGCAGTTGCGGTGTTTAAACGAGATTTCAATAGGCTGGTAACTTTCTAAAAACATCAGCTTTCTAACTCATAAGCTTTGATTCATTTTGTTGCATAAACAAGTTAATTTTGTAAAATAAACAATTTGCCAGCAAAGTCTATGCTTTTGTCTTTTTCATATGGGGGATACTATCTGAAGGAATCTGATTAAAAGGGACTGTATCCGCGCGGGGGAGACACTATCTGCTGTGACAGCAGTGCTTGTCGAGTGAAGTGCGCCAACCTGGCTGCCGCGATCACGAAAAAACTATATTGAGCTTACTAAGTCACTAAACTCTCTCGTACAATTTTTCTTTTTCACCACTACGGTTTGAACAAGAAAACGTGAAAGTGATGGTAAGGGTTATACTGTTACACTAGCAGGAACATTTACCACTGTCCAAAGCCTAATCATGACAGTAATGCTCAGCTCTCAGGTATATATGATTCAACAAGCATTTGTGTTCACGTGATGTGAGCGATGGGGCCGCGGAGAGGATGAAACCTGATCGCGAGAGGGGGGCACTAAATGGCCGGGATATACTAACACCCTAGCTATATCCGGAGTGCCGACTATCTAACGAATAACTTAAAATCCTTCGCACATAAATTCAAACATATTTTATAGTTCAACATTTTAATATTGCTCCAACAAACAGAGAAAAGAACTTTATTAGACTCTTTCCATTTCAAAATCTTTACTAAACATGTTTGGCACTGGCTTAAAATCTATCAATGGACGTTTCACCCGAAATACTGTAGTCTTCTTCAGCAACAGGAAGTGGTTTTCAGCAGAGAACCATGATCTGCTGACAAAGACTATAGTATTTTAGTCGTGACGTTTATTTTTAGATTATGAATCAGTCTCAAACATTTTCAACAACGATTCTTAACATAATGCCTGTCTGCTTCTTCAAGATTTTTAAAGTCCTTCCGGTATATAAAATTGGACTCATCCACGTAATACGTGAGAATTCTCAATTGCTTAGGACGTCTGGCTTTATCATAGCATTTCAGCTTGATTTACCTTCCTGCTGTAGAATCAATGGTTGATCAAACATACAATCCAAGACAGGCCAAGAACTGGTGTGTAGTTTCCACATGATATTGCTTTAAGACCGTAATTATCCTGACGACAAACGGAGCACAATCAATACCATCACCGGGTTTCCGAGGAACCATTCCGCTATAACGGAGGAAAGAAAAGCCTGATGGTACGTAAAGATTTTGCACTAAAACATGAAAAGGGTACCGAGACCTAACGTTAGTTCCGTAAAAGTGCTCGCGGTAAATCAAGGGAAAAATCCAAAATCGTTTTTTCTTGGTTCCATTCATCTGTATATAGACTTGTGAAAGACCTTAGGTGGTTGAGGCGGTGGATAACGTTAGGTGGTTTTCACACATCTCACGTTAGATGTGTAAGAGTGTTCATGGTAAAACAGAGGCAAATGCTACATCGTTTTTTATCATGTTTGTTCCGCCCATCTGAATATAGTCGTGTGAAAGAACTTTGGTGGTGCTTTACGTTAGGTGGTTTCACATATCTGATGTGAGGTGTGTGATTTAAAACGTGTCAATACACAGGCAAATGCTACAATGTTTTTGATCAATTTTGTTAAGTCCACCTGACTATAGTCGTGTCAAAGATCTTTGGTGGTAGTTCACTGGAGGTGGCTTTACACAGGTAACATTAGGTGTGTAAGAGTGTTCATGGTAACCAGGCAATTGCTAGATCATTTGTTGTGTTTGTTCCATCCATCTGATATAATCGTGTGAAAGACTTTTGGCGGTGGTTCAGACTATGCGTGGTTTGGAAATAACGGACCACTGATTACTTTGTTCAAAAAGTGAAGATTTTGTGGACAACATTCCCAACATGCTGTTTAAAAATGCTCGAACTTTTTTAACAGACTTTGGGTGGATACAAAAACGTTTTAAGCTGTGAAATTTGAAGTAGATTTTCAACTAAAACAAGCGAAACCAAAAGAACAGATTAAGTGGTTATCCTCGATTAGCGCTAATCGTGCTTTGAACAATCGGCCCCCGAATACTAATGAGTAGAATAAAGGATTTAACGCTTCTATTGAAACAATGAGCTGTGGGTGTTTTGTGAGATAATTCTAAGTATTTACTGTGGTGTGCACGACGGATTGTTTTTCACTTTGCTATTTCATTTGTTCTGTCTTTGTAATTTGATGTTGTATCATAACTGTATGCGAGAAAGGGTTAAACCAACCTGAAATATTTAGAAAATGATAGACGATTGGAAAAACGATGATGATGATGATAATGGCAATGATCAAGAGGATTCGCAGGACTACGTAATTAAGAACACAAAAATGGTGTTTAGACTTACCTGAAGATGACGATTATGTAATAACAAAAAAAATGGTGTTTGGACTTACCTAAATTTTTCACGTACACTACTTTGGGTAGATGTGATATCACGCATATTGAAGTCAGTAAAGAGAGGAAGCTTGTTCTGTGTGTTGTCACGTAGATCTAATGAACAAACGGCAGAATACTCTGAGACTAGAACCATCAAAGTCATGCACATCTAATGAACAAACGGTACAGCATTCTGAGACTAAGCTCATCAAAATCAGGCACTAAATCAACCACGTTATTTTATCAATGTGTTTCACCTTTATTGTGAACAATTAGGAAAAAACAAGTATGTGGCATAATTTCCTTTTTCTGGTTGCTCATCATGCAGTTTTATACTTCTTCTCACGTTGCTATGAGATTTACGCTATACCCACAATAAACTAGGTTCTTAAGTTTTCCCCTCAGAGCGCTTGAATATCAGGAACATCTGACTACTTATGAACCAATGAAATCGCAGAACAAACTTCTCAGCAACACGGCTGTATAATGCCCTCAGACGGAAAGTAAATTAGGTACTTAATTAGTTATTCCACTTACTGATTTAAAGTACTAAGGCTGCTCTCGAAATGTTTGGCGTCAAATTTACACGAAAAATTTAATTCATTTCCGATCTATCTTCGAAGAAGTTGCATTTGGCCAATCTGTAAAAACAGAGAGGAAAGCTGACAAGACCATGGATTTGACAGGATTTCTGTCGACATTTGAGCTGTAACACACTTTGAAGAATTAGGGTTTTTTTTGTTTTGCCGACAAAATGGTTGCAAAATCAAAGCCATGCGCGCAACTTCGTAGGCTGTGTTTGAAACAGCATTCCAAGAGAATGCTGACAAGTGAAATGCTTTACGAAACTTCTACGTGCCTGATTTCGTGTGAAATTTTACACGCACACCATATGTAAATGACGCATTAGCTACATGTGTATAACGTAATATTAAATTGTGCGTGAAACTTGAACACACGTTAAACATTGAATGTGCAAAACCACATGTAAAAAATTTCCACAAGTGAAATCTTTTCGCGTGTGATCAAGCGTGATCACAAAATGACACGCGAAAAATCACGTGTAGTTTTCGCAAGGGATTCAAGTCAGTCCCTTGACATTCAATAATCAACGATAAAGTGCCCATGTTGGTTTCAAATACTACGCGATAGCTAATGAGATTCTTTTGTGAACCTTGAACCAAAATGGCCGCCATGACGTCATTTGGAAACCAGTAATGAATTTTATAAAAATGACATTCACGCCTTAAGATATCTTTTCCACTTCAAGCTTACAGAACAGAAAGGTAACGGAGTGAATCGTTAAGCATTCAGTCTAACAATATCTTGCCCGACAATATCAATGAACATGCACAGTAAAGATTATTGCATCACTTGAGTGTAGCGCATGCTTAGCGGTACGTTTCGCTACGTCTTGTTAGGTCCTACATACACGATATGATTGCCGTCTACGATTTTTCATCCTGGGGTATGTAATGTTGTCTCTAATGCACAATTCCTGCTTTCGATTGGCTCACCGATGTAGTAATACGTCCGGGAGACTCCATCGAGTTAATCGGATACAGCAGAACGAGCTATCATATACGAGAATTCTATCGTGTGAATTGACCACAAAGTGTAAATGAAAAAAAAATTACCACATATTTTTGTAAAATAGCACATTTTTCTAGTAAGCAAAATTTGTCCGCTATTCTACCCTTATACCTATAATTCCTGTAATAATTACTAGTTATCGACCGAACGTGAGCTTTGTACTTGTGAAACATCGGACCGATGTTTTTAAGTACGGACCGAGACAAGCGTGGCAAGTCGAGATTCATGCAAAAACAGAGGTCCGATATTTCACTAGTACAGACCAAACAAGTGAGATGAATTAGTAGTTTGCTATATGGCTTTACTGAAATATAATTGACAAGTGCAAAGGTACAGAACGTCCAACTGTCAACACTTATGTCGCCATTTCATATAAAATTTCTTCACCAACTTCACTCTGCTCGGTTACTTTACCTTTTCTGATTGCTCGTAATACATTTTCCCTTCACATATTGTCAAAAATTGTAATTTTTAATAGACACAAGCAAGGCTTTTTTAAATCTCCCCTCTTGAGCGGGCAATATGGGAAATATCCGACTACTTATGAACCAATCAAATTACAGAATTTTCGTACTCGGAGAGGTTGCAGCCTCAGCCATATAAAAAAATAATGTACTATAGCTGGACCCAATGAAAAACATGTAAATTGACGTGGCAATTGAGTTTTAAAAAATTTAAATACAAATACCCAGACATTACCTCAGAACTAGACGATCCCAATCCTTTAAGGCGTAAACACCTTTCTTATACCGTTTATAACAGGCTTTCTGCCAATTCCTGCAGACCCAAAAGATAATGATACGGCCGGCTAAGTTAGTCTCCCAAACAATAGCGATTGAATGATACTCTTTTGTCAACGTTCAACCAACATGGCCGCCATGACGTGACGCATGCGCAAACCTTCAACCTAGACAATTTCGCGCTTTAATGATAGACGCATCTAAATTCTCTCGTGTAAATAGCGAATCCCGTCTATTTTTCTCTCTGCCTCGTCGCTTGAGCTTTTGGCAACATATGCAGCAGGAAAACGATTGTGTCTGCTATTAGCGTAGGGTTACACTGGAAGTTCTCAAGCAATTCCAAACAAGCAAGCCAGTCAATGAGAGTAAAAACTGGTTTTGTTCAAAAGTTAGAAAATTTCTTCTGGTTTGGTTGAACGATTAATCTTAAGTTACGTGATCACTAGTTTGCGTCAAGAGTCTAGTTGAGACAAAGCAAATTAGCATCTTTACGTCATGAGTGTCTTCCGAGAAAGCGTTGCACCAAAGTTCATAATAAAACGGCACTGCGGCTATTTATTGTTCTGAAATTTTAGAATTATCAGCAAAAATCTGAAACTTTAAATTCTAAAACTCGACGGTATCACAAACATTTTTGTGGGGATTTTAAGATTGTCAATCAACTCAAACAAGGGGCTGATATTCCATTGTCAATTAAAGTGCACCAGGTTCACAAACTTGACAGACAAGAATTTAGAGTGTGGTTAAAATTGAAATGTCTTTTTATACCCATTCACAATAGTAGACGGAGCGACTTAGAACTCAAATGACCAGAACGTCATTGAGGAATGTTGAATTACCTTTATAATGGTGTCCAGGAATTGAGGCCATAGCTTAACACACTGATGAGATGCTTGGGAATAACTATTGACAGGATTGGCTAAAATAGAAGAACACATGTTAAAGAACAAATGTCATGAACCTTTCGACAGTTTCAGAACAGACTCAGTTAACTCTTACCGGCTATCTTCTTCACCGGCGTTAAATAAGAGGCAAGGTTTTCAAGAACACCACGAACGACTTGATCTTTCCTAAGTGCATTATAAACTATCCTAACAAAAGTCTGCAAGATGTACGAATAAATAAAAGAACAACGTATTGACAAGCAAACAAATAAATAAATAACTTAGCAAACGAATAGAAAAAAAGAAAAACAAAGAGAAAATTAATAAATAAATGAACAAATGAACAAATAAATAAACAAATACCGTAGAATCCCCAAAATAGCGGCTTCCGAGAGTGGCGGCGCTTTCGAAAATACCTTGTTTCCGCGAGTTACAATGAATACAGTTGACGATGATGCTGATACTCAACAGTTGGTACTCAACACTTGCGGCCCCCAATGGCGGATAAATCCGAAAGTAACGAGGGTCGCTATTTTTGGGATTCTACGGTAAACAAATAAGCAAACAAACAAACAAAAAAACAAACGAACTTTTATACAAATTAATCAGATCGCATTCGTATAGAAATAATATACTATAGCATCTGTTGTGATCAAATTGAGACTATTTTTCTTTCCCTTTTTTCCCTAAAGGCCGAATAAGATCGTTTCTACGGAAGCTTTCCAATAATATGGTTTGACCGGTGAATATGTTTACTTTTGAAAAAGAAACGGCCATATACTCCATGAGTTTCCCACGACCCGTTTGAGCTCTGCAGAAGTGGGTCAACTTTTACAGGGCATGTTTTTCAAGCATTCGTTACCATCACAGTGTAATTATCGATATGTAGTGGGTACTTTCACGAACTACTACACTTGACGCGGTGTGCAATAATTTTAGTTGTTTTCATCTAACCTGCAATTCTTTGACTATCATGAACGACAACAGTTTGTTCAAGCCAGTCAAACCAAAAGTATGGACGCTGAACTGCAGTTCACGAAACAACAGCAAGTTCGCCACTTCCTCTTTAGTTCTGTTGTCGTACCAGGCTCCGTTCTCCTCGATGTAACATGTACTTCTATATAAGAGAGAGAAATCCGAAAAAGCGGCTTAGCGCCAGTCATATTGGTAAATATTCACTTACACTGAGTGCTGTCGACTCGAGTCGCACTCGAGTTGCAAAATTTTGACTTGAGACTTGCGTTTGACTTAAACCTAAAAGTACAATTATTGCAACCAAATATGTCACGAAAAGCGAGAGTAATCGGAGACAGTTTTGTTATTACACAGTATTCATCCGATGTGAGAGCCAATACCATCAGACATTGTTGATCCATAGCTTTCGTGCTTGATTACATGAAGTTAGTTGGGGATTTTCGCGCCATTTTTCCGATGGCCCATTGAACTCATTCTCGCGACAAGTAACCATGGCGTACATTCCAAAAGTGATCTCGTTTGGTTTCTGCTAAGATTTGGTTTTTAATTGCAGCCGAAGTAGTTTGCCGAAATCTTGAATTCCTTAATTTGACCTTGGTGACTTTTGGAATCGCTAGGATTTCGTGTGGCTACTTGGTTTGGCAACGTAAGGGGACTTGCGACTTGACTCGAGACTTGTCCTTAAAGACTTGTGACTTGACTCAATGGACTGAGACTTACTTGAGGCTTGAATTGAGGGACTTAAAGACAAGTTTACTTACATATACACAGGTATACGTAGATATACATACACATACACATTCATACACGTTATAAGCATAAGCAGTTGAATTTGATCCAAAAATTTTAGTAAAGACTAAATTTCCTGTCATTAACTGCCTAGGCATTTTTCTGGTTGAAATGATGTCATTCATGTTTCTATCACAGCACAGAGACAAGAAAACTGTTTTCTATTTGTTTTATAAAACAAGGTTTTCTCAAGTTTTCGTGACGTCATCCATTCCCATTAAGTTAACAGTGGAAGTGGCAACGCTCCGTTCATTTCTTGTCTCACTGTTGCGGAAACACCATTTGCGCACGAGTTCCGAAAGAATAGTTTGGTGGACAAGTGGTCTTTCATTTTACAATACTTCACTCATTTCCTCATTAATTATGACAACAAACAATCGTCGGCCGTTTTTAATTCGTTTTCTGCCAGGTGCTTTATTCTCGCTCTTCGTTTTATGCTGTACATCTCCCGCAGGGAGAAGTTATAAAGTTTTACGTCCACTTCAAGATGGCGGATACTTACCGTGAGAGCCTGAGAACTACTCTCACGCGCGTTATATTACAGTTCAACATGTCTTCTCATCTAAGATCCAGGTTAGAATTAGAATTAGGGTTAGGATTAGGATTACGATTAGAGTTTGGGTTAGAGTTAATCCTAACCCTAGACCTAACCGTAATCCAAGGCCTAACCCTAATCTTCACCTTAATCCTAACCCTAACCGTAATCCTAACCTCAATCTCAGGTGAGAGGACAGGTTGGATTATAATATAACTCGAGCGAGAATGGTTCTCAGGCTCACACGGTTAGTATCCGCCATCTTGAAGTGCGTGTAAAAAAAAACTTTGCCCTCTGCGCTGGCTGTGCTACGATGGTCTTCCTCCAGGTGTTTCAGTCGAACTAGCTATTATTTTAGAACTACCAGTTACTTGAAGGATTTTTTCAAAAATTTGAAACATCCCCTTACTTCATAAACTTTTGCGTGATACAACAGCAGCCCATGGAAAAAAATATTATTTTATCACACGTAAAAGATAGATTATTTTTACATGAGAAGATACGATATTTTCACATGTAAAGATATTGGTTTAACGACCCAATAAGAAGTCGCGTAAGATATTTTATTAGATCAATAAGATCCAATGTTTTATAATTCGTATCTCGGTGGCGGTTCGTTGATTTCAGTTTGTTTGGCGGACGTTCATTTTCTGCGAACAAAACAACCTTTTCTGAGAGCAAAATCAAACAAAAACTATCCAGACGGCTGATCCTCATTTTAGATTGTACGTTGGTGTTTACGAAATAAACCAAATAATACATGGGCGTTTGGAGATATGGAGTTTATCTTCTCGTGTGCAACACGTGGCTATGCCATCGTGGTAGATCAAACTGAACACTCGAAGATACATTTCATATCTCCACAGGCCCATGTGTTATTCTCCATTTCAGTAGCAACCTGTTCTACAAGATTGTTCACAAATTGTAAAAAACACGAGAACACTCATAAATCAAAAGAAAAATAAATAACAAATTGCTTCCTACTTTGGATCGGTGATTATTAGAATTTCTCTCGCAAGCCGCCCAATGAAGTTCACGGATTCATCAACGAGTGGAAATTTAGGAATTGGGATTGACTGGTAGATGGACAGCCAGTCGTAGACCTGAAAATGATAGTTCCACAGTTTACTGGACGTTTGATGCTTCCCCACAGTCATCGGTCACTTTACACGAATCTACGTAACGATAAGTAACGTTTCTTTACTAACCAGTTAGTCACGCCACGTGACTTCAGGTTAATTCACGTCACTTTATGAATACCATATTTTACCTCCCTTTAAACCCTTGCCAAACGTTTTCAACATTGTAGACCAATGTTGAACGATGTTGAAGTCAGAGATGGCCAAACGCATTCAACATATCCCACTGTCGGCAAGATCAGTATATAAATGTTGAACGCTTGTTGAACAAAAATTTGAACATGCGCAAATTTATTTTTATTATTTTTCAACATCGTCCAACATCGTTCAACAACGTTCACCATCATTCAACATGGGTGGCCCAACGTGTTCCACATGTTGCATGCGACAATGTTGAACGATGTTCAATGAAATGTTGAAAGCCTCTGGTCAGGGCTTTACTCATCAAGCGTACCTAACCAGAACTCAGCGTAACGTACCAGTAAGCATGCGCATATGCTAGGGTCATTTATCGTTCAAGCAATTGTGCATGCTCGTTGATACATTACACACAGGTAACGATAGTAATCTGAACTACTGGAACTTCGGAGCCCTCCTCTTACGATCATTGACCTTCCCGCACTTTGTACCTTGGAGTCTTTAAGGTATCATGTACAAAAAAGCAAGGGTACTGATCAAGTCAGGATCAGACCACTGGACTCATTTATAACTAGTTGAACAATTGCAGATGAAAAATTGAAGTCGAAAATGGCGGACAAGGTAGCTTTTTTGATCATCAGTTTCAGTCCCCTAAGCAATCATTTGAATGTCAGTTTGACATTGATGAGCGTCCATGTCTGCCAGTTTTGGCTTTTCTTTTTTTTGACTGCGATTATTGGCCATTGTCAACTTTGCATTCCCAGCAGAGTTCAGTGATTCAGACCAAAGATAAAGCCACAGTCTCATATGAACCCTTTACCCGAACACGGGCAAAAGACGCCTAGCCTAAACAAGGCACCCAGTTTGAACACGACACCTAGCCTGAGCAGGGCCCAATTTTGCTTAGGAAAAAACTACTTAAAAGGTAAAATAAAAATCTTCCTCTCATTCAGACGCTGAGGAAATTGAACAAGTAAGGACTGTAAAATATAGTTCATACGGTCAAATATTTCAGCTATGATTAGAAAATGCAGGCATAAGGTTCGAAGAAAATCCGGTTTCGAGCAGAACTTGTTCCTTTGGACAAAAACGGGGAAAGCTAGGTTTTGCTATCGAGGTTTCATGTCTACATCACTCATACATCACTTGAAAGCAGCATAAACATCAAGCCCACCTTTGTAAGCAAAAAGCTGTTACATTCTTGTTCAACGTTGTAGTTAATAATTCTTGACACCTCCTCTTGCCAGATTTTCAACCCATAAATGTTCACGTAATCTTGAATGTACTCGAAAGATCTCTTGAAAGCATCCATGCGATTTCCAAGTTCTCTTAATCTTGGACGAAGCTCTGTCTGCGTGGGGCAAAACAACATTTACAATGTACTGCTTACATATCTCCCAAGACAATTCAACAAAAGGTGGCAGAAACAATAACAACAGTTAAGGAACAGTTAGGACTACATACTTTTGTTTTCGAGTTAAAAATTAAACCATGATGAAGAGCGTCAGCGACTTGACGCACAAGTTCCTTACGAATTCCATCTTCCAGCAGCTGTTTTGGATCAACCTTGAAATATAGTACGAAAATTAGCAAAAGGAACTTTAATTTTAGATTATACTAATTTCGGTTCACAATAAGCATTCATGTTAGTGCATACTGAGTCACTTTAATCCACCACGGGGTATCCATAAATTCCTACAATATTTTAAAAAATACAGCTTCGTTTATACTTTTCTTTAGTGACGGAGCAATCGTTTTAAAAATGAAGAGGGAAAGTTTCTTTAGTTTGAGAACTCTGGCCAACGCTCCCACCAGTACCAGCCTCTTCCACACCACTGACCATGGTCGCGATATGATGACATGGGTAAAACTTAGGTTCGAACCACTTTCATAAAACATAAACGTGCGGAAGCAGATCAAGTTCATAACCACATTTATGATGGTGGCTACGCCAATAATACAGTGCTTCCATGTCATCAACGTCGTAAATACACCAACACTACTGGGTCTCTTTGCTGTCACAAATGTTGCACATTCACCAGTATAATTTGTGCTACCATATCACCAACGGGGCACATAGACAACAGAATACAAAGAACGCACGGTCGTCAGAGTCATACCTTAATAATGCTGACTAAAGTTGTCTTCATCAACAGGATTCCTTCTGGGAACACCGAGATGCTGTGTGTCAGCTTTGTAACCTAAAATGTTTGAAAACATCGGGCACTTCATATACAGAAGCACAATTTCCTGCAGATCATTGTGTGATTTCGTATTTATAAGCCTTGTAGCTCGTTAGTATAATTTTTAATTGGTTCTTTTTTCCGTTCCGTTTCTGTTCCATCTCATTTCTGCCTATCCATCCCAACCCATCCTATCCCTTCCCTCCCCATGACACATTGTACCCTTTTTATAATTCAACCTATCCTTTCCTTCCGTTTTCTTGCCCTTTTTTCTCTTCCTCCCTCCTCTCCCAAACTCTACCCCCCCCCTAATGTCCTTCACTCCTCTTTTCCTCTCTTTTTTTATTTTCATTCATTCTCGTTTCTTTTCTGTCCTTTTCTTTTTTCACTTTTTCTTTTCTCCTGTCTTCTATCCTTCTCTCCTTTTCTGCCTTTTTCTTTTCTTTCCTGTATTCTCTATTCCTTCTATTTTAGCTTTTTTTAATTTTATCGTTATATCTAAAATTTAATCACCTCTGTAGCAATCCCCACCCAACGCGAACCACATAATCTCCCAGTACGTTTTCAAACAACCTTTCTCATTTTTTCCTCTTCTACTCCTTTGTCCTTTCAAAATTAGTCTTACCATATAACGCTCATCAAGCTGGGCGAAATCTCGTAATTTCTCTTTCTCAAGTCT
The DNA here is from genome assembly GCA_030142905.1 of Heliopora coerulea. Taxonomy (NCBI): domain Eukaryota; kingdom Metazoa; phylum Cnidaria; class Anthozoa; order Scleralcyonacea; family Helioporidae; genus Heliopora; species Heliopora coerulea. Next base: position 449,684 of record JASJOG010000219.1, read on the forward strand.
GGTGGGAACCTATAGGCAACAGGTGTTGAAATTAGTTCAGGTAAACTGTGACTTCTTGAAGTGGTCACGACTAGAAAGTTTGATAGCACAACAGCTAAGTCACGACTGATCACTGTACATCAATCGACTTTTCGAGTCTTTATCCCAGAAACGTTTCCAGGTCATTTATCTCCAGTAGCAAGAGACTAGAGTTCACTTACCCGTAGGGTTCAACCGCGGAAGAGATGGTTACTCTAATGGCAAGTGGTGTTTTTTGGCATTCGAACGTTGGAATGACGGGATTTCCCTGCTATATCAACATGACAGCGTCCCACTACCAAGTTCCATACAGGATTTAGCATGCAACAGGTTAGGTACTCTAGCTACCAAAAGGACAAATCGGTTTAAATCTTCCAGTTAGACAGCATTACCTCCTTCATCTCGTAACTTAGTATTTGAATGATCTGAGCCAGAAAACAAAATATAGATTCAGGAATGATTTGCGAAACCTGAAATGCAAAACCAAGACCAGAAAAAAATCACTTCGTCACTGAAAGCATAATTGAACGTACCAACACAAGCAACATATTTCTTCACTTTAATTACCTTCCTGACATAGTTCACCAGCTCACCAGAGTAGTACTGGGTTACACTCACTAAATCGGGGCTGTTCGCCTGACTGATGCGAACGAGTGGAAGGTCTGGAGCTGATGCCATCCAAGAAAACAGAATATCAGACATTCATTTTTAGTGGGCCGGTTGTTTATAATGAAAACGAACATATAAAAAACCACGACACATAAGCACCACAGTACTAAGGGACTGATTACATGGGAAAATTTCAGCCAGGCAGACCGGCTTTAAAAAAGTCCCGACTACATGAAATATTTCAACCCGGGTGGAACTGTAATCGGAAGTGAACTCAGGCAGCCCTTGTATACTTATTATCCGAGACAGGTTCGTTTGAGAAAGTATTTGCGTAAAGTTTTCGTGAAGACCGTCCGACGAAAGAACGAAAGTCTGTGCGAAAAAATGCACGAAGGCAAATACTTCCCAGCAACGACCGAGTGAATGACACTAATAATGAACTTACTATGCACCTTACTGTTGGTTTTCTTTTCAGTTTTAAATGGTTTTCTTCTTCCGACGTGGCAGTTTACCCTACCTTGTAACATGTTCGTTTTGTTTCTTATTGCATCAGCTAAACATCCATTTGTCATACTATTTAACTGAACATACTCTATTGCACAATTAGCTTTAACCAAAAGCAACACTAATGTTCCAGGACAATTTATTACTCGAAATTTTTCAATTTAGCTACTTAATTCTCCTTAACTTTCATTAAAACCAGCTCGAAGATTTTCCCGCCAATACTTACCGGTCCGGAATAAAAAACGTAGACCGGTCGGTCCGACATCGTAAAACCTCGAGTGTTCAGCAATCAATCAGCATGCGCAATTTCGCAAGCGGCCAGAAAAACAAGCACAGCCAGATGTTTTCTTTGACTCTCACCTTTAAGAAAGTTACTCGAAGTTTTCGCACAAGCGACGGACTTTTCTTGATCCCACTTTGCATGTTTGCAGTATAACTGAAGCCAAGAAAGAGAAAAGAAAGCTTTTTATTGTCTGAAATGTTAATATTGCAGTTTTTGTTTGAGAAACGTGAGAGCTTTGATATATCTTAAGCGAGATGAATGATCATCAAGCCCTGTACTCAGAAAACGATTCTGAGACCCAGACGGGGATCGATCCTGCAACCTTCTGATGACCGGTAAGAAGCTCTAACCATTGAGCTACCGAGACCCAGATGGTGAGCTAAGATGCTATGATGAGCCCCGTCTGGGGCTCAGAATCGTTTTCTGAGTACAGGGCTTGACGATCCAGGGGAGGATCTAGGGTAGTTTCCGTAGTTTCCGGAAACTACTTAAGATTTAGGAATTATTTTTTAAATCAGCACAATTTAAAAAAGTTTGCAAAACATCTTTTTAAAATACCATATTCCTAGCCGTTTTAAGTGCGCTATTTTCAAAAATTTTCGCAAATATTTGCGTTTGTTTACGAGCTCGACTCATTTTCTTGCTGGGAATTCTACCTTTCCTTGAAGAAATGTCTTCAATCTATCGAAATCTGGAAACTGCTAAGTGGAAGGCTGGAAACTACTAGGAAACCATTTTGGAAGCTACTGAGCGCTCCTATGTATATTGAGATCAGTGGTTGGAAACTACTAAGCTCGGTCGCTGATTGGCCGGAAACTACTGAGGAAACTACCGAGAAAAGTATAAAAAGCCAAGCCTACCCCCCTTAGGTCCCTCTGTTTCGTTAGACGATCTATAACAGTCGTTTGAAACAGAACACTATTTGATAAGTGTAATTTCAATCATTTGCTTCGATCTACGTACGAATTCAGAAGAATACAAGTGATTTTTCTGAAATTTCATTGGATTTCCGCTTGGTTTAACAGATTGTTTTTGCGTGAATATTAATTTATACTGCGTTTCAATTCCACGCTTGAGTGGAAATGGCATTAGTTCGAGTTCCTCGTGGTTAGCCGATATTTTCCAAGGAAGATTGCTCTCCCTTTGATATTGGTGTGGTACTTAACGATGTCAGAACGTTTTCTGCTGCTGAGAAGCTTCAATTCATTGAAAATGTATGGAGTCTTCGTAACGATCGCTTATTTGAATTCCCGTCTACTGTAGAATCGGGAAAATCGCGAAAATTTCAACTGTCGTGGCTACAAACATACTCTTGGTAGGCTTACTCAAAGTCATTAGACGGCGCTTTTTGTTTACCGTGCGTAATGTTTGGTCGTGGTGCAACTGTCGACAAACTCATGAAGTCTCCAATTACATGTTGGACCTCGGCAACTAGTCGTTTTAAAAAAACATTCCTGTGGAAGATCTGATACCCACAATACTGCAGTACTAGCAATGGATAACTTTGTGAGGGTTATGAGACGCCAAGCAGTTCCTGTTAACGAGCAGCTAGACACTCTTGCGGCAACAAATTGAAACCAATTGCAAAATCCTATCATCCCTTTTTGAGACAGTTATCCTTTGTGGTCGCAACAACATTGCCCTTAGATGTCACCGAGATGATGGTCCTGCAACTTCATCCACTAAAGGAAATTTTCGGGCTTTACTGCAATTCAGAGTAGACAGTGGTGATGAAACTCTACAACAACATCGCAACAATGCTCCCCGAAATGCAACTTATACTTCCAAAACAGTCCAAAATGAGATGATTACAACTGTTGGCAAATACATATTGGACAAGTTGTCCGGTGAAATAAAAGAGAGCAAACATTTTAGCATTCTGGCAGACGAAGCTGCTGATATCTCGAACAAAGAAAATCTATCTATTGTAATCAGATTTGTGGATGCTTCTAAATCCATTCGTGAGGAATTTGTTGGCTATTATCACTGTAATGAAGGTACAACTGGGCAAGCCATTAAAACAATGATTTTGAAAGTTGTGTCTGATTTGGGACTGTCAATGGATAACTGTCGTGGACAATGTTATGATGGTGCTGGGAATATGGCTGGTCAATACAATGGAGCCTCAGCCCTTATCAAAGAACAACATGAGAAGGCTATTTATGTTCACTGTATGAATCATCGCCTGAACCTGTGTATAGCTGACACCTGCTCTCTGACCCTTGTTGGAAACATGATGGGTGTTGTAAAGAAACTGACTTTTTTAGCAACTCTCCAAAGCGACAGGAGTACCTGATTAAGAAGGTTAAAGCCCAAATGCCTCGGAGTAACCACCATGTACTCATTGATGTTTGCAGGACCAGATGGGTTGCACGCATAGATGGGATGGGCAGAATTTTTGAATTGCTACTGCCAGTTGTCTCTACCTTAGAAGACATCTCATTAAATAGAGATGCTTTTGGTAATCAACAGTGGAAGCACAACAGCAGGGATGATGCCCAGGCCTTGGTAACTGCTATCAATTTCAGCTTTATTGTTACTCTTGTGATTCTCAGGCACATCTTGGATTTGACCAGACCCCTGACAGTCAAGCTGCAGAGAAAAGAAATTGATCTTATGAAAGCAAAGGAAGAGATTAAAAGATTGGAATCTGCTTGACAGACATGCAAGACCACATTGAGGAAAGACACCATTCACTCTTCACAGAGGCAGTTGAATTGGCACAGAGTATTCATATTGATCCCAGTATGCCAAGGATAGTTAACAGACAAATTCATCGACCCAGTGCTCCAATCCAAACACCAGAGGACTATTATAAGATAAATTTGACCAGAGTGTTCCTGGACCATGCACTTCAACAACTAGACATCAGATTTCAAGATCAAGTGTATGTTTGCTATAAGGGGTTGTCAATAATTCCCTCTCATTTGCTTGAACACCCACTGGACTGGAAAAACAATGTAATGGAATTCTGTGAGAGCTACGGAGAGGACATACCTAACATTGCTGGCTTAGAGACAGAATTTATCTTGTGGGAGAGATTATGGAATGAAAAGAAAGCAAAAGAGGAAGATATTCCTGAAAGACTAAGCAGTACCTTAAAGTTTGTTGATAAAGAATGTGTTGTAAATATTTTTGCAATTCTCCAAGTGCTGGCAACCATCCCAATTTCATCTTCGAGTTGTGAAAGATCCATTTCAACTCTTCGAAACGTAAAAAACTACTTGAGGAATACAATGACCCATGATAGACTGAACGGCTTGGCACTTATGCACACTCATGCAGACATTGAGTTGGATCGTAATGAACTTATTGATCTATTTGCAAACTTACACCCCAGAAGAATGAGAATGGCAAATATTTTGGAAGATTAGATACATTATGTGTAGCTACTAGCAGTTTCTAGAGTACTTGTGAGTTGTGAGATATCTGGATTTCTTAATCCTTAAACTGATGGAGAACAGTACAGAGACACAAAAGCTTGTGTCAGTTTGCTACATGTGTTTGCCAGTTCTTTGGATATTCACTCTCATGGACTTCATTGACTGATTATTGAAACCTGCTGTTGTTAAAGTTTTTCGAAAGAATCTGAGATATCAGGTATAAATTAATCAATTCATTTGTAGCTCACTAGTTGAGTGTTTATATTAAGGTTTGCTGTTTTCTTTTTTCAGCTGTTCTTGTGGTGGTGGTGGATTCTGAAACTAGTCACAAGATGCAAATTTATTAGAACACAAGTTTGAAGAAATCAATGTAAACTGCCAGGTAAAATGAATTTCCTTATTTACTAGTGGCCTGTTAATTCATGTTTAACATAAAAATTTGTTGATCTGCTTTTGTAGCCAGTTTAGGTGATGTTGTGTGTCATGAAGTTATATTGGATGATACAAATTTAAAAATCTGAATGCCAGGTATAAATCAATTTACTTATTTAGTGGCCTATCTATCATGTATTTATTTATCATTTTATCCTCTTTATGCAGCTGTTGTTGCTGTTTGGAACATGAATCTGCCTTTCTGGACAATAATATGAAAAGGGCAAGTGATAACATGTATTCATTGTTGTCTACTAATACTATAGTATAAATTATAATACTTGCCTTAATTTATGGTTTCTCTTTATCTATGGTCTCACCCTGTGTTATGTTTCTTGAATTCTGCTGGTCCATGGAATGAAAAACAGGGAATTAGTATATTTATTTTTATCTTTGTAAGTGGTAATCAAAACATTTTTAAAACTTTGTTCTCTCCATTCTGGAGTTGTAGATTATCAAGGTAACAACAAGTTCAGCTGGCATAGATGGCTCACATCTAATGTTACCCCAAAACTCTTGTGCACTTACTGAATCAGGTAAGCAGCCTCCCAATAGTACATGAAGGGGGACGGTCCTCCCCCGAAAAAAATCTACGGAACTAGTTTTATTTAAAATCGAATATAAATCTATATTCAAATATCTGTGCAGTAATCAATATTTTCAAAACAACTTTTCGTTCATCGGAAGTTTAATTGTGAAAAAAAGTACATAAGTGTTTTAAATAATATAAGATCGCATGGATCTAAAGCTCTGGTGACTCGGCCGCATTTAATAACTCACTGACACTGGTTGTCATGGGGTCTCAAAAATAACCCAATCGCATGGACCTGAACGACCCCATCGAAAAAGGGAGATAAGATCGTAGAAAGGTCGCTTCCGACGATCTAGAGGGTCCAAATTTTAAAAGTTTTCTCGCTCGGCGCCAACCATGGTGGCGACTCGGGAGCGTGGTTGGAAACTACTGATTGTAACGTGTTTAATCTCCAGCGACCAAACTAGCTAAAATAAAGTCCCAATACAAACCCAAAACCCCACTATTTATAATTCCTAGCAATGTAAATTACCATGAATATACAATATGAATAATACTAAAAAGGTCACTAACTCCATATGTGGATTAATGTTATTATCATGCAAATATATATTGTATATCATCACATCCCTTTTTGTTTAAATAAGAACTCTGCGTCTTTTAACTAAGCAAAATAAATCTTTTTTCCCATTTTTACAAAATTGCAAAGTTAACTAAATACGAAAAAAGTAAAAAAAAAACCCAATCTTATCTTGTCCAGCAAGTGTTTGTCAGGGTTGAAATCGATCTGGTGACTTCCTCACTCGAGTGGATCTTCTTAAAAATGGCTGGTTGATATTTCCAGAACTTGGAACAGACTCATCGTTAGACTTTGGGGCTACTACTGCTGCCATCATCTGTTTAGGCTTCTCCAGTTCGTAATCAGGAAATCGTTGCCATTCTCGACCAAACTGACGTTCTGGGGTTTTCCTTAGATCAACTCTATTCCGTCTGTATCTTCGATTTTTACATAACACTTCATACGACCGTGGACCAACTTGCTTCATACAAATTGCTTGAGACCACTTCTGTTCTCCAGGTAGTCTTACCCGAACCATATCTCCGGCCTTTAATGACGGTAACACATGAGCTTTCACATCATAATTTCTTTTCTGCATCTCCTTGGCACGTTTTAAGCCAGCGGCAACTCTTTTGCAACCACTTGAGGGGATAACTGATCCGTTGTTGTAGGAATACGGGTTCTTGTTCTTCGAGAAAACAATTTCTGCGAAGGACTAGCGCCGTCTCTTTCACTTGGGGTGTTTCTGAAATCCAACAATGCCAAATGTACATCCGACTTCGACAACATTGCTTCCTTCATGATCAACTTGCAGGTTTTCACCGCATTTTCTGCCTTTCCATTTGACTGTGGATGCAAAGGCGAAGACGTTTGATGTTTAAATCCCCAATTATTCGAAAATTTCTCAAACTCACCACATGAGAACTGAGGACCGTTGTCCGTAATCACACTCTCTGGAATACCATGTCTACTAAATTGCTCCTTCAACTTCTTGATGACTGCTGTGCTGGTTGTGCTCGTTAAATGATCTACTTCAACAAAATTAGAAAAGTAATCAACTGTTAACAAGTAATTTCTGTTGTCAAGAGTAAATAAGTCAATTCCGACCTTAGCCCAGGGTCGCTCAGGGACATCGTGGGGTAGCAGAGGTTCTTTGCACTGTTTTGGTTGATAAGACCTACACACCAAGCATCTGGACACGAAGTCTTTAATTTGAGTCGACATTCCTGGCCAATACAAACTTTCTCGAGCCCTTCGAAGGCAGGCTTCGATTCCAAGATGTGAACTGTGCAGCCATTTAATAACATCTTCTTGCAACGCATGTGGAACTACAATTCTTCCAAACTTGAAGATGAGACCATGCTGATAGGATAGTTCATCACGAAGTGAATAGTACGGATAAACATCAGAAGGAATGTATTGCCGTGGTGTTGGCCAACCATTCTCAATATAGTCACGAATCTTCTGAAGTGTCTGGTCAGTAGCTGTTTTACGTCTGATATCGTTGAGCTCCTTGTCTTCAATTGGTACTTCTGCTACCAAGTTGATGTCTTCCAACTGAACACTAAATTCTTCTTTTTCCTCTGCTTCCTCCGACACATCATCTTTCTTTGTCCGGTATGCACGGGACAGAGTATCTGCGATAAACAATTGCGATCCTTTCTTGTACTTGATCGTAAGGTCGTATCTTTGTAAGCGTAGATACATCCGCTGTAACCTTCTCGGAATTTCTTGAAATGGTTTTGTCGCGATTTGTTCTAGTGGCTTATGATCAGACTCCACGGTGACTGATCTTCCATACACATATTGGTCAAAGCGTTCACAAGCGAAGACAATCGCCAAAAGTTCTTTTTCCAACTGTGCATAATTTCTCTCCGCTTTAGACAATGCTCTTGAAGCGTAGTGAATAGGTTTTCCTTCCTGAGTTAAAACAGCTCCCACCCTCCTTGTGATGCATCACACTGGATGATAGTTTCTTTCTCAGGATCAAAAAAACTCAGGACGGGAGCCTCTGTTATTCTTTTCTTTAACTCGCCCCAGGCTTTCTCATGACGATCACCCCAGTGCCAATTCACATCTTTCTGCACCAGCTGTCGCAAAACTTCACTCATCGAGGATAAATTTGGCAAAAACTTCGCCAAATAGTTAATCATTCCCAGTGCTCTTCTCAACGACTTGACATCCGATGGAGTGGGCATATTCACAATTGCGTCTACTTTCGCTGGATCAGGGATTAATCCTTGCGATGACAGAAGATGACCCATGAATGGAACTTGTTTCAGGCGTAGCTTGACTTTTTCCGGGTTCAACTTCAGGTTTCTTTCCCGGGTTCTCTCCAAGAAGCCAATGAGGTTCTTGTCATGGTCTGCCACAGCCTCTTGGACAGTACAACCACACCCAACGACAAGAAAATCGTCCATTATGACTTCAACACCGTGCAAACCCTCAATAAACTCGTGAGCTTTTCGTTGCCAAACTTCGGGAACGGATTTTATTCCAAATGGCATTCTATTCCAATAGTAACGGCCAATCGGAGTATTAAAGGTTGTCAGCTTACACGAACTTTCCGATAGCCTCACTTGCCAAAAACCCGACTTTGCATCAAACACGGAGAAAATCTTGGCGTTAGGCATTCTTGTTGCAACTTCTTCTAGCGTTGGTAATTGATAGTGGCATCGTTTAATTGCTTTGTTTAAATCACGGGGATCGACACACACACGGACTTGGTTATTTTTCTTAGGAACTACAACCATAGATGACACCCATGGTGTTGGCTCCGTTATTCTAGTTGTGATGCCGTTTCCTTCCAATTTCTCGAGCTCTTCTCTAACCGTTTCACGAATGGAGATAGGAATTCTTCTAGGTGCATGTACCACAGGTGACTGTTCTGGATCAACTTCTATATTGTAATCTCCTGGTAAACAGCCGATACCATCAAAAACATCACGATACTCGCGAAGAATTTGCTCCTTTCCAATCGGATCGTTAAACGTCCAAACGTTTACTTGACACAAGTGACTCAATACTTGGGACTTCGGCGAACTGTCGCTGTCGATGATCTTCACCAACTCAAGTTGTTTACTTGTTTCTAAACTCAACAATGGTATTTCACAGTTCTCGACGACTAGAAATTGTACGCGATAACCATGACCCCCACGGTCTAATTGCACCTTTGTGCTTCCTTTGGGAATAACACGCGATTTATTATGCATGACCAACACATTCTTGGTAGTTTGAAGGTTCTGTCCTCCAAAATCTCCCGTCACATGCTGATATTCTTTGAAAGGTAGCACATTACACGTCACCCCAGTATCAATCTAAAACGCAGTGTCTTTCGTCTGGTTCACTTTGAATGTAACGAACGCCTGTCGGTCAGAGTTTTCCTTTGCCAACGTGTTGATATATAGATATTCGACATCTTGAGCAGCGTGAGTAACTTGATGAACTTTGGATGAACGACAAACTTTCTCGAAATGTCCCATCTTACCGCACTTTCGACAACGTTGCTTCCAGGCTGGGCAATTTTCTTTCTTGCTAATATGTCTACGACCACAAAATTTGCAATCCTTGAATTCTGTAGGCGTTTTGAATTCGTTGGTCGTCTCTCGTTTCTTTCTCAGCCCCGGGTTTGCTTCATTTTTCGACTTTCCGAACTGTTTTGTTCTTGAACCCTTCACAAAATTCGTATGATCTTCTTCGGTTGAGATTTCTTTCGCTTGAAAGTGGGTCAGTTCGCTAGACTTAAGTAATTCGATGCATTTATCCAAATCAAGGTTCCGTTTACCCAGTAGTTTTTCTCTGACACTGTCGTCACGAATGCCATATACCAATCTATCACGAACTAGTGATTCTCGCAGTTCACCAAATGCACACGTCTCCGAGAGCGTTAGTAACGTTGTTATGTACGCATCTAATGATTCGTCGTTCTCTTGGTTCCGCTTGAAAAAATTGTATCGTTCAAATATTTCATTCCTTATCGGTACACAGCGTTCTTCGAATTTCTCTAGCACTTTTGCTATCTTGAAATTGTCGCCTTCTGATTCCCACTGAAATGTGTCGTACATATCCAGAGCATCTCTTCCAATTACATTGAGCAGGGCGGCGACTCTAATCTTCTCGGTTTTCGAAGCAATGCCCGCCGCTATCTCGTAATATGACCATTCACGCTTAAAATTCTTCCAATTTTCTCCGCGATGAGCTCGGTCTTCTAGATTAAGTGGTTCTGGCGGTTTTGCTGAGGTATTCGAAGCCATGGCGACTTTCTTTAACAGGTTCTAAACACCTGACACCATGTAACGTGTTTAATCTCCAGCGACCAAACTAGCTAAAATAAAGTCCCAATACAAACCCAAAACCCCACTATTTATAACTCCTAGCAATGTAAATTACCATGAATATACAATATGAATAATACTAAAAAGGTCACTAACTCCATACAGTTGCAATCAAAATTATTCAACCCCCCACTAGAAATTAGGTTTTTTGGTGTGATGATATTTTTTTAGGTGTTTGTGCTCAACAATGAATGCAAGAGCAGTTCAAATAGTTAAATGAAGTTAACATTTGAGAGGTTTTGTCCAAATTCAACACCAAGTCGTACATTAAGTGCATACTACAGTTTCATATTTATTCAAACCCTTGAAAATAGTCTTCAGTAGAACACGCATGTGCAAATCAGGAGCAGTCCCAACCACAACTGAAACAACTGATGAAAGTCGTTATTACTTGCATTGTGTATGCAGATGTCAAAAACTTTTAATCACCTGGTTTTGTGATGCTGATGTTGTATGGAATGTGAAAAATATGGCGAAATCAAAGGAATTGTCTAAAAAGTTCAGAGAAGAGATCATTGCATTGCACAAGCAAGGTAAAGGATACAAAAAGATAGCAAGGGCACTGAATGTTCCAAGAGACACAGTCGGAAGTATCATTCGCAAGTTTAAAGTAAGCGGAGCTGTGGATACATTACCTGGTCGTGGCAGAAAGAAGAAGCTTTCACCGGTTGCCACAAGAGCTCTGAGGAGACAGGTGGATAAAAACCCTCGTCTGACGGCAAAAGACCTGCAGCAAGACTTGGTGGCAACAGGCACTCAGGTGTCACTCTCCACAATAAGGCGTACACTAAATGCTGAAGGACTTCATGCCCGAACTCCAAGACGAACACCACTTCTAACTCAAAAGCACAAGAAAAAACGCCTCCAATTTGCAAAAAACTACATCAATAGGCCCAAGAAGTTTTGGAATTCTGTTCTGTAGAGCGATGAAACGAAATTAGAACTTTTTGGGGCAATGGATCAACGCTATGTCTGGAGGAGGAAGAATGAGGCACATGCTGAAAAGAATACCCTGCCCACAGTAAAGCATGGTGGTGGTTCAGTGATGCTTTGGGGCTGTTTTGCTTCCTCTGGCCCAGGAAAACTTCAGCGTGTGGAAGGACGTATGGATTCGACTAAATATCAGGAAATCCTCCAAGAAAATGTCTTGCCATCTGTTAGAAAATTGAAGCTTGGGCGTCATTGGACCTTCCAACAGGATAATGATCCCAAGCATACCTCAAATTCCACTAAGGCTTGGTTTCAGAAAAAGTCCTGGAAGATATTAGAATGGCCATCACAGTCACCAGACCTGAATCCCATTGAAAATCTCTGGTGGGATTTGAAGAAGGCGGTTGCAGCGCGCAAATCTAAAAACATTAAGGAACTAGAGACCTTTGCCTACGAGGAATGGGCTAGGATTCCTCCGCAACGCTGCCAAAAGCTAATAGCTAGCTATGAATCTCGTTTGAAGCAGGTCATAAAGGAAAAAGGATGCTTTACTAAGTACTAAAGATGCTTGTGAAAAAGGGGTTGAATAATTTTGACACTGTTGTAGTTATTCAAATTGGAATTTTGTGTGAAGTATGAAGAAACCAAAGTAATAAATGATTTGTTTAAAGTATTTTAAACTATGTTTACGTGATTTGTTCAATACAAACACCTGAAAAATATATTTATCCCATAAAACCTAAATTCCAGTGGGGGGTTGAATAATTTTGATTGCAACTGTATGTGGATTAATGTTATTATCATGCAAATATATATTGTATATCATCACACTGATGAAATACCCTAGATCCGCCCCTGCGATCGTTCATCTCTCTTAAGATATATCCAAGCTCTCGCGTTTCTCAAACAAAAACTACATAAATCATTACTAATATATAATGGCTTCCGCTTAGGTCGCACATATATATTGAGCCCCAGACGGGATCGAACCCGTAACCTTCTGATGATCGGTGAGACGCTCTAACCATTGAGCTACCGAGACTCAGATGGTGAGCTAAGGTGCAAGTTGGATATATATGTGTGGCCTAAGCGGAAGCCACTATATATTAGTAATGATTGATGCAGATCATAACTAATATATAGTGGCTTCCGCTTAGGTCACACATATATATCGAACTTGCACCTTAGCTCACCATCTGAGTTTCGGTAGCTCAATGGTTAGAGCGTCTCACCGGTCATCAGAAGGTTGCGGATTGGATCCCCGTCTAGTCGATAAAAAATCGTTTTTCTGACAACAGAGCTTGACTATCATTTGTCTATCATCTCAAGATATCTTCAAGCTTCCACATTTCCAAAATATGGAAAGATTTACCTTCGGAAGATGGTTGTTGTAAATCTTTTGCAAAATGTTCCTGAACGTGGTTCCTTCGTCTTTAGAACAGTTCTACAAATTTTTCTACCAAAATTTGCAAGTCTGCAAGAAAAAACTAATTGTACGATCAGGCATTCAATCGGCATACACTATCTTATGTTAATCGGTTGTCTAGCCGTGCAATATTCTCGGTAGAGACAGGGAAGTTTCGGATGGTACATTTCCAACTTGATTTCAAGACAAACAAACCAGATTCAACATATTGAAATTTCTTGGATAACTTTCTTAACATTTAAATAAACCTTTTTATCCCTTCTTTTATGTTGATGGTTCGAATCATTTGATGCAAAAACATTCTTGTATCGGCAAGGAACTGGCAAACTTGTAGATTACTTTCCAACTGGTGAAACTCTTGCACCTTGAAGGGTGAAAATTACAGATAAATACAGTAAACCTACTGTAAGGTTTTCAGGACGGGGATCGATCACGTCCTGAGGCGGCCTTTCGTAATGTGAAGGAAGCGAGAGGGATTAACCTAGCTCCCCTAGGTAATTTTAGGATGGGGATTGCAAGATTTCGGCTATCGAAATACCAGACGGAAGCAGAAGTCTGGTTAAAAAAATCCCAAGCAAAACAAGATGGAGTCCTGTTTTGTTTTAGTTAAGAAATTTTTTTGAATAAACGAAACTGACGTTCCGTCAGATTGTTTTAAAAATTTAAAAATAATATGTGACGGAAAACAATTATGCGAGGTATATGCTTAAAAATTATTCACCTCAGTGTCGGTGAATAATTATCAATAAATAAATCTTGATGTCATTAATTCCTGGTTCTTCTCCACTAACATCAACCCCAAACCTAACGTTATGATAAGCTTATGCGTTCGAACGTCTTAAATACTCGGTCATGCAAACGTCTTCCGGAATTACTTCATTTATTTCATTTAAACTCTTTTTCCACGGTTGTAAATGTTTTCAAAGCTCAATCAAACAAAACTAAAAGTGAAAACTCTTGTAAAGAGCTGAAATTCACGTGCAAAATTGCTCTCTATGGGCGGCCCAGTAAAGTTGATTTCCATATCTGGAATGCTAACTCCCAGTCATTTGCTCGGGCAAAAAGTGAAGCCAAGATGGCCGCCCGTTGAGGGAAATTTTGCACGTCAGTTTCAGTCCTCTTCGCGGTCTTGTACGTCAGTTCTACTACTTTACACGACTTAAATCTTCAGCTTTAGGTTGGTTCGGCTTCGAAAACATTAAAAACCATGGAAAAAGTGCACAAACAAATTATTACTGGACCAGTTTATTAATTCGAGTGATTAAAAGGATTCGTTATTGCCGTGTGGCCTAAGAACTGTTCTAAATTGTCAAAAGATGGTAAAATGACGGTACAAAAAATGACGTCCACTTAGTAGTTTCCTCGAATAGTTTTTTTCGAGACCGTTTTATGAGGTTTCTCGTCAGTTTGGTAAACTATTTTCGTAAAAATATATAACCTGTAACTCGGTTTGACTTTGTCGAATTATATTTCAAATTGTTAAACTCATTTCTGTATTTTGAAGACATGTTTTGCGTGTAATTTCAAAGAAAAATCTTCAGAAAACGTAAAAAGTCGCGTGGGAGGCTAAAGTTAACGCACAAGCCCACGTAGGGGACTGAAACTGACGTACAAAATTGCCTTCCATGGGCGGTCATCTTGGCTTCACGTTCTCCAAGGCCAATGATTGCGAGTTTGCGTCCCAGTTTGGGTTCGCCAGTAAACTCGATTTCCATCTATAGAATGCTAACTGGCCAATGAAATGTCAAACCAAGATGGCCGTCCATGAAGGGCAATGCACGGTTTTGTACGTCAGTTCTAGCCCTTTACACGACTTTAATCTTCATGTTTTGTTTGGTTCGGCTAAAAAAACATTCACAAATACGCAAAATGTGTTCAGACAAAATATTACAGGAGCTTTTTTACATAATCGGATATATAGAAGGATTCAAAACTGCTGTGCGGCCTAAGAAGTGTGCCAAACTGTCTAAACGTGGTAAACTAACGGTAAAAAGAGGACGTACACTTGGTAGTTTCTTAAAGTAATTTATCGAGACTGTGTTATCTGGTTTCTCGTTAGTTTGGCAATTTATTTACGTGAAAATAATCTGAAACTCGACTTGATTTTATCGAACTATATTTGAAGTTCTTAAACTCACTTCTGTCTTTTGAAGAGATATCTAATGTATTTTGAAACAAATATCACTCAGGAAATTGGAGACAAAAACTGACCTACAAGACCACGTAGGTGACTGAAACTGACGTACAAAATTGCCTACTATGGGCGGCCATCTTGGCCTCACATTTCATTGACCAGTTAGCATTCCAGATATTGAAATCGAGTTCACTGGAGTTCTCTGATTGATCCTACTTTAACTCACCGTTTTTCTGCACCCTGGTCAGCGGTTTTGCAGAGAATACGTCTGCCAACTCGTCTATCCTGTCCACGGTCTCAATCTTATTCTTTTCCCACTTGTCTTGCCTCTCGGCGAGCATTTTCTTGAAAAGCTGTTAAGACAACAAAAGGGAAACTTTCACGTCGTGAGCTACACCCAACAATTAACAACAATTAGTTATATGCTCCACCCAAAAGAGGAAGAAATCTGAGGTAAAAAACATCTTTAAACGAGAGGAAGACGAACGTATTGAATCCTTTAAAGTTTGCAACCACCTAACTTTGAATTTTAGCGTATATGAACTCATACACGACCAATGAACACCAGAAATACAGTGAAATGTAAGGTTTAAAATTAAAGTTCGAAGTTATTGTTCATATCGAAAAATGTTAGTTTAGGGTTTACAACAATGAAACAGGATAAAGCTACGATATTATAATGTCCGTAATTTTTGACATGAAAATCTTCGAAAACCAAAGTATGACCACCCGCCCCCTAAAAAAAGAGGAAAAAAATCCAGAGAAAAGCAAGAAAAACCTGCATTTTCGAAACGAGTTTTAGGTTAAATTTTGCTACAATTTGGCAAAAAGTTCGTCTTTCAATCCATTTTCGGGAAAAGAATTTTTTCTGACGAAAGACTTACTGGTCCAACACATACTGATTTATTATTACATGTTCTAAAACAGCTGTGCTTCCAGAAACTGATAATTTCCTAGTCGGCCACTATACCGTGTTTCGCTCACTTCTGACGTACATGGCTCCATTCAGTTGCCGGAACTTTGGCTTCATCCAATCATAAGGCCCGGGCATAAGGAGTTATCGTTCCAGTCAGTTTATAGAGTTCACTGAGTGCCCCTCAATGAGTTGGGTTCCAGGCCTCTGATCTGGTCAGTGATTGGGGGGTAGCATGCTGGGCGGGAAATTTTTGGAGTTCTGAAGTATTGAAACGCTATTTCGGCATTTTGAGAGCACTTTTAAAATATATATATATATATATATATATATATATATATATATATATATATATATAAAGGATCATAAAAGAGGTTTTTATGATCTTTATAAGAGAGGATCTGAATTTCAACATCAGTAAACTCTCTCGAAGCAGGAGCTAAAAGTTATAGATAGAACAAGAAGAGATGATGGTAAAATCACTAGGAGAGACGTAGTGAAGAGGTTGTTGTTAAATTACAATAACGATCTCAACGTCCAGTTGGATAAACTGAGGTAACATTCGAGGTAATTTCAAACCTAGTAATGAACATATATTTTTGAAAAATTCTCGCAACACCTTAACGTTTAATTCTGACGATGCAAACTGTTTCAGTTCTATTTTAAAATCACGCCCAGAATAACATGAAGAAAAAACTTTCGTGATTAATGTGTAGTGGAAAAGTCATCTCAAAAAACCGAGTTTCTTGAGGGCGATTTGAACTCCCAATTTTGGGTCACCAGATAAATGCTGTACTACCTCATCTATCGAATCAAGTGGGCGGAGTGTGCTCATTTAATCCAACCTAAGGCTAGCTGCCATATACTTGTAATTGTTGTAATTCAGTCGGCGACTGTCGTCAATCAAACCTACGATTGTCAAGTTTCCATGAAGACTTGTCACAAGTCGACTTTCTATCTCGCCAAGCGAGGAATTGAGATATGAAGTCGTAAGAGCCCTCCCTCGAAGCGAGAGGTGGCCGAAACTCGAATTTACTAATGAGGTCTTGACCTCTTTTTGTGCGAAATAAACAAAGCGTATTATTTTCGATTGTTTAAAATACCGAAACGCCTCCGACTAAAATACAGGTCGGAAAGAAATAGCGCCAAGCAGCCTAGAAAAGTACGTTTTCTCCCCATTGTTTTCCTCTCCCCCTAAAAAACTCTAAAAGAAAATGGGCTTTTAAGAAAGTGTAGTTTCCATATAGTTGTGACTGTTAATTCAGTCGGCGACTGTCGCTGATCAAATCTACGACAGTCATGTTTTAATTCAAGCTGACAATTCCCATAGAACTCACGATTTTTCAGTCTAAGAGAACCCAGATTAATTGATAAACAGCACGTGCGTTAGTTTTCGCGTACAACTGTCAGAGGCGAGCTATCTTTCATCATCTTGTGTTTACAAAGTAAAATTTTATGGCAAATATTAACAGAAGAAGACTACTTCTGCAGCGCCAAAGGTTCTTGCTGCTGATCTTAGCAAGAATAAGAAACGCGGAAAAGAAGGCAGTGTAATGCACTACTTAACGTCCATCCATGAAGACGTGCAACGTTTCAATTCTAGTCTAGAAACATTCCCATCGTCATGAAGGGAAAACTGCATGGTTGTCTTAAACAGTGAAAGTAAACCAATGTTGGAATTTCTACAACAATAAAACTATCCTGTTGAAAAATAATAAACTGTTCGGCACATTACTGGAAGACCTACTAAATACAAAATGGGTAAGCATGTTTGGATATTGTGATGTTAAGAGATTTGCGTAAAGTGTAACAGAAATCGGTCAGTTACGCGATTGGTTTTAGCTTTTCGGAAGTCAAGCAAGATCCCAAGTGGTTGGATCAGTGTATTAAAACACTCAAATCCATTTGATATTTCTTCTATAAAATAACGACAGAGAAAGAGTTCTTATTTCATACATTCATTAGTCAGGCAATTCTCCCAAAAATCACCGACTACATATCAGACACAGGCCTACGGGCTTATTTAAGCGATACGATTTTTCGTGCCGGGGTATGAAGTTTTGTCTCAATGGCCAATTACCACACGAGGTTTGCCCATTAATGTATCAATGCGTCGAGAAAACTCCACTGAGTTGATCACATACCTCACAATAAACAATCGAATAGGACAATTGAATCATAAAAATGGGTCTTAAGATAAAATCCAGTTCAACAAAGTCAAGCTACTTAAACGTGATGAAAAAAAAAGAAAGAAATAGCGAGCGTTTTTTTTTATTTTTAGATATTCCGTAGACAAGCATAAAACCAAGTGTTTGAATCGCATTTTTCAAACAGAAAATAAAAACTGTTACGGATTTGTTCTATAAAATTATAGACTGAACCACCACTGAAAGTGGCGAGCACAAGTAATTTACTTGTCATGGCGGGTGCTAATAGCATTTGGCGTATAAAAATAAATCTTTGCCCTGAAAAGGCGACTTTGCAATAACGAGATGAAATCTGATGAATGCTTCCCAACTATTGCGACTACTGTTGATGGTATCTCTGCGGAATTACCGCAGATGAAAAAATGTTCTATTCCAACTTAAGATTTACACACTGAGTGGCCAGAAAGTCTTCAACAGAGTAAGGAAGATGAAGGATATTGAATTGACCAAACATGACTGCAGTCCACGGGTCTACCTTATCCCATACAGTTTTATTTTATTTATTTATTTTCTTTTTTTGCTAAGTTTTGGGTTCTTCCTTACTAATAAACAATTATTGGATGAAGCCGAATATGATATCAAGAATTACCCAGACAGAGGTGAATGTTATCTGCCAAAGCCGAAGGCTGAGGCGGATAACATTGACCGAGCTCTGAATAATTCTTGATATTATGCGTAAGCCGAATGCAATAATTGTTTTATCATACATTCAAAACAGCGATGGACGCAAGAAAACACTTTCATCTTGCTGTCTTGTCTCGGCATAAAAAAGTTTTAAAACCGCTGGTATTTCTACGGCATTCTGCGGATACTATATTTTTTTGTAGTGGAGATACTCATCAAAGAGGTTTTTGAATCCTTTTGTAGCCTTTTTGGTGCTTTCACCGTATTACTTCGATATTAATTTGGCTATACCGTCTTCGTCTACCGAGGTAAATCTATTGCCGGCCATTTTTGCTGTTTTGTAATTTTCGCGGCCTTGAGGTGGTGACGTCATCGGTGCCCCCAAATTTTTTTTTTGAACTGCTCCGTCTAATAGTTAACGATAATCGGTAGAAATGACATCACTGCTTCTGGACATTGGGAATTACCTAGTGAACGTCGACCAACAAGAAAGTAAGAAACAAGAATGAAGTTTGAATGTATAATAATTTTATTTTCTTAAATGTAAAAGCATAATATCATGAAATTAAAAAATTTAGTAATTGTCTGGTTTTCATGTCCTTTTTTTATTTCCATACTAATAAGCGCAAGCAAAATGTAAGAAACTGTTTTTTGCCAACCTGCGGTTTGCATGTCATTTATGTTGCTTTGGCTGGTAACTTTTTAACCCTGGGCGGTAAAATTTTTGAGGCACTAGCCAAACTCAGGTGAGGTTAAAATACTGACTTCCAGGGCTGTGAACAAGCACCACGAACTTCTGTTCGTTTTCGGCGAGAAAATTTCCCATGTTTGGATCATGGTACCCAAACATGGATACCAACCAATCATAGCTCGCGAACGAGTCACGTTATTTTATAAACTTGCCTCTTTGACGACGTATTCGAATTGGGCTGTGTTAAGGAGCATACCAAACCAATGACTTGGGTTGTAGCCACTGTTCAAGACGACATCACGAATGGCACGACAACGCTTGTTGGTTTCCGAAACTTAAAAAAATAAAATCAAATAAAAATGATCAAAGCTAAAACTGGGGGTTCGCATCATACAATCACCATACTTTTCACGCCAGCCCGCATGCTACGGATATAGGGCCGTAGTTGACCCATTTGGATTGGGGCGTGTCCAGCTTAATTTGCCCGAACATTATATAATTTCAAAAATTACCGAATTTAATTTGACGGGCATTCAAGTACTATATGGCGTACGCTCGCTTCCTCAGCCCCAGTACGTAAATTAAATATAAACTAGTAACCAAAATGGATTTCCAATTTTGACGACGGTCAACTGAGCCTGCAGGCCTGGTGTAGTGATTTGTGCAACCAATAGCGACCGGTACCAAGAGGGTTCGAATTCGTGCCAAACCCGAGTTTTTCTACTTATTTATATTGTTTTATTTGCGTTCAAAATGTTGGGTTTTTTTCCTTTTTTATTTCTTCCCTCTTTTTTTTCACGTTTCAGTGTTTGATTTTCTTCGAGTCTTCGTAAAGTCAAAATGTTGAAATTAAAGTAATAAACTAAAGCGACTGGTGGTCAAGTTTGGGTTTAAGCGAAGCGGGAAACCCGCTACTGGGACGGTTAGGATAGGGTTTCGGTTTGGGTTTGGTGAACCAGATAATCCGACGTCGAATTTGAAGTCAAGAAAAGAAAACAGGCGAAAGAATTTGAGTTGTTTCTTGTTTATGCTAATTGATGGAGTCAGTGAGTGGAGTGTACACTTGGGGAACCCGAAAACATTAGGATGGCAAAGACCGTTTACAAAAGCGTTGCCTGCTACACCGCTGCGTGGATAAACTCCAACGTGCACGAATTCCGTCTTGAACAAGCATTTGACGCTGCAGCGTGATATGGTTGAGAGATCATGATCGAAGCGACGAACATGGATTTCACCTACTACTAAATAATTATTCGCCGAAGGCGAAGTTAAAAAACAGGAGTTGAAAAGCCAGGCTGTGTGGTCCTGGTGGTACAATGATAGTGTACCTATCTCTCACCACGTCCTAAGACCAGGGTTCGGTTGCGAGTCGGTGCAGTTCTCTGATTAAAGTTACCTTGGTCACACGCGAGAAGGGTGTGGTCCAGTTTGATTCTACCAAGCATTCCAGGTTTTCTCCGGGTACTCCGATTTTCTCCTGTAGTAACACTGGACCAGTGAGGGGTGCCCCTTACTGGACCTCTAGGAAGAACAGTTTAGGTAGCCGATAGAGTTATCCAGTACAAATAAAGACAGTTGATGTTAGTGGAAGTGACTGACGTTTCGACGGCCTCAGTGGCGGTCTTTTTAACTTGAGTCTGACGATGACCGTCGCTGAAGCCGTCGAAATGTCAGTCACTTCACCAACACCAACTGTCTTTCTCAAGACTACTCTAACATGGGCAATCAACTTTCACAAACATCTAACGATACTTCCTCGTTCAAACCATTTTCTTTATAAATATAGACACTTTACAATCATAAATAGCTATGGCAAAAAAACTAGACCAACCTCCCTCACTGGTATGGAACATGACCCAACGTAATGTCACGTTGCAGTCACGAATACAGTTCATCAGTTTGGAAATACTATCCAACACATACTCTTCCGTGAGAAAACCTTCCTTGAGAAACTTCAAAACCTACAAAAAATAAAACATCTTAATGACAAACTCTCAAACTAGAGCAAAGAAGATTTGCAGGACGACTGCGAAGTCAGAATTACCTGGGCGTTGAGTTTTTGAATATTTCCGATGTGTCTCACAGCCTGTAAAGCAAGAGCGACACAGCACATTGAATATTTCGAGTTGCTTTCTAAATGAAATGATATTCATTCTTAAGTCTTTAGATACCACGCTATATATTCGTAAAGCATTTTCTTAAGATATCTACACAATAAGTTGATCCAATTTATCAATAGAAGAGAGAGCTTCCTTGACGGGCTTAGCTTTCTCTTCCTTTACATGTTGTTACAACGTTACATAGGGCTGACAACTATACACACAGAAAACGCTGGGCTAAACAAACATCGGGACGAGCTTCCACAAAAGCCATGGCACATTAGAAAAATAAGGTATTAAAATTTTAGAAAAAAGATGGAAAAACCGAAGGAATAAATAGATGCAAGGAGTGATTAGCGATAGTTTTTCTGACATCATTATAGAACTTTTCAAAACTTGCAACAACACCAAATACAGCTTAACAAGCAACAATTTCTTGATGCTATCTAAACCTAATTGACATTACATGAAACAAAGTTTAAGCTACTGGGGCACTAAACTTATTTTAAATTACATGAAAAAAAGTTTAAGCTACTCGGGTACTATAACCTGGAATCAATTATATAATTACAGTGGAAGAAAAAGTTAATACCATATATTCTTCCAAATTACAAAATTTTCCATAACAACTAAGTTTCCACGCTATTTCATTCCTGTACTTATAATTTGTAACGTAAGTTAATGTACTTAAGCGTGGCCCAGGGAAACACAACATGCAATTGACGTGGTTATACTGGGTTAATAAACTGAAATACAATAAAATACAATATTAGCCACAAACTTTCAACACAAGTCTCAGCACTTGGTTTTCAACTCCCAAACTTATCAACAATTCATGAGTTAGGCAGCTAATTTCAGCCATGAATTTTGTCACGAGAACGTTGCCACGACCTTCGGGCTTAAGTTCAGTTTTTACGGACAACTTACCAGATCCCTCACGATGGCTAGTTCGATCGTGTTATTTAGGGCCGTCTTTGCTGCCCGGTAAGGTTCCCATTGTTCCACAAGGTTCACAACGTTCCCCATGTATATGTTGATTACCTGAAAAAAACAAAATTCTGGATCATTTAGAAAAGAAAGTTTCACAAAAGAAGCTTGATACTTTTCCTGTTAGAAGACAAGCTATCTCGACAAAATTTCTATACGAGAAAAATTTCAAGAAACATTTTCAGAAAGTAGAATACTTTCTAGAGCTAATAAGATTTGTTTTGAGAAAAATAAATTACATTTCATAAAACCTAAACCTTGAACTAAGAAAAAAAAATGCTTTTGCTCCGGTTTATAAGACAAATATCTGGGTATGTCTTGACGAATTTGTAGTATACTCAGGTCAAAGAAAGCCTGCTTATCGAATTCAGTTCTGGTATTGAGAGTATCCCTTTAATTCTTCCCACAAACATTCGTTGGGTTTCCAGAAATTATTTTCACAAGCAAAGTTTTAATTTTCTTGAACAACTAGCAGATTTCCAAACCTTATTCAAAATATTTACCCAACGATTTCTATCACAATAAATGACTGCAAAATACTGAGATCGCTTCGCTTGTGAAGGCTATAGGTACTTTCTTTAAGGTCTCAGAACACAATATGAGATTCGAGAAGATAATGTGCCGGAAATGCCATCAATCTTCATTGTAGGAATGTTTTAAAAAAATCCTGTAATACTTACAAATGTTTTAGCAGTACCGTATTTTCCTTATGTACAACCGAGGAAGCTTGTAAACGTTAAATCACCAACGTAGGCTTATTAGAGGATGGGAGCTTGTTAGAGGATGGGAGCTTGTTAGAGGATGGGAGCCTATTGGAGGATGGGAGCTTATTGGAGGATGGGGGCTTATCAGAGGATGCGAGCTTATCAGAGGGTGGGGCTTATTTGAGGGTGGGCGCTTATTAGAAGATGAGGGCTAATTAGAAGGCAGGGGCTAGTTGGATGGTGGGGTTTATTAGAGGGTCTGGCTTATTAGAGGGTAGGGGCTTATTAGAAGGTTGGAGCTTAATAGAGGATGGGACTTATTAGAGGGAGAGAGTCAATTTTAATTTTCCGACTAAAAGTAACAAAAAACAACATAGATTGTGACATCAAACAAGATTTGCCACAGGATAGATGAATAAAGTTAAATTATTTCTATAGAGGGATGGGGCTTATTTTTTATTTTTCAATTAACTGGGGGGGAGGTTATGAGGGACTTAATACAGGAAATATGGTATAAATCACGGAACGGTATGGATTGTATCAAATTTATACACGGAGGATTTAGCTGAATTTTGACCATTCCAACTGATATTTTAATACCAAATTAACTCTTTCAAGGCGGAGCTCCCCCTGTGATAAGTAAAATCGTTTGGCGTTAACCACAGTAAATCATAGAAGTCGCACGCCACCGGGATGGGGTGTTGAACGTAATTTAGCATTAAAAATTCTGAATAACTAAGCAATTTGAACAATGAAGAACTGACACTCTACACACTGTCTGTTAATAGGTCATTGTTTGTCAATAGAGTTTTGTAGTTGAAAGTTTTAAAAGATTTTATTAAAAAATATATACGTTGTCTCTGTCTAAAAAAGGTTAAAAAGAACGTTTCGGTCAAGTTACTATGACCTTCGTCAGCGAAACACTGATGATTGAAGAACTGCTTTATATGCTACACAAGACAGGAGTTGAGTTATTAACAATACGATTATATGTATTTATAAATATGCATTTATAAACAGAAGGTAGAGGCATGTGTTCGTTAATGGAGGTTGGTTCACGCATTGAATGCCAGGCTTCAAGAATTAGTCGTTGGGTCCATTGTTCGCATCTATCAATAATCTGGACGTTGTCGAGGTCAACGTTCTGTTGCGTTTGCAAATGATACTGCGTCAGAAGGGAATCTTCGTCCAACTTGGCGATGGCCCGACTATGTTCCTTTATTCTTGTCTTCAAAACGCGAGCTGTTTGACCGATGTAGACAGCGGAGAAATCTCTACACTTGATTTTATACGCAACACAAGTTGTACGGTAACGATCAAACTTTTCTTTGGGTTTAACAACTCAACTCCTATCTGGTATATAAAGCAGTTCTTCAATAATCAGTGTTTTGCTGACGAAGGTCATAATAACTTGACCAAAACGTCCTGTTTAACCTTTTTTAGACAGAGACAACGTGAATATTTTTTAAAAAAACCTTCTAAACTATGCCTGTCTACAATTACTGGATTTTTAACCTTATTCGTAGCTGAAAGGTTTACTGTTTTGTAATTAGATATGGTTGCGGCAAGCTATAGTGTAAAGACACCACGAGGAGGACTCGTCTATTGAATATATTTACAAGGAAAGATACAGTCCCACTGAATGTAATCACTCTTCACTACATCTGAATCAGAATGGAAAGAGGTTCCACGACATAGGGTAAAATAAAATGAAAATAATCACACCAATCATTACTGTGTACCTTTAGCAAGCACACCAACGCTCATTTAGTAGTTAGGAAGGGATTTTAATCCACACAACTCTCTCCCACGCCAATCCACCAAAGTCCCTCTAATCATGTATCACTTAAATAAGGATTCAGTCAGTTTAAAAGTAGACAATAAAATAAGGAACATAAAGGGCTGTTTACAAGTGCCGTTGTGCCAAGCGATTGACATCTTGGAGTATGTGTTTAACTGACGAGAACGTCGAGGACAAACTACAGCGAATCATAAGCGGATATCTTACTCCACAGACTGTGATGAGTTTATTACATACACCAGGATGACAATGGCCACCTGCAAAATCTTACGTGTAAACAGCCTTTAAGGAATTTACCCAATTGTCTGGAAAGAACTTATCCACAATCTCCCTCATGGTGGCCTGCTGTGAATTGAGTGTGTCGGGGACAAAGTACAGGATCACATACAACATGGCGGCTTGAGTGGCAAGAGTGGTGCTTCGGTGTTCCTTGAGGGGGTAGGACGAAACCTTAAAAAAAAATTGTGATAACGTTAAATCTGGCTAGACTTGAGTTTAGAACCTACTTACCGCTGGTCATTGCTGCGGGCCCTTCGGGTAAGCGAGATGGCTTTTGGCAGGAAATTATGTATGCCAACGCATTCACCTGATTAGCTGGAATGAAAGAGACGAAGAGCGCCGTGAAGTGACGAAAACAATTTACTTACCAATTATCTACATTTAATTAAGGTTTAGGTTAAAGTAAGGGTTAAGGCTAGGGTTAGGGTTGGGGTTAGAATTAGGTTTAGAGTTTACGTTTGGCTTAGAAATAATGCTAGACGTTTATGAAGGAACAGAGATAATGGTAGAATTTTAGGTAGTAGGTCAAACAGTAAGCCTGTTTCGAGCACTAAAATCCTCACAAAGTATTTTTACCTTTTTCAAATTTCCAGACATCTCCATAAACTAGCGGAATTTTAGGTTCCGTCGTGAGAACACTGAACTATGTCGTTCAAATTTTGCGCCAAAAGCTCGTTTCCTTGTTTGTTGAGCCGACGGCAAAGACCAGCGGCAAGGTGGGTCAGGAGCATTGAACTCTAAAAAGACTGGAACGATACTTGCAAATTGTTTTTTGAAGCCATTATGGAGGCTGACATGTGGGTCAATTTGCCAGTCATCCCAGTCCCCTACGCGATAAGACACGCAACCTACTGCGAAAAACTTAACCCAAAGTTTAGATTTTTTGACAGTTTTCTTTTTTGTCCTAAGTAAAGTGGAAGAGAATGTCGTTCGGACTGCATATTTGTTAGAATTAACTGTCCATGAAAAATAAAAGTTCAGTAGAATTTTTTCTCACGCGTGTTTTTGATCCACATGGCTGCCCCCACGTCGGCTTCACTCAGTTGTAAGTCCAAATTTAACGAGGTATCGTTCCAGTCTTTTTAGAGTCCACTGGTCCAGAGCATTGAACTCTAAAAAGACTGGGACGATACCTCGTCACACCAGGCCTCACGATTGAATGAAACCGACATGGGGGCAGCCAAGTAGGTCAAAAATACGCGTAGGGGAAAAGTTGTATTGAACCTTTACTTTTCATCGACAGTTAATTCTGATAAATATGCAGTCCTACCGACATTTTCCTCTACTTACTACGGATAAAAAAGAAAACTGTCAAAAAATCCGAAAGTTGGGTGATGTTTTTCACAATAGGTTGCGTGTTTTATTGAGTAAGGGACTGGGATGACCTGCAAAATGACCTATACGTCAGCCTCCATGATGGCTTCAAAATACAGTTTGCAGGTATCGTTCCAATCTTTTTAGAGTTCAATGGTCTGGAGTAACTGCCTCAGGTCGTTCGAGAAGCCTGGCCCGCATGCAGGCTCGACACGCAAAACAGAAAACACACGAGGCAATTTTGAGAAAGAGTGGAATAAGGACTGGGAACGAACACAATAATCTCGGATCAGAAAGGGTCCTTACCTGGTTATAAATGTCGTCGGAACGTAGTCGACGAACCAACATTTTAATGAAGGTTTCAGAAATAGCAACACGGCTGGAACAAAACAACGAAGAGTCATGGTATTTAGTTGAAACTGGAAAACCAAGCAGGAATGGTAGTTTGATAAGGAAAATCAGATGCCAGAAAGAACTCGGAATGTACCCAACAAACTCAGTTCTTAAGGGTCGTTTACGCGTGCAATTTTTCAGGTTGCAATTGTCATCCTGGTGTATGTAATTTAACAAATAACAGTCTATGCAAGATATCCGGTTATGATTCGCTGTAGTTTGTTGTTGACGCTCTAGTCAGTTAAACACATACTCCAAGATGTCAATCGCAAGGCACAAAATCACGCGTGTAGACAGGCCTTGAGGCTTCACTGGGAGATCGTGGATTTTTCCCCTCGAAATCAGGCCAGTGAACAAAATTTTTACCAGTTAAACTGGAATACCAGCACACATTTATCTCAAGTCAAACCAGGACACCTGTGTTCCCCACAAATGTTCGTAATCTCACAAGATTAGCAAGAATTTTTGACATCATTCGAGACACACTCACGCAAAGTAATCCTCTGGATATTTCGAAGGTCTTTTTCCCGCGGAAATTCCTGTACTTCGAAGACGCTTGCACACATCGTCAATGTTTGACTCAATATCGGCCCTGGTCACACTGTAAAATAAAATAAGGTATTGAGCGCCTTCTTTTACCATGAACTAGCATTGACTGTTTACCAGGCTGAACTTGCTATC
Organism: Heliopora coerulea; assembly: GCA_030142905.1. NCBI lineage: Eukaryota > Metazoa > Cnidaria > Anthozoa > Scleralcyonacea > Helioporidae > Heliopora > Heliopora coerulea. The sequence continues at coordinate 477,521 of JASJOG010000219.1, forward strand.
ACTTGAAGTAAGTTTGGGCTTGTACACATTTTGATGCAAGCATTCTTTCCCATGCGACCTCGTTTTTCCGCTACAACAAGCAGTCTCAAGTTAGTTCTTACAGAAACAGTATAAAATAAATCATATTCCGAAAAACAGACATCTTGGAAAACTCAAGATGAGTCAAAACAAGACGAGTATATGAAACTAATATTTCGACTTTATTACAAAGTCATCATCAGACAAAATGATTTACAATGATATATATACATACAGTGTGGTGTTGACAACGGAAGTTAGGAATTATATAACTGAGATATTAACACGACAGAACGCATCGCTAATTAATTATCTCGACAGGAAGCTAGATCGGCAAAACCGACAGATGCGTTTCTAAACGTCTGACAGAACATTCTACTCAACACTAGTGCAATACCACAACACTTCACTGAATGTGAACACACACAGTTTCTTGCCAAGTTACAGGGTCAATACGATCGACTTAATAACCTCCCCTCCTTTTCGAACTCATCTAACTCTATTAAGAATTTAATCTTTAAATAACTATAAAATTCTTTACTCGAGTAAATCCACAACCACACCATTAAACTCTTGTCAATTGAAGCTCTTCGTATCAAATTTAATAAGCATGAAATCAACTCCGGACTGAAAACTTCAAAAGAACTCATACTTTTCAACCAGGCGGCTTCACACTTTTATATATAATTCCGACATCTTACTTTATACGTCGTTCTCACTCTGACTCTTTTCTTTCTTTTCTGTGGTTGCTCACTTTATCGTTGGTCAACTTAATGGCTGACAATTATTCTATCAGTTTGTCGACTTTATGGCATCTGATACTCACCTATCCCAGTTAGTCATCTTACGTCACCTTACATATAAGCATTGTTGGGTCAGTTATTGTACATGACTTTTGCCTTGAAAATATTAGCTTCCTGTCGAGATAATTAATTAGTAATGCGTTCTGTCGTGTTAATATCTCAAGTATATGATTCCTAACGTCCGTTGTCAACATCATATTGTATATATAGACTTTGGCTTGTTTTGTAAATCATTCTGTCTGATGATGACTTTGTAATAAAGTCGAAATATTTCAGTCTCGTATACTCGTCTTCTTTTGGCTCATATCTTGAGATTTCCAAGACGTCTCTATTTTTCGGAATATGTTTTATTTTATACTTTTTGAAGTTGTCGGCTGGTCGTAGTTTTTGGTCAGAAACAATAGTTGAGGTAGAAAACTCAAGACGGTTGTTGCCAAAGTATCGAAGCTATTTATCTTATTAATAATATGACTGCTCGAAATTGAAATCCTATTAATTCTTTATCATTTGTCATTTAACACTATCCTTTATTTTTTATACTTCATTATTCATTAGTTACCATTATTATTATTATTTTCACGATCACTATCATTATCGTTATCATTACCATTTTCATTACTCTAATCATTATCATTATCATTATCATTACCATTACCATTATCATTATTACCATTATCATTATTACTATTATCATTATCATTACCATTATTATTACCATTACCATTATCATTATCACCATTATCATTATCATTACCATAATTATTATTACCATTATCATTATCACTTTAATTATCACTATCGCTATCATTGTCATTATCGTTACTATTATCGTTATTACTATTTTCATTATTACTATTATCATTATTACTATTATCATTATTACTATTATTATTATTACTATTATTATTACTATTATCAATATAACTATTATCATTATTACTATTATTATTATCATCACCATTATAATTACCATTATCATTATCACTACTATTATCATTATCATTATCATTACCATTATTATTACCATTACCATTATTATTACCATTACCATTATTATTACCATTACCATTATTATTACCATTACCATTATTATTACCATTACCATTATTATTACCATTACCATTATTATTACCATTACCATTATTATTACCATTACCATTATTATTACCATTACCATTATTATTACCATTACCATTATTATTACCATTACCATTATTATTACAGTTACCATTATTATTACCATTACCATTATTATTACCATGATCATTATCATTATAATTATTTAAATTTATCATAAGAGTGCAGTTTAGTGGACGTAGGTAAACTGCTAACGTTTCAGGGTTAGGGTTGTGACTTTGGTTCGGATGAGGTTCAGGGTTTAGGTTGGGTTATGGCCAGGGTTAGTGTCTAACGCGGCAAAGTTAATAATACTGTTCAGTAATACTTCAAATACAAAGTCTTGTTAATATACTTTCTAAAACTCATTAATAATTCATAAGGAAAACACAAAACAAATTAAGGTTTAATCAATGTCTGTGTACCATGGTACAGAATTGATTAATAAAACATCAGTGTCTGTAAATGTGATACAGAACTCATTAATAAATCATCAGTGTCTGTATACGTGATACAGAACTGATTAATAAATCATCAGTATACATCTTTAAATGTGATACAGAACCCACTTCTTGTACAAATTTGATCAACCAAAAATTGAGCAACTCCGCACGTAAATCTTCTAGTCTGGTATTCAACTCTTGTATATCACTTTTGTTTTCAAAATTTAATGACGTTGGTTCATTGACTGCACTCGAATTTCCTCTGTTCGTCTGCCACTCTTCAAATATCTTTCGAGCCCATCGAGCCGAGTATCGTGTATTGCACGGAATTACGCCTTCTAAACTCTGTCGTTCTTCTTCTTCGCTTTTCACCGCCCTAAATCGACTCATTGCAAAACACTAAATGTCTACACTCGAAGCAATACGAATACGCAGCAAAGCATATCGCATCTCAATCTGCAATACTAAACACTTTTGAAAGTCTATAACGTAAGGCCTGTTTCAACGTCGCGCTTCTCATCTGCCGAACGCATTAAAAACAACAGATGTGTTGAAATGCCTCATTATCTATTCTTTTTAATGCGCACGCCACATCAGAAGCGCTACGTCTGAAACTGGCCTAACTAACTTCAATTAACCCTGATAGTTTTTCATTGTTCATACCATCAACTCTGTACCACTAAGCGACTTACCACAAAACATCAACTGACCCGTAATTTACATACAGCTTCTCCAACATCTTTTACCACAAAATTAAACTTTCACTCGTGCTTTCTACTTCTGTCGTATAAAACGTTTCGATGTCATCTTAACACCATTATCAAGTTCTAGTGACGGAAATTACAAGCGCGTTGATTTATACAGAGTTGATGACGTATAGATTAAACTGAATCGTCTTCAGACAAATACATGTACTGAAATTACTGAACTAAGCGTTGCCAATAATCTTGAACTAACCAGTTCGATTTTAACGAAAGGAGTCTTTATGCAAGTGGCGTAGTTTAAGCAAATAACTGTAGTTCTCTCGTGGTTAAATCAAAATGAAAACAAAATTACGCTATATCACTCGAAAAACTGATTACTGTATAATGCACACCTTTCTCAGTATTGTTTTCATATCATAAACCACGCAAAATATCTTGATGCAATATATCATACACGAGAAGGAGTGTTTCATCAGATATCCAACCACCGAGAAGTGACTTGAAAAACGAGGCGATAGCCGAGTTTTTTTAACAAATTTCGAGGTGTTTGGATATCTGATGAAACACGACTTTCGAGTGTATGATACTATATCTTAAACGAATCCGTATTGAAAGTGAAAATCGGGTTCAAATTTGTCGAAATTCTATGCTAATTAAGATCAGATATCCAAACTACGTCTCGGTACTGATTTTCTTTGTGTTTTTGCTGATAAATTATTAATGAGTTTGAGATAAACTGTTCAAAAGTATTTGGTGGCACTAGACCAGTGATTTTGACTTAATTATAATTACTATGATTTGTTTTATACTATGACCATGATCAACTATGACATGATTATGAGTACAGGGGTATGATTATAACTGGGTATTATTACAAGTTTAGGTTACATGCGCTTTTAATAATATGAATGTGAACAACATCAAGTAAGGATTTTGATAATAATAATGATGACTTTAACAATTATAATGATAATGATGACAATGATTAAATGATAATGAAAAGAATGATAACTGATCTATGAATGCCAACAAATTTCACTAACTTCGTTTGAGACCAAAAATTCTTTGAATTTCTTATAAAACAATGACAATGACAATGACAATGATGACGATAATCATGATAAAATAATAATGATGATATTAGTGATAGTCATGATGATGATAATCATAATAATAATGATGATAATCATGATAATAATTATGAAGAAAATGCTTATTACAATAAAGCTTATAATGATAACTGCTACAATGTCTATCATGGTAGTGATCATGACAATGGAAAGATTGATGACAATGACAGATAACGATGATGAAGATGGTTGTGATGATTGTGATGGTGTTGACAATCATGGCAACAATGATGATCATAATTACATTGACAATGATGATGATGTCATTGATACTGATAATTACAACAGTAGCAGCAAAGATGGCTGTCGTTATGCAAAGATGATCATTACAACAAAAATAATGCAATGAACACACTGTACCATCAACTGCTTGACATCAGCATTAATCAAGAGTGTTTCTAGTGTTTGATGGATAAAAATACCTTCATCTAGTTCTTCCAAGAACCTGCAAGAAAAACATAAGTTAGTCCACCATTACCTGTATGGTGAAGACCTAACAGTTCTACACTATGCATGGTTACCACTACTAACATCCCAAGACACTAGAAAAGTCAAACTCAGTTTAATGTTTGCAGTACTATCTGTGTTACTGTGTCTCTGGCGATGAATGACTTGTCTAGGTTTCTATGATGTCCACAGGAAACCAGCATTCCCCCAAAGATTTGAAAAGGGCACCCCACATAAGGAAGACAAAAGGCCTTTTTGGTCAAGTCAAGGGCTCCATCTTCAAGTCAATGGCTCTTAATTAAGCAGATACTTGCAAAAAGTACTGTTACAGACTGTTGAAAAGTTGTTGGCCAGGCACAATGGTCTGCCAGAAGTTAATGTCATTAATTTATGGCACAGTGGTACACAAGCCTTCTTAAGGTCAGGTACAGCAGGTCACTACTCTGATCTTGCCAAGGGAAAACACTGGAATCTAAAACATATCCTAACCAGAATCAAAACCCAAATCCAGACACTTACTTTAGCTTACTTAATCTTGACTGTAATCCCAACCTTAACCTTTGCCTAACAATACAATAAATTTTAGGGCTCTGGTCTGCAGTTTTTGACACACTGGGAGTGAGGAGGTGGGCAGTAAATGATTGGTCTATCATGACAAACATTTATTTCTGGGATCATAGCATTCAATAGTTGACATAAATACTGTCAGTGAAAGGAAGGAATTCCCTAGCACATAAAAACTTTTTATGATGTCCCTTAGGACCCCATGTTAAGCTTAAGAACAAGACTGCTATTCTGCTTTCAAGTCATTCTCTGATAAAGATTATGGTGAATGATCAAAAATATAGAACCATGTTTTACAATTTTAACATTTAAGTTCTTACAGAAACATTTTTAATTTTTATTCAGATCAGAAACAACCTATCTGTTATTAAATGTGAATCAGACTGATCACAATTCAAGCAGATGCTAAAAAAACTCTGGTTCTGTTGCACCTAATGGTGTCTAACACAGCACATAGCCAAATGCTACATCATAGGCTCAGTCTCCCAAAAGAACATTCTAACTTCAACACTGTCCGACCAGCCAGTAAATTTCTGGTTCATCAGCTTTAACATTTGTGAACCATCCTACAAGACCTTTTGGCTGCTATTAAAAGGTTGTCCATATATCTCTCATCCAATCATTTTTGTCTTTATTGACAGTGTCTGTGCCTCCAGAGCCCCAAAACATTTGCTTGCTACGCTCAGAACTGGGGGAGTACTGGGGGACAAGAACTGAACCCACCAGGATAGTGAACTTTTAACAATCTGGCTTATGGCAGATGATTCTATCAACTGGCCAGACAACCAAACTCTTAATTGTCAGCTCTGAATTGGTTTCTAACTATGAAATGTGAGCAGAGATACTGCATAAAAATTCTTTTTTGATTAAATTTCCAGAGATTAAAATACTTTCCAGATATGTAACACAATATACAGCATATATTGTACAGTACTACATAATTTCATACAGACCTGGAAAAAAAAATTTATTTCTGCCTGTCAAAATGGAAGGCATAAATAAGTTTGTACTGGTCATATAAAAAAAATTATCTGTCACTATGAGTTAGCAGGTTATAGAAGTTAGTGAATGTCTTAACAAAAGCTGTCCACCACATCCAACATACCACTCTCGACCACCACCTCCAGAGGCATTGCCATGGGATCTCTGACACAAGCCCCACACCTATAGTTATCTCCTGCTCATTTGATGTTTCTGAGTCCTGACCATTTCCCATAGCACTACCTTGAACATCCCTGACACCAGACTGAGTTCTCTCCAACCCCTTGCCCACAAACTCCACAAGAGTATCTGCCTCTTTGTGGTCTCACTGCTGGCTCCCTTCTCACTATGATCATTTTTGTCTTGTCCATATTCACCTTCACACCTCTTGTTTCCAACTCTCTTTTCCACTCATTAAACCTCCTAACAACCTGCTCCTCTTACTCTCCCATGATCACTAGGTCATCTGCATATAACAATTCCCACAAACATTTACCTCTCACATCCTTTATTACCTCCTGCATCACCACCACAAACAACAGAGGACTCAGTGAAGAACCTTGATGTTCTCCAACTCCTATCTCAAACTCCTCTGATGTTCCTGTTGGTCACAAAATGTGTGACCAGCACAAAATTTGTGCTGGTCACACTTTCATTATAACAAATTTGTACTAGACAACGTCCATGACTGGCTACTAATTTTAAGGCTTGCAATATGTATAAAAAATTTTTAAAACCAAAATCGTTTATATTCATTCCAAAACTGCCATGTTTAATTAAGAATTGCAGATACTGTATACTGTAGCCAGGTGCACTGTTTGTACAAAGGATTTGTCTGAGCTCAGCCAAGGTTTCATCTAAGTTTCAGTTTTATAGCTGAAGTTTCAAAATTCACTGCATGCCTGTGTAAGATAAACATTTTCATCATTATCACAGAAAAGCTCAATGGTTTTCACCTAAAGTGAGTCTGAAGATTCAACAAATATTGCAAAATTGCTGTGATTGGTTTAGGAAATAAAGAGGAAACTGTTTGGTATCCAGCCAGATTACTAAATTTCCTCTCCAGCACACTAATACTGTCAGGTTAAAGATTAAAAATTTCCATACTTACTGTACCTGTTCAGGTCAGTGATGTATTTGTAAACACTTTCAAATGCAAAGAAGAATCTGGTCAGTATGTCAATATGGTTTTCTCTGAATTCTGAATCAAGGTCTTGAAGCTCCTGAAGTAATAAGATGGGAAAAAAGCCAAATAAAAGAAAATTAGATCCTAGATAATGTAAAAAGGAGTCATAATCACATTAATGATGACACATAAGAGGTCACATTTACATTGAGTTATGGTCACCTAGCACAATCTTATGCAAACTTTTCTAAGTGCCAAATAGGCTAGAAAACGTCTGCAAAAACACCACTACTTCACATGGATTGTAAACAACAGCAAGTGAAACTGCAGTTTAGTAGATGCCCATCATAAGTCAATGACCTACACCATGGGCTCAGTGGAACTTTTAGCACAAAATGAGGCAACATGTAAAGCATGAAAATATTTGAAAAGATGACATAAGAACAGTAATTCATAAATCGTTTACTGTAAAAATTGCAATCTGGGTTAGGGTAAGAGTTAAAGGCAGGGTTAGAGTTAAGGTAAGGTTCATATTAAGAATAAGAAAAAGGATTGGTATTGCCACAGGAAGTTTGGTCAGAATTACAGTGGAGGTTGAAGAGAAATCAATGTTGAAATTTTGCTCAGGTGGATAAATGCTTAGAGTTACTTTGAATTACTTGAAGAACTTTTCTTCTGATGAATTATGGTATTGTTTTCATATACAACATTCTATGAAGTACAAAGTGCACAAAGATTGTCAGGTTCCAGTCTTCAGTCAGTGATAATTTGGACACTGTATTTCATTTAAATTCAATGGTGCCTTGTCTACCTCTATGCCACAAATTAATCGCAGAAACCTCCCAGCATGCTTCTGTGTCTTGATGACAGTTTCTCAATGATTCTCAACTTTGCTTTTGCATTTATAGGGTATGTAAGCATTCAAGTGTTTCTGACAGAAAGAAAGTGCCTTTGACTTGGACAAAATCCCCTTTTGTCAACCTCAGGTAGGGAATCCTTTTTAAGCCCAGAGACAATGGAGATTAATGTCCATCCAATAGACCCATGTGTCAGGGTGCTTTGCTTCATTACAGTAAATCTAAGAGTAGTCATTGTGACTTGAAGATATGTGTACTGTACTTTTACAGTATGTTCCCATTATAAAATCCTTGAGTTCTCCAATTCCTCAGTGTAAATGTAAGAGATATCCTTTAGTTGATGTCTAATTAATTCTAATGTTTGCAGGATTTTAGTAATTTTTGCCCAAAATAAAGATTATCTTTTGAAACAATAATAATAATAATAATAATAATAATGACAATAAAAATAATAATGATAACCAAGCTGATGTTAACAAAAAACACACCCATCAGTGGCTGCGCAGTGCAGGATTAAAGGCCGAAATGGAAGGTTTCATTCTTGCTGCCCAAGATCAGTGCCTCCCAACAAAAAATTACAAGACAAAAATAATAAAAAATAGCGATGACCCAGTGTGCAGATTTTGTAACACTAAACATGAAACTGTCAACCATCTGATCTCGGGATGTGCAGTTTCAGCCCCAACTGAGTTCAAACAGCGACATGATAGAGTTGGACAATGTATTCATTGGAAAATATGCCATCACTACGGAAAAGAAGTGTCCAGAAACTGGTATGAGCACCACCCTGACCCTGTCACTGAAATAGGAAATATAACTATCCTATGGGATTTCCCCATACAGACAGACAGGACTATCAAAGCAAATAGAACAGACATAGTGGTAAAAGACAAAAATGGTAAACTTTGCTTATTGATAGATATGGCCGTACCAGCTGACTGCAACGTATCTACCACAATATACAAAAAACTCTCAAAATAAAAAGACTTAGAAATAGAGATCCAAAAAATGTGGAGTATGAATGTGACCATGATTCCAGTAGTGATAGGCACACTTGGTGTGATAAACAAAGGCACGGAAGAATTCATAAATAGAATACCTGGACAACCATGCCCAAGAGAAATTCAAAAAATTGTGTTGACAAGCACCGCCCACATTCTTTGAAGGACTCTGTCTATGTAATCAATAACCACATGTCTGGCTGATGTTTTTAGATGTAAACATACAAATTCGATTAATATATTTTTTTAACAGGTCTTTTAGCTGCTGGATGAAATCCAAGATGACTACTGTCTCCAGCCTTAGGTCTCTGGGTGAGATCCAGTTGGATGATATGTAAACATAGACATTAAAGGAAATAATAATAATAATAATAATAATAATAATAATAATAATAATAATAATAATAAAGGGAGAAAGGCCACGTCCTAAAGGGGAACAGGTTCAAGTTGAGTTGGGACTTTGAGCATAGGATGAGAAAGACCAGCTCTGCATGCAGACCAGACTTGACATTAGAGGACGAGAAAGCGAGCAAGATAGGGTTAGTGGACATGTCATGCCCTCAAGAGCAGAACATCAAGGAAGCGACAAGAATGAAGTTACAGAAGTATCAGCAGCTGGCATTCGAAACCAGAGAAAAGAGAAGAAGGTACACAGTGGGAGTAGTACCGGTAATAATTGGATACCTGGGAGGTGGTGTCGAAGATGCAACCAGAGCAGTGAGGAAGATTATTGGAGATAAGGACAGTGTGATTAGAATAATCACAACAATGCAGAGGACGGTGCTTTCTGTGGTGGAAACAATAATTAGGAAAGTGCTTGGTGGAGTGGTAAGCCAGAATAGTGAACGTACAGCCAAAGCACATCGGCCTTAGTGTGAACAACTATGGGAACACCTGTACCTCGGTTACCTCCCCAACAATATTTGGTGGTGGTGGGGGGGAATAATGACCAGAATATGAACCGGCTAATGGAAACATAATAGTATATCATCAAATAATTTACACCCATTGCTGTCAAAGCTACAGTACTTTTCTGATCACTTGGTACACCTTGGCATTTAAGCACCTTGGTTCCTCTTGCTATAAACTGGACATATTCAATGCAATGCATCTCAGTTTCATACTGATTGGGAAGACCACATCAGAAATATTGAGAAGCAACTTACTGTATCTCAATTTCCTGTACCATTCACAGCCAGCAAATTCAAGACATTAAGCAGAAAAGCATGCTCTAAAGAAATGCCTGATATTAGACAACTGCTTTCAAATAAAGTCAAAATATTAACATGACCAATTTTTCATGTACTTTAATATGAATATTGAGATTTAAAGATGCTTTTCATCAGGGTACTGTATATTTCTTACTCTCATCCCAAACGGTTATTTGGGTTCACAATCAACTCTGGTACCAAATTTTAAAGTTTCCTGAGTCTTGGTGGCATCTTCCCACCCATCATTTTTGAATCAAATTTCAATTTCCTTGTAAACAGTTTTTCCTAACCGAGCAAAATTTGGAAGCAATTGTCAACTAATAGGCAAAAGATTATTTTATTTTAAAATTTGAAAAGCTTGATACAGCTACAAGAGAGCTATGCAATCTCAACACTACTGTACTTTTACCCAATAACGCTAGGAAGATACTGGCCTACTTTTTGAAAATGTGGTAGCCTTGTCTTGGAGGGCAACTGCAAATGCAACGGTGTGAGGAAAGTAGTAGAAGTTCAAGAAGTGAAATGCAAAATTTTATTGATAGCCATTTTACAAAATCCAATAAAAAGGCCGAAGAGTGCTGATACTTTCGTCTAAAAAACTTGTCAGTACGTTCTAGTAACTGTTAGATCCCAGTGCATTATCAGGCTAGTTTAACTCGTCGCACTTACCGGTTTGCCGTCGATTTTCGCTTCGTAGAATTCAGGCCCACGGAAGTACGAGAAGTCGGTCAAAACGTCGCCATATTTCAACTGATCTCTTGTATTATCAAGACGGAATTCAGGTCGAATGAAATTCGATAAATGCAAAATGTTCAGCGATGATTGCATTTCCTCTGCTTATTAACTTCAACAACGTTTGACCACAAAGATTATTTTCTGCAAGGAAATCCACCATTTTGAAAATGATGACTGAATTTACTTCACGTGAGACCAGTGCGTGAGGCATGTTTGTGGACAGCTGTCGGAAAGTATTGTTTCATGATCGTATCACGATAGTTGTTGCAGTTGACTGCCCTTTTACGCAATATGATTGTAGCTGGTCGCTCTGAAACCATCCGTTTGACCTCTTGGGAAGATCTGGGCTGAACTAGGATAGGAATTGGGGTGAACTTGGGACGAACATGGGATGAACTACGATAGGAGTTTTTTTTGGCCTCAACAAATCGGGCGATATTTTTTACTCACTGAACTCCGGGGGTTTTTTCCCTCGCCCGTAGTAGATGCAGGACGTTTTTTGTTTTTTTATTTAAATTGATATTTCTTTGCAGGTTATATTTTCCGGGATAAGGCGGGTCGCATTTCTCAAGTACCGCAAGATCCAGCACGTTTGGATGACAGTATCCAGAAACGAAAATGTATTTCTTGAATTGCATTTAAACCCTCTGCAGTTTTTACTTTTTGTATAGAGAAAGTACGGGAGCTGATAAGTTTTTTACAATTTTTCGATTTAGTACAATCGTTTTGAAGATATATCAATTTAAATACGTCAATTTCCATAAAAAGTAAATATTTACATTTGCTACCATTTTTTGATGCAAGAAGGTCAGCTCGTGCAGCCAAATGTATGTAAGGACACATTTACACTGCACGATTATCGGAGTAAATTGCAGAAAACTCGTTCACTAGCCATCTCACCACTACGTAGCCCCAATTTCTTTGGGATACGCGGAATCAGGCGAGCACTAGAACGCTTTCACTGAGTCCAGGTAACCGTGTAGGGGCTGGGACAGAAAAAATTAAGAACTTTGTTCATCAGATAATTATTTCCAAGTCACACTGTGTTCAAGTTGTCCCAACCGATTAAGCAGGAAAGAAGTTTCAGCCAGCGAACGAGGAAGACAAATTCGTTTATCGAGTTTTATTTGAAAAGTATTTGATCCTCCATCTTTGCGCACAGAAAAGGTATCCTCAAAATAGACAACATCTATCATCCCAGTTCTTTTGAAAGACGTTTGCATTTTAGTGAAAGTGGAAATCATTAGCTTGGAAATCCTCGTCCAGTGTTTCTGGCTTTACTCATTCTATCATTTCATTAATTTGCAATCTCTTACCCAGACTTCAAAGTATATGTGGGCCCGGGAGACCAAACGAGCGCACCGAACGCGTTACTCCCTTGAGAATTCCAGAGGAATGGTTCCCAGAAAATTTTAAGAGATGAGAATTATCGGATTAAGTACACCAGGGAAAACCACTGGATCTGACTGCTGCTATGACTGAACTGCGTCGGGTAAACCAATGCAATACTTTTCGCTGAAAAGAATTTTAAGCGTTGGGTAACCTTTGGTTTTTTGTTTCATTTTGTTTATATAATTTTTTCAGGGACGGCGGAGCCGGGAGGGCTGCGGGGGTTGTAGCCCCTCCCCTACTTTTTTCCAAATGTAATGTTGAAACTACTACGCTGTGAAACACTTGTTGTGATTTTTCCCAGAGAAGCATAAAAATTGCAGTATTTTTATTTCAAGCACCCCCACTCGTAATTCCGCTCCGCCTTCCCTTTTTTTTACCTATTTTATTTCAATATATATAAAAATTTGTAGGCTCGGCGCAGCCACCTTAGGAGCTGAGCACACCACTGGCTTGTGATGATACTTTGGGATTCTCGGATACTAATTCCAGAGAAAAAGCAATAGCTTCTTGGTTAGACTGACATCAGTGTAAAAGTGATGTTCTTCAATGTGGAATTTTTTGTCGTATCCAATGTATCTTTTAATCTATAAACTCAAGCAAGAGACCAAAAACTGACTCGTTACACTTCCTTATCTAAAAGCTTTTTTTTTGTTTTTTCTCAAAAAAAGGCCACTTTTCATGTTTAAAAATTGCACTTTTTATCGTTTCAAAAAAGTTGGGAGGGACACGTGACCCCAATGTTCCAGATTCCTACGCCTCTGCCGAGAAGAGCCTTTGAAAAACGAAATGAAGCCGAATTTCTGTAACCGCTCTTTGTAGTGTTTGATTAAAGGATAAAATGTTCTCCCTAATGTTTGAAATACTTACTGCAGTAAACTATTATTCTAGGAGAAAATTGGCATAAAATGACATATGCAGGTTTTCAAAAATGTTCAGGCACCTATTTTCTGTTGGTTCAATGTCAACATCATCTCTCTTTTGGGTTCTTCCTGGGTCACTATAACATATGAAGGGCTAACCCAGCCACGGGGACACGCAGGAGCAGCTTCTCCCCTGTCTTTTACTCACGGGGGCAATTCGGGGGCAGCAGTCTGTCCTAGTAATTAAGAAGAGAAGGTACCATCACGACATCTTATACTTGCTTTTGAATTTAATTTTTCATCCTTACTAATCCGGTAAACAAAGTAAAAACATTGAAAGATCTGGTTTGATTTCAAAGGCCACAGCTGGAACATTCATTTAACCAAAATATGTCTTGAATTAACGATCGTTCTTTAAAAAACAGTTATTGACTTACTGAAAAACGTTCACTGTGTGCATCTTCCAGTTACGGATGTTAATTTTATAAACACGGCAGGACGGTTTTTCGTCCTGAATTAAAAATTTCCTTTTGCTTGGTTGTTACGTAAAGTGAAGGTGTCCTTTTTCAAGATTCAGCCGCTGCTGCTTTGGTTTACATCCAACCGTCCTAAAAATATTGTCCCTGAGCTAACCAGCACCGGAACTGTGTTACTGTTGTCTCCTCTTAATCCACTAGGATGTAATCTATCAAACTCGAGGAAGACGCAATGAAGGATTTCAGCTGTGTTTTCAACATATTTTGTATATTTTAAGTTAACTACAAGAAAGTTCTCCGCGTTGCTTAAGTCATAGTTTTAGTATATCTCAAGCCCGAAGTTCCATTTTACATCAGATTTTGGTTTAGTTCTATTCTTCCTCACTTCCTTAAACAACGGTAAGTTGTTTATGATTTATATCTTGAATGAAAATGTCAAATTCAGATAGAACATGTATCCTGGATTCCTGCGAGATTTTTGAACAAACATGTTTATCTGTTACTGAATAAATTAAAACATTTGCATGCATACAGACTTCAATAAACCATTTTGAGCCCTATTTTCGGACAATTCATCCTCACCCTAAGTTAATATAATCACCAATAAACTGCAGTGATGGACATGAAGTATTCAGTGTGATCAAGAAAGACCATGATTAGATAAGGACAATTTTAATAACAACACGATAACAGATAACAAATGTAGAAGCGATGACAATGCCTGTTAAGCTTATAAAATTATCGAGTATATTCACATTACTGTACTGTATTATCGCTTTGGGAACTGTTGCGTTATAGGAAACATGTTTCTTGAATTAATAAGAGGAAAATGATGTTACAACAAAGCTTTGAAGTAACATTTGAGTGTCCACTTAACAGACCGTGGCATGGAAAAAGCATGAGACACGTTATCATCGCTGAAGAATTGAAAACAATAAGAGAATTTTCCGAACACAACCATGATAAAAAAGAAAAAACAAAGTTTGTCCTCTAAGACATCATTCAACATATTTAAACCTAACTTGATAGAGAATCTGTCAAATTCTTAATGAATGCATTTAGAGAAAAACAACGCACAGGAGTGGTGTGATAAGATTTTAGGATTGTTCACTTTCCTGACAAGTGATGAAAGTCTGGTGCTCAAAATATCGGGTACTCTAATCATGTTGGGGAACAGCTGTAACACTTTTGATTTTCTCCGTAATTATTTGTTAAACTTAACTGCGATTATGATTTGTTCATGTCGAATGAGATCTTTAATTCAATGAAGTCGACTGCATTTCAAAGAAAATTGACAACATAACAACATGAGGTGCACCTTGTAATACAAAGAAGAGCACATCTTTTTATTCACTTTATGTGCACTGACAAAGTGGTTCATTATCTCGTTCAGCGTTGAGTACATCATCTTTCTCAGGTAAAATTACCATATAGTGATGTACTTATGAGATAGTTGAGTTGATAGATCAATAATCAATTTATCGGGAAAAATAGATCATTAGTTGAATTTCACGTTCAAGTCTGGTGCTCGAAATATCAGGTACTTTACTCATGTTGACAAACAGAAGCAACACTTGGGATTGACTCCGTAATTATTTGGTAAACTTAATTGAGATTTGTTCATCTAGAATATGATCTTTAATTCAATGAAGTCGACTGCATATTAAAGGCAATTGACAACATAACAACAGGAGATACACCTTGTAATGCAAAAGACTCATCTTTTTATTCTCTACATGTGCACTGACAATATGGTTCATTATCTTGTTCATCGTTGAGTTTATTATCTTTCTTAGGTAAAACTACCATATAGTGATGTACTTATGAGACAGGTGAGTTGATAGATCAATATTAGTTGAATTTCACGTTCAGTTATTAGAATTTCAATGCTGTAATTGTTCTAGCCCCCTTGTGCACACGTACAGGTTCATTTTCATGTTGAGCCAGGGAGTATAGCGCTCGCATCATCGAATGCACCTGGGCCATAAACTGAAACATCTTCGAGGAAAATTGCTCCCGGTTAATGTTCACATTCTGTACTTAACGTCACATTCAAAAGGTTTTGTGTTATCAGGTAGTCCCAACTGCCCACAAAGGCAAATACTTCAAATTTTTTCTCTAAGCAGCAGTGGAGGAAAATGTTCTGGGTAATGAGAAATCCACTGAACCCTCCTGTCTTTTTGTTCAGCGATCTTTTTAAGTAATAAAATTTAATGATCATAGTTAATGAAGTCAACATTTGTACTTGAATGTTTAGTGGAGTGCCATCCCTCAGAGTCTTGCTTTTTGATACGCCACCGCAGAAAGAGTCGTTATTGACTTTAGTTCATGGAACCTTAAAACTGCGTAAATGATATCAAATAACCCGAAAATCAATGTAATATTAAGCAATTACCGGTTAGGACTAAGCTCAAAGGAGATTATCTCATCTGCACGTAAGGTATCCGAAGAAATCTCTTGAAGAAGTATGGGGAAGGACTACTGCTGTGTTGAGACC
The DNA here is from genome assembly GCA_030142905.1 of Heliopora coerulea. Taxonomy (NCBI): domain Eukaryota; kingdom Metazoa; phylum Cnidaria; class Anthozoa; order Scleralcyonacea; family Helioporidae; genus Heliopora; species Heliopora coerulea. The sequence goes on from JASJOG010000219.1 coordinate 493,882, forward strand.
ATGTTTTGAGTTAACTGTAAGGAAGCTTGCCATGTTACCGTTGTAAAAGTGTTTGTATACCTGTAGTCTAGAATTCACGTTTTCAACAGATTTTGGTTTACTCACATTCTTCCAAACTTTCTTAAACAACAGTAAGTTATTTACGCTTTGTGTCTTGCATGAGAGTACAAAATATGGAGAGAAACATGATTCATTGGTATGAGTCTATTGGTTGTCACACATGTTTATCTGTTGCTAGTAAATAAAAATATTTTCTTAAATGCAGCCTTGAATACCCTATTTTGGTGCTTCTTTCCATCCAATTCATTCTCACCAATGCTTATTGCTCTCATTAACTAATTGTACTTATGACTAAGACATTTACAGGTGCAATAAAAAAATATCATGTTTTAATAATCTTTGATTGTAAATTGAAATGAAGACGTCAGACAAGAAAATAAATGTTTTCACGATGACAAAGCCTGCTTCGTTCATAAATAGGATTATGGTATTCACATTATTGTATAGTTTATTTCGATAACTCAAACAGTTACATTAAAAAAAAAACATCTTACTAGAACCCAAGAGATTAGATAGAATTCCCAAGCAACGCTTCGAAAAGACCTCTAGGTGTCCATTTAACAGACCGTGAAATCGAAAGTGGTTAAGTCTCTCGATTGCTGGAGAATTGGAAACTGAAAAAATATTCTCCTGAGGCTAACATGAAAAACGCAACCAAACGGTATTTTTCATAAAGTCATTCTATATTGCTAGAAAGACACAAAACATGGCAAATTGTAAATGAATAACACAAGCGGAAAAAATTTTAGATTTGCATTTTTGTTTGACGAGTGATGAAGTCTGTCATTCAAAATGTCAGGTACTTTGTTCACGTCGTGGAACAGCAGCAACACTGTTTGATTTTCATTTATTAGTTATTTAGTTTACATAATTTTGATAATAATTTGTTCTTCTCAAGGGAGATTCTGAATTAAATGGAGTCGAAAGCATTTCAAACAAAAATTGACAGCATAGCCATAGGAAGTCCACCGCTGCGTTTTATATATTGTTTCTAGTATCAGTGAGTTAATTCTAGAGCAATTCACCAGGAATGAAGTCTGGTTTTGAGATGGGCAAATTTTTTGAAATGTCTGGTAGGATCCCAGAGAGCTTTTGATAATCTCGTTCTCGTTTAAATCCTACTGTACAAGTTTTACCTTGACTGGGTCTTTTCATTGAGTACTCGGCGTTACAGAAAGTACCTTGAGCCGAATCCACCCAACGAGTTGATATATGTTTCCTCGTGTCTTACACCCTTTGGGTACTTCTGAAAGGACAGAGACAATATTTCAAGCTGTTGTTGGTATGCGAAGATGCCCAATATGTGGAGCCTCTTTCTTTTTCAACTTGCTGCCAACCATTTTGAAAGATTTTAACTTTGTTGCGATTAAATGTACCCAGGAAATGGCTCTAAAAATTGATAAAGAGCTTTAATGGTTGATGTGCAATAACTTTTGCAGGAACTCGAAGTGAAAGCTTCGATAATATATTTCACAGGGCGAAAAAACCAAAACAATTACTGCAATCTAAATTTAAAGAACTTTGACGTTCACAAAAATGATAATAAAGAAGGAAACCACAGTTGGCAAAATCAGTTATCTTCGCAACTAAGTACTCAATTGGTCAAACAGTGAATCAAAGGCTGCATGAAGATATGTGTCGGGTCTCACTTATACAAACTCGATTTTTGAAGCTACATGAATCCAGCACAACCCAATCCTAGTGTTACCGGTAAGAAACAATGCACCACCATAGTCTTGTTTTCCTTACACGAGATCTAGTTACTTTCTTACCATTTAAATTCATCAAAACTCATGAAGTTAGGAGAACTGCCTTAACCGAAGCTTGGAATGTAATTGCATGTAAATTAGAATCCCGCTAACTCAAACTACACTGTATTTCTCATTGCCCTTCGTAGTTCGAGTTAGAGGGGATTTGAGTTTTCAGGGAGGGTGTTGAATTTCAAGTACCCTGTTAACAATTTATAAGATATCGTGGTTATAAGAATCATCCACTATTACAAGTCATTTCGGTGCAGTCAGTTAAGAATATTTTAATTTTTCTTCATGGATAGAGTTGATTGTGTTGTCTTGAATAGTTATATTACCATACTGCAATGTCTGCCACTATACAGTTAAAAACTGTTTATAATCAAATGACCATTCCAGGATACATATTCATGTTCAGTGAATGCTTAATTCTTTTAAATGCGACTGTACAAATTTCTGAATGTTCCTAAGAAACAAATTGGATAAACTAGAGCAATTTTGACGCGCTACTCATGGCTAATTTGTGGGACAATTTAACAATCGTGACATAATATTCACCCTGGATAATCGCCCTCCAAAGGTCTTTCCTGGAGTTGAATTATGTTTCCATACGTTGTCACGTTATCAGTAAAGATTCAAGATTTCGAACTAGTCAAACAAGTGCGACCTGACACTTTCAGGTTTACCGACAAACGTTTTCAAATTAGAGTTCGACTCAACGGGTATAAATTTGAGCCAAGGGGGTATGAATTTAGGTTCGGGTTAGCGGGGAGTTCGAATTAACTGATCTCGAGTTATAAGATAGTAAATGATGGGGGTCCGGGAAACGAGATCAAATCCAGTGGAAGTTGAATTTGATTCGAGTTAGTGGGGAGTTCGAGTTAACCGATTTCGAGTTAGTGAGGTTCTACTGTACTTCGAAAATATTTATAGCTGTCGGCCAAATACTTCCAAGAAACACAAAAAAGCAATGTTGGACGGGTTATTTCAGTTTGAAAAGCGAATTTCTCGTCACAATTTGGTAAAAATTCTTCTAGACTTCACTCGCAAGGAAGCATCATCCATTTTCTAAACTTTATGAAGGATAATTAAACTACCGTCATCCACGGTCAAACGGTCCAAAGTGTCCTGCGGTTTCGACTACAATCCATTGTTCCACCCTGAGAAACCCGGAGTTATCGTTCCAGTCTTTTTAGACTTCAGTCCATCTTATATTCTGCTCACTTTTACTGACTCGAATTCTGTTCTGTTGGAATGACTTTCTGCTGGTTGAATTTATGTCCCACAAGTTCAGAGTCTGTCCTATGGTTACAAATTGTGTTCTGTTAGTAGGACAACTGTTTTGCTTCCTGCAAGCTAGAATTTCGTTCGACTGTGCTGTATTTGATTTCGCTTCAAGAACTATGACCGGCGAGCTTCAAATTTAATGCTGTTGGTGTTTCGTCTTTAATCCTGCGGCAGCTCAAATTTGAGAACACAAGCCGTTAACTGAATATCGGTTTACGTAACGCTCCATACGGCCACTGATCGATATCGATATTGCTGAGCTCGGTTATTATCAAACACAAAACAAATGTCGCATAATATAATCCGGGACGATCCGTTTTCCTGAAGAAGGGATTTTAGAATAATCCCTTGACACTTAAAAACCAAACAAGTATTTGACATTGCAGGGAATTTTTTGGGCAAAGCAATGAACTAAAAAACAGCTTACTTCTTGCTTATAATTTTAGACGAATACTTCTTAAGCCCCCTGGTTACATCTTCAATAATAACCAACGGTGTAAAGAAAGCAAACACTGTGTGTACAAAATATGTTGTCAGAAAGGACTCATAAATCGTTTACAATTCAGCTAAAAACCCAGATCGGTGGTCATTGGGACTAGTAGATGGACTCATAAATTTCAATTCTGGGGACACTTCTCGCAATTGAAACGCAGTGGGGCAAAGCAGTCCAGTTTTCTATAGATCAATCCACAGCGCAGTCGTTTCTTAGCAAAACAAAACAAAACAGACCAAACAACGAAAAGAAAAGACATTGTGCACGATAAGGGGCTAAAAAAAATATTCAGATTGTGTCCTGCTGTTTCAAATTGTGTTCCGTTAGTACAACTGCTGTTTTGCAAGATCAGATTATCTTCTGCAAGCTGTAATTTTGTTTGACTGTTCTGTATTTTATTTGCCTTCCCGACCTATGATAAGCGAGTTTCAAATTTAATGCTGTTTGTGTTTCATCTTTAATCTCGCGGTAGCTCAACTTTGAAAACACAAGTCGTTAACTGGATATTGACCCACATAGTGCTCCATACGACCAGGCCTGCAGAGAGGGTGGGGGGCAAGGGGCAGATTGTCCCAGGGCCTTGTACTCTGAGGGGCCTCAGATTGTAAGGGCCGTATTCTTAAGAATTCCTCAAAATGTCTTAAAGGCCTTAATCTTGAATAAAACTCTTTTTGGCGCAAAGGCCATAATCTCAAGGTTGTTGGGAGAGAGGGCCTCTGGATGCCCACTTTGCCCCGGGCCTCTTATTGCCTCTCTGCGGGCCTGCATACGACCACTGATCGATATCGATATTGCTGAGCTCGGTTATTATCAAACACAAAACAAATGTCGTATAATACTATCTGGGACGATCCGTTTTCCTGAACGAAGCAATTTTAGGATAATCCCTTGACACTTAAAAACCAAACAAGTATTTGACATTGCAGGAATTTTTTGGGCAAAGCAATGAACTAAAAAACAGCTTACTTCTTGCTTATGATTTTAGACGAATACTTTATAAGCCCCCTGGTTACATCTTCAATAATAACCGACGGTGTAAAGAAAGCAAACACTGTGTGTACAAAATATGTTGTCCGAAAGGACTCATAAATCGTCCACAACTCTGCTAAAAACTCACATCGGTGGTCATTGGGACTAGTAGATGGACTCATAAATTCCAATTCTGGGGACACTTCTTGCAATTGAAACGCAGAGGGGCAAGGCAGTCTGGTTTTCTATAGGACAATCCACACCGCAGTTGTTTCTTAGCAAAAGAAAGGCAAATAGAATAAACAACAAAATGAAAAATTAATGTGCACGATAAGGAGTTAAAAATAATCTTTTCATATATCCGTTTTATTTGTATCGCATTTTTTACTTAGTACAAAAATAAAAATAATTTGAAATCCTTGCATTGCGATGTGATTCCTGGTGGGTTGTTCACTTATAAACTTGACCAAAAGTCAAAAACACCAGTTCATGTGCTATCCGTGAATCAAGAACGTTTGTTGTTTGAACCAGGAACCGAGAGAGAATTTAGCTTCATTGGAGTGTTGACGCTTTGTTTGGTATGTTCTTTCTTTGAGTTTATTCCTACTTTAAACAGTCTATGTACTAAGGTTTTTCACATAATTTCCAGTTAACAGTTCTCTAAACTTTCTGATCGAGGGGAAAAAAGGTTCGTTTTACGAAACGAAAGGTTTACCAGTGCTTTTAGAGCAACACAATTTTCTATATGGATCAACGATAGCCTTAATTTACAGAAGTAATTAGGCTTGTAGGACAATCCTTCTATCCGGTTGTACGAAGACCAGTTAAGCCCTGAAGAACTTACGCCAGTGTTATTCATGCTTCAAAGAGAAACACAACGAGCTCAAACTGACAGTGCGACATTATGAACCTTTTTAATGGTACTTTATTAATTAGTCTTTAGCGACTTATTACTTGGACACTACAGCCTTGTCGCTGAAGAGGAAACTTCAAGACGTTTCCTCTGATAGAAAGCAAAGTGTTGTGAAACACATTTTATCATCTTAGGTGGTCTGCATGTCGAAAGAGTTAATGGTACCTTACGGAGTAATCTTAAGTGTACTTATCACTTGGTCACTCCAGCCTTGTTGTCGAAAAAGAATAGAAAGCAAAGTATTATGAAACATATTTTATGATCCAGAGATCGTACGTAAGTTGTCATGAATTGAATAGTACTTTATTGAATACCACAGTAATCTATTCAAAAAACAACACCTAAGCTATATCTAGGCGACTTACAAGTTATAACGAAAGTTATACAGTTTGTTTGAGCTTTGTCGGGGTAAAGATTTACAAAATTATTTTCTTTTGCTGTAATCAAGAATACTTACGTAACACAACTGTTACCCCTCTTGGAGATGTTATGAACAATGTTATCAGTGTAGTTCTAAAGTGCTTTTATTTACGTCATCAGATTTTTAAGCTTAAGTCATTATTGTTAAATCCTTGCTCCAGATTGTGTAAGTCCAGCCTACCTATGAGTTACTTTACTGAATTCCTGGTATAGCATAATTTTTGAATCTAGACTAAAATCAAGCTCCGAACTTGGAACGAAAATGTAAAATAACATAGACATCAAGAAGACAGTTACTTCCTAGTCGTAATATGTCAGTTTCGAACAGAATCGTATTCATCTGGCATCGAAATATCTTTTTGAATCGATCTTGCTGAAAACATCACATTCCAAACAACGTCTTCACCTGGTGGAGGAAAAGACTTGGTCCAAATGCAGCTGATTGGTCAACTTCCAGTCACACCACTGTCAAACACTGTCAAATGAAACAGCCACCAAAAAGGATAAAGAGCAAGCAAAAGCTCCACTGTAGACAGAAGTACAAGATCAACTTGCAAGAAGAGAACAAGGGATAATAAGCACTTCTTGTTAGAATTGACCAATATTTGAACTTTCGTTAGATATAGTTATCCTGTGTCGATTTATGACCACAAAAAAAAAGTCCTATTTCTGTCAATTGCCGTGTCTGTACCGAGCTAAATCACCTTCTTCATCACAAAAGGAAGTAAGTTAATATGTCTACTAAAGAATATCTAATATCAAGTCATTAATGAATAAGTTCTATTTTTGGCGTTTGCTACATATCTGGTTGCATGACATGACTGAGACTTCCAAAAGCTCGTACCTGCAGCAACTTTTTTTGCCTACAAAAGGTGATGAATCGTGTCGCCTTTATTGTAGGCGGCCCTGCAGATATAAATTTTACTTCGTTCTAGAAATATATTTATTCATCGAAATTAACGCTTTTTATGAATGGGTATTTAAAATGTTAATGTTTTTATCAGGTAGAAAATTAAGAAGCTATCAACTAAGGCTCCAGGTTCGATAAGCAGGTAGAAAATATTAATCTTAACCCATCTCATCAGTATAAGTTAGTATGCCGTGTTTACTGCTTGCTCCAAGTGAGATTTCCAACGGTCGATTAAGTCAGTTTTTGATGATTATCTTAATTATCTTAATCGTAACTATTTATATTTGCATTTTTCATTATTAGTTTCCCGGTATAGTTTCTCCTACTTCGTTATTTATCCGAACGTTCCCATACAGACATGCTGTGATCTCTCTTGGGATCTGTAATCTATTCATCATCTTTGGTCATTCACTCCACATAATTCAAAAGCACCAATTGATCAGTTCTTCAGGCTGCCTGCCGTGAACCAAGAACATCTGTTCATTAAGCTTTCACTTCTAATTTTATACTATTTCGGGCAAGATTCTGTTGAGCGTACACCTCACTGGTTACTAAAGAGTTCTTGTTATCAGCTTTCATACCTATTTTCGTCTCAAAGAAAACGACGTATAAACGTATCGAAGTCCGCGTACATCGGAATCACATTAGTTGAAACTGAAGACCAATGTGAGCGCTGTAGTCTGCTTTTCGACTTCATTATTACCGCAGCGATATCTTTCTTTTGGCAAAGCTTTTATCAGAACATTTTGCCAAATATTCGTATATGTTTAGATTTTCCCTTCTCTATCTTCTATACTGATGTCGCAGCATTAAGAGCCAACCCAGGTTGTTGAGCGATCTTGCAATAGCGGGATGATTTTTGCAATGTCGCAGCAGACTTATTCTCATATTGAAGGCTTTCTCTATGTACTTTTCGTCCTTGTTATTCTTCAGGTACACCAAATACTCACCAATGCTATTCAGTGTTTTTCCGTGATATCGGTCGTCCCGCATATTGTATAATATTTTTGAATATCTAAGGCTTTTTAGAAAAACTCGATTCCTTTCTGATATGTCTCTTGTTCACAGTAATACATTGCGATTAATTATGGTTCTAAGTGTACGTAATCTCGGCATTGACCTTATCACCCTATGATACTTTTCGTTTCATTTGAAAGGCTAACGAGTAATTTGTGTGTATTTTGTCGTAAAAACAGCTGTGTCGGCAGAATAGTCCCGACTCGAGTAAAGCCGGAAAATGGCGGGATGGTCGATTACCCATTCATAAATCGCCACTGAACTTATCCTAATGTGGCTAATAAAAATCAGATTCTACAAGCAAAGGACTTCTTCTTCTTCCAAATTTCCCATAAGTTATTCACGAAGGAAATTTGGCGGACAAAGGCGAAATTTCCTACTTGCATCAGCAACGAGAGAAATTTGTGATTTTGAACGTCCTCAGAGGACTAAAGTATCCGAGTTGAGCAGGGCATATAACGTCTGTAATAAAATCAAGCTTCCACATGAACTTTCCGTATGACATTCATGTCACTCACTAACATTATTACCATATCGTGGCTGCCGCACAAGCAATACATATGTCGCACCGACTGACCGACAGATTATCTCACCATCTGAGTGTCGGTATCTCAATAGTTAAGAGTGTCTCGCTGGTCATAAGAAGGATGCGGGTTCGATCCTATTTGGGGCCTAGAAATTGTTTTTCTTTTTGTCCATAGTTCATCCAGATTACAACCATTGTCCCTTTCGGGAATTACTTCCATCTCACGTCTCGTCTTTAGGTGATCCGTCTTCAGATTTTATTACCAGTTCCTAGTTTACAGATTAAGTCTCATTCATACGAAGCAACGTATAACAACAGCATAAGGACGGGGCCAGGTGAAAGCGAAACACGCTTAGTTTACGTCGATATCTCCACAGTAGCGACCAAGGAATCAGTAGCATAGGAAACAAATTTTACCTTGGGAGGGGCGGGAACCTTTCAGGGGCAACTTTGAGCACAGAAAGGATGCCCTAAAAATAGATAACATCTATCATCCCAGTTGTTTTGACTGAGCATTGTATTTTAGTAAAAGTGAAAATCATTAGCTTGAAATTCCTTGTCCAAAGTTGCTGGCTTTACCCATTCTATCATTTGATTATTTTGAAATGTCTTACCCAGATCTTGGGATATTTGCGGTAGCGGGAAACTGAACCAGTGCAACGAACGCGCTGCCCCCGAGAGGATTCCAGGGGGATTGGTGCCCAGAAATTTTTTAAAAATGAGAATTATCGGATTAATTACAGCAAGGAAAACTGCTGGATCTGACTGTTGCTGTGATTGAACTGCTTTAGGTTAATCAATGCAATACTTTTCGCTGAAAACAATTTTACGCTTTGGGAAGCTTTTGGCTTTTTGTTTCCTTTTGTCTATATAATTCTTTTTACCTATTTTATTTCATTATAAAAAAAGAAAGAAATAAAAAAAGAAGCCGGGCCAGCCGCCCTATGGGCTGGGCACACAACCGGCTTGTGATGATACTTTGGGATTCTCGGATACTAATTCAATAGGAAAAGTTCCAGCTTCTTAGTTGGGACTGACATCAGAGTAAAAGTGATGTTCTTCAATGTGGGAATTTTTTTCATATTCCTATGTACCTTTTAATCTATGAACCCAAGCGATAGGACAAAAACTGACGCGTTACACTTATGTAAAGGCATTTCATTTTTCACTAAAAGGGTCACTTTACATGCTTAAAAAGGGCACTTTTTGTTGTTTCAAAAAGGTTGTGGGTGTACGTGCCCCCCATGGCCCCCGGTTCCTACGCCTATGGTCTTTTCTTTCCCTCAACACCTATAACTGTTAGCGGGGTCTTAATGTAAGCACGTTATCAAGATGTAATTCTGATTGACGGGGATTAGCATAGGTGTGGAGGGCACTCTCCTGAAGGGAAAAATACTTAACTGTTGCCAGTTATTATACATAAAAAATTGATACAGCGTTGGTGTACCATATGAGCTGTTCTGCTCAGTTATGCGAGTCTCAGTATGTCAGTAATTTGTTACTGATTATATTTATAAGTGATAAATGACATGCTGATACTAGAAGACCTCGGCAGTATCTATGTTACACCTATTGCAGAGCAGTAGACGTATGAGTCATTATACATTACAATTCGCGCGGCCAATTGAGTTATTATATTGCTGAAAAAGTTATAACTGAGCAAGTCGCTTGTGATCAAGAGGTCACATGTTCCATTCTCAGGGACTCAGATATCTCCTATGAGCATTAATCCATTACATACATAGACTACAATGTTTAATTCCGATTATCATCAGAAAAATTTATTAGTGAAAGAGAGGGTTTGGGTTGGCTGTTGGGGCTGCGATGGGTTAAAAATCAACTGAAGGTTGAGAAGCATTCAATCAAAATATTTTATTTTGTTTCATTTCATTTCTGTTCATCTCATCTCTCTTCAATTTCTTTACTTTTATTTCATATTACAATTTGGTTTCAATTTCATTTCAATTTCATTTCAATTTCATTTTTATTTCATTTTTATTTCAAGTAAATTTAATTTCAATTTTATTTCAATTTTATTTCAATTTTATTTCAATTTTATTTTATTTTTCTATTATTTTTTTACTTTATTTTACTTTTCTTTTCTTTTCTGTACTTTAGTTTACTTTATTTTATTTCATTTAATTTGTTTTGTTTATTTTACTAAAATTTATTGGCTGCCCAACCACAACATATGACGCCAACTATTTCGTTGCCTAAAGGTAAAGATGCAAACTTAAACAACTGGGAACAACAAATATTCTAAACATTTTCAATATTATTGTATACTATATTCCATCTGTTACAGCTAAGAGTAGTTTTCGTGTATTTTTTTATTTATTCTTATAGTAAAACCAACAACTGAAACGAACATGCATGGAAGAGAAAGCCAGGAAGGAAAAAAGTAAGTGCACGAATATTTACTTTAAAATTGCTGTTATGATTTATTGCTCAATAATAAAGGGAAAGAGCTTAAATTGTTTCTGGGCAAAAAAGTTATGGAACTCAGTACAACAGGGTGAAACAGTAATTTACATGAGGTCGAAGAGGTACGGGTAGTGGCAGACATGGCCTTACGCAACATCGTTTATTGGCTATTGTTGCATCAAAATTTAGAAGTACTTAGGTAATGTCAGAATCATCCTCAAAGATAAAATAAGAAACTTTTCATGAGAATCTGACACTGCCGACGTCAACTGAAAGATGTCGACTCGAGGCGCCATTTGAACTGGCACCGGTCCGCCGATACATCCTCTCATGGATAAACGTTAAGTTGTCGCGAAAATATCTCGTGCTGTTAAATTAGATAAATCTCGCCTCAAATTCCTGTGGACTCGATAGCTCAACAGATAGAGCGGTGAACCGGTATCCCGAAAGTGAGAGTTCAAATCCCGCTCGAGTCAACATTTTTCAGTTGACTTCGACAGAGTCAGATTATCATAAAAAGTTCCTGTTCATTTAGGAAATGTAGGTAATGCTATTTGCCTTTGACTTAAAGGTAACGTGAGAGATTGCCTAAATGTATTCAATTTGTGATTTTCTGTTCAACTGTAAGAAGTGTTATTGAATATGATTGCTGTCCATTGCGATTGATGGTTGTACGAAGGTTAGCAGTTGAAAAGATTGTCCAAGTTAGTGTTCAAATGACGAGCTCCCATAAATTTAAATAGTTGCTTCCTGTTTATTGAAACCTGTTTATAAAAAAACTGTTTATAGAAACCTAAGAGAAAGTAATTGTTGGTAACTGTCGCAGAATTCTCGATGATTCTGCTCTGGTTCCCGGTTTACTTAGAGCGCAATGGATGGGACTGTATCTATCCTTTTTAAAACCATATAATTCTCAACTTGTTCGTACTACACGATGTTTGCTCCGTCAGACAAGCTCAAAGCTTCTTGTCACTCCTTTCAACACGAATTTACACCCTGATCTAATTACACGAACAATGAACTGTTGAATACAATACGCTATTTATAAACAAAAAGCATTGTGAGCGTAACCCGAGTCCAATCTTACAGATTGTCACTACGCCTAGTTTTACAATTACTATTAATCACTAACTTTACATAAACTTATCGAACACACTCCCCTCTTGACCTAAGCCTAAACTAAAGCTGAGTTTCAAGCATCGCTCTTGTTTTCCAGTCAGCATCAAACGCAGCAGCACGCCTTGGTGTTGTCCTAACACCTCTAGACGCTTGCGCATCATCGTTCTTTCCTTCGCTCGAGTCACTCACCAGCAATCGTTCGTGCTCTCCAACAACTTTTAGAGGGTACACTCTCTGCACTGGTCGGCTCAGATAAACTTGCTTACCATTGGTCACTAACCGTAGTTTCACCGCACTAATGACCTTGTCATTTCCAATAATTAAATCTTCCACCTTAATTATTTTCCATGAATTCCTCTTTACGTTATCTTCCTTTACCAAAACTACCTCTCCTTCCTTTAGTTTCACGGCAGCTTCGCGCTTACCGTTACTGTGGTATTCCCTCAAATCCGTCAAATATTCCCTTCGCCATCTATTCCAAAAATGCAACCTTTTTCTTGCCAAATACCTGAACCTTCTCAAGTATCCAATTTCACTCTCTTCTTCATCGCATACTTCATCCGGTAAACCCTCAAGTCTTCTCCCATACACTAAATGTGATGGTGTTAACATCTCAGCACCAACCTCATCATGAGCATACGTCAGAGGTCTGGAATTAAGTGTGCCTTCGACTTCCAGTAGAATTGTTAGAAGTTCATCATGCCCTATCTTCGCATTTCGAAGTACCTTTCTCAGGCACCTTATCACACTACTCACCATTCTTTCCAAAAATCCACCCCACCATGGTGCCCCTTCTAGGTTGAACCTCCACTCGATTCTGTTCTTCACTAAGTGACTTGCTACCTCATAATCATCATTCAGTTTCTTCAATACCTTGTTTGCGGACTTAAATGTCTTCGCATTGTCCGAGACAATCAATGCCGGAGAACCTCTTCTCGCAGCGAACTTACGTAGGCAACGGATGAACGCTGTCGTGGACATGTCGGTTATCAGATCCAAGTGAATTGCCCTCGTAACACAGCAGGAGAACAGCACAATATAGACCTTTTCCATTTCTCCCCACACCCCCTTCACAAACAACGGTCCTGCGAAATCTATACCAACCCTGGAGAGAGGTGGCACCTCTCTAACCCTAATGTCTGGCAATGCGGCTATAGGTGGCGTGCCACAAGTCTTACCCTGTGCTTTACGACAAACAAGACACCGACTCAGTATCTCTTCACTACCTGCCGACCCTTCCGTACCCAAAACCTTGTTCGAAGTTCTGCCGGTGTGCTCCCAACACCGCTATGATAACCCTCTCGTAACATCTCTCTACCACTAACCTCGTAAACTTATGATCCTTCGGCAAAATTCCTGGCTCTTTGACTTCCACGTCCAACTCCGAATTTCCCAATCTTCCCTTGCATTTCATGATGCCTAATGGGTCAAATGTGCACGCCAACAAGCTCAATCTGTTACGTTTTGTTGCGACCATACCCCTCGCCCTCTCTCCATAGTTCTTTAAATCAAAATGAAATAGATCTGCCAGACAACCCCATTCTTGGCCGAGTACCCTTTCTGACTTAGCTTCATCCTTTCTTCCCAGTGTAAACTTCGCATATGTTTGATGATCGTCTTCAGTTGTCCCTTCCGCTTTTTTTCAATGTTCACACAAAATCTTTCCCATCAGTTCCTTATTATTTGACACCCACTTTCTCAACTTGAACCTACCACTTGCTAAATTATCCTTGGCCTTCCTATACAACATAAAGGCTTTTTCTGTTGTCGTATCCACCGACACCAGATCATCTACGTAGAAACTTTCCTTGTGTTTAGTAACAAACTCTGGTTCCTCGGCTCTAAATCTGTCTAAATGGTGCTGAAGTGTCTCATTCAGCAAAAATGGCGAACTGTTCACACCAAACACAACTCGACAAAACCGGTACACTGTGGGTTTAACCACCTCACCATAAGTATTGTCTACCTACAAAAACCGTAAGCTTTCTTTATCCCCCTTATTTACTTCAATGTTGAGAAAGGCTTTCTCTATATCTCCTACCAAGGCTACTTTCTGTGCTCTAAATCTAATCAGTATATCGAACAGCAAGGGAGTAGTGGCGGCCCAACGTGCAAACAATCGTTCAATAAAGCGCTATGCTTACTTTCCTTAGACGAGGCATCGTACACTATTCTCACCATGGTGGTCTTGGCTTCCTTCCGGATCACTGCATCATATGGGAGGTAGTGAACCGGTTTTGCACTATCAGGTGAATCAATCTTCTCAATAATCCCTTCCTGATATTGCTCTTTAATGATCCTGGCGTACTCACTCAATGTCTCTAGTTTATTTCTCAATTTGCTTAGCTAACCTTTCAACCTGCCTAGACTATTTTTGTAATTGCTCGGAACCTCGGGGTGGCCTTCCTTCCACGGTAACCCCACCTTGCACCTCCCGCCAGTGAACTCGATCTCATCCTTCAAACTTTCATGCACCTCGTCCCCTTCCCTAATTCCAAGTGTCTCAAAGTCCCACAACCTGTGCACAGAGTTCTTCAACTCCTCATCTTCCCTCAAAACTTCTTGCCTCACAAAAAACACATTCATCTTTCACTCTTCAAAATTTGTGGCTTTCCAGCCTAACTGACTTAACCACCTTTGTCGTCACGAATGACCTGTGACTGCCCGAATCAAACATAACTCGAACTCTGGTACTTCCTCTCTTCCCCTTCAAAACTGCTTGTGCAGTCTGCAGTGCAACTCTGGTTTCCGCGCCTACGTGAAACGCTGGACTGACGAGGCTTTAATTCGAAGAGCTTGCCTGATCAGCTCGGCTTTCACAAACAGACCTATCATGTTTTATCCCGCAATTACTACAAGTATTGTTTGATTTACAATTTCTTGCTATATGACCTTTCTTGACACAAATAAAACATCTGCCGTACTTACGTAGTAGTTGTTTCCTTTCAGCCATTGAACTTACTTTCTTATAGTCATTATGTTTATGATTGCCTTTGCAATAAGCACAACTGTTATCAGTGGCGTTTGCCAATAAGACGATGCCTGTATTTGGTCCATTTGGTGGTATGATTCTTTTGTTGCTTTTGTTCCCGGTGTCTTGTTTCTCTTTGCTCGGCAGGGAGGCATGCTCTTCTCTCAGTTCGACTTCTTTAAGGAGTTCACTTAACAACTGGTCCATATTCCATTCACTGGCAGTTTTCCGCCCGTTATGATAAAACGGACGCTTTCAGGCAACTTCTTAATGATCGATGGCACAACAATAGCCGAATAAATGTTCGGTTCAACGCCGAGCGCTTTCAGTCCCTTGTGGTGGGTTTCGACTGTGTCTTACAGTTTTCTCAGTCTAACAGAATCTCTCGCGCTTGTTACGGGAGCAACCTTCATCAATTCGTTGATATGGGTTTTCTGTATGTTCTCCTTCTTGCCGAATCTCCGCTTAAGTAGGTTAATTGCTGCTTCATACTTGGCCGATGTCAAGGCAAATCCCGCTATCGCTGTTTTAGCTGGTTCTTCGATAAGACCTCGCAGATACGAGAACTTATCGATCGTTGACAAATTCGGGTTCGAGTGAATGGAATTGTCAAATCCGTCCGAAAACTCTTGCCACTACTCCGGTCTTCCGTTGAACTTCTCAACTTCTCACTTTGGAAGTTTAGCACGAATAAACCTCGAGGAATTGGTCGATGACGGCGATTCATTCTCGTGGCTAGTCACGCTTTCGACTCTTTCTTTGTGCGTTAACGTTTCCTTTAAAGTTATCGTTGCGGTTTTAATTTCTGCTCGTAGTTTGCCCGCTTCTTCGATTTCCGCTGTGATTTCTGCCTCGGTGACTGCTTCTTTGTCTGACAGAAGATACAATATGTCTCTATTTAGCACTACGATTGCTTCATATTGCTCTTCTAGGGTAGATTTTAAGTTGACAACCCTGACCCGTTCTTATTTATCGATGTTTTTACTGCTCTGTTGAAGGTTCGCCAATGTTTTCCTTACAAAGCCTCGGTGGCCTGCGCGTGTTCGCATCTTTTTCTTTAGCTGGTCTGCCATGTCTTTGTCTTCCTTCTCGCTCTAGTAATTCCGGTTTGAAGGACCAAAATGTCGCAGAACTCTTGATGATTCTGCTCTGGTTCCCGATTTACTTAGAGCGCAATCGATGGGACTGTATCTATCCTTGTCACTCCTTTCAACATGAATTTACACCCTGATCTAATTACATGAACAATGAACTGTTGAATACAACACGCTATTTATAAACAAAAAGCATTGTGAGCGTAACCCGAGTCCAATCTTACAGACTGTCACTACGCCTAGTTTTACAATTATTATTAATCACTAACTTTACATAAACTTATCCAACATAACAAGCCGAATGGCTGTTTGGGAATCAAGGATTAATGCAATGATCCAGGGAATGTACAGTTGTTGAGGCTGGTTTGAAACTTGTCAAACTGTAGTGGCTGTGAAAGTAACTGAGACCTCTATCTGCGCTATCTGCCATATTCCAAGAAAAGCAGGCAATCACTAAATGTGCTTCTGTTTGACATTAGAACAGAAAACTGATCACAGTCAACCCAGAACCATGAAAAGTTTGTTGCTGTTTTGTGGTCGGTGATAATTATATAGTTATAGTTACGTGCACGTGACTGATGAGGAGCAAGGAAGCGTGAGTAATGTGTTAAATTAGGGATGTTGTTAGCTTAGTAGAGTCACGCTTTAGGCGAGGTACGGGATCTCTATACAGAAACTAAAGTTTAGGAATGTTCAGCTATAGGAAAAAGTTCTTCTGACTCTAGGTTCTCTTCTTGGTGACTAGGTTCCTTTTCTCTGCTAGTCTGCTCTCTTTTCTACTCCTCTTCGTTAACTCTTCTTTGTTGGTTCCTTAGCTGTTGGCAAAGAAGTATCTCCTCTTTCTACTTTTGGTAGGTAATTTTAGTTGACATTCATTGACAGTAAAAGGTGACCAATCACATACATTCTGATCAAGTCTTTTGCTCTGCCAGGTGAAGGTGTTGTTGAGAATGTGACAATCAACAAAGATGTTTGAAAAATGTTTTTCGATACTAAAGGTATATAGGTCCTTGCAAAATTAAGATAGTAAAGTCAGAATGTAAGGGTTCTTAACGTAGTTATGTTATTTCACAGTTTCATTTTGTACTTCGAGCTCAAATCTAGCCAGAATAGTAAGTACATCACACCTGGAATTCAGTAAACACCTAAAGTATTTACTTACTAAAGTAATTCAGTAAGTACCTGAAGGACCTAAGAATTAAACAAAATCAACTTGTACCTTGACCGCAAATCTGACAACACAAGCACAAACCTTTCAAACCAGATCGGTAACACTGTTCATAAAATTTTCAAGAGGATTGGTCACGGTGCTGTGATCACAAAAATAAGACAGTAAGTCCACATGTCAAAAACCAGACAAAACCCAAACAAACATCACAATTTTCATGACATGATCGTCCAACCGTGACCTAGGAACTGTTTTCATACGAGACCACGCTGACGTAAATTCCATTTCATTTCACAACAACACAAATTACAGACTACGAAAGCTAATGAAATATGTGTTTCATAACAAATGTATCACCAGGATATTCCTGTTAGTACTGGCACTAGTCATTTGCTTTGATAGATGCACCACAACTGCTCAGAAAGTTGAACGGAATAGACAAATCTTCTAATGTCCAAAAACTTCGGCGAAGTCTGGGCCTTTAGCTGGGATAAAGGTTGTCCAGTCATTCTCCCTGATAAAAATCCAAATCATCAGTTGAAACTTAGGTCTAAAAATCAAATTGTACACAGCCAATTTATGGTTGCATTTCATTCCATTTTTTGGCCTTGCTGAGCTAGATTTATATCAAAATTTCGTTAATTTTGCATTTGAAACTCCAAATTTGCTTTAGATGAAGTTCAACTCTTCAGGTCGCCTGCCCCTAGGATGTGTATTGCCATCTGCTGTGGCTAGTGGGAGCAAGTGTTTCCATTAAACGTGTACTGCTGCTAATAATATTATTAACCGTGTTTCTGAAGGGAACATATTGCAGGCAGTGGTGTAGCCTCAATTCTGGCATTTTTATGGTGGTTAGGGTTACATAGTGACAAGATATTAAGTAGATTTGCTTTAGGAGAAGCTGTGCAAGAAATTTATGAAGTCCAGTTGAAAGCACTTATTTCAATCAACTGACCACAGCATTTTGTGCAATTGAAAATTGAAAAATCATATTAAGAGACAAGGGTGCACTTTAGAATTATTTTCATTCTACCTAAATTACTAGATAATTTTATTTAGCAGAGTGGGGTGCCTGGTCCTTGATGGGTTAACCTCAAACACAAGCAGACTCAGTGTACTTATACTTTAGCGCATTGTCCCGTTTGCAACAAAAAACTCTACGAATTGAAAATACAACGATTATTTCATGAATTTTAATCAGATCATGGCACAGTTACGTACAATACATTAGGTGCTTTTTCCAACAAATGACTTTTAAACAATATTTTTAACCAAAGACATGGAAGAATGCTGACGTTAAGTGAAACAATAATCATTGTCAGATTGCCATACATCCACATTTGACTGCACTATTCCACCTGATATTCACTTTATTGTATTTGAAGTAGAGGATAAACAGCGAGAAGCAAAAAATATGTTTTCAGGTTGTCTTCCTTCCTGAATTAATATCTTGTCGTGGATTGTATATACAATCCCGGCTATTTTAGTTATTGTACATGCAGTCCCTCTCAGCTTTTCAAAAGCACTTTAGTTTACTGGGTTTCTTCTGGAGGACAAAACTCTTGAAAGTAGTAAGAAAACCGAATTAATCTTGTTTTAAGTCTGAGGATACAGTTTTAGTTGACGCTGCTTTGAACGAGAATGCTAACAAAGAGCCACTAAAGCAGTAATCCAGCAATAGACTGTAATTTGACTTTATTTCCTGAGAAAGGTCCTTTTTTTAAATTTCCAACGAATAAAAGCTGGTCATTGTAGATATTCTTCAAAGCAATTACAAGTAGCAATAAAATAAATGGCAAAGTGTTTAGGAGTAATAGCAATAACGAAGTAAACTAAAGACCTGGGTAAACTTGTGAAAATACCGAAGCAGATATTGCTGGAGATTTCAAAAGAAGTGTACCATATACTCCTGTCGTATTTATTATTCCTTCACCCGCCGCACAAAGAGTAGTGCCAAGACACTAATCTCAACGTGCGTGGAGTCTCTTTACACGCTTGGTGACTACACGTGTAGTTAGATATCGCTCTATGACCTCTTGGTTCATATTGAGCACTCTACAAGATGAGTCAGCCACTAGCGAATTTGCGCACGCTCACTAGTCTCTAGTTAGAGCACTCTGGCATGGCTTAGATGTACCACAAGTGTGGGACATTTGAGTTGTCTATATATTATAGGCTTCCCGATCTTGCTCGTCAGCACCACATTGATGAGGCCCAGTAGGCCGACACTGTTCCGTATGTAGTTATATATATATATATATATATATATATATATATATATTATAAATATGTATATTTAATAATATGTATATTTAATAATATATATATAATAAATATATATATATAATATATATATATATATATATAACTACAATATACCGTTAATATGCTGTAATATACCTGGACTGCAAGTCCTCCTAAGAAATAACTTTCAGCGACTGTCCAAAAAACGATGGTGTGAGGCTCTTGTTCAAAACCTGGATACTTTTGAGGTGGCAACTGAGATTCTACGATGCTAGGGATAAAGTCTCCAACCGGGTAGTAAACGATGCGGATAGTAGAAAATTTTAAAAATCTAAAATTTTCTGAAAGCGATTTTGGGTACTTTGGTAATAATTTTTTGTAAAATATCTCTGTGCACAACTTCTCTAAATCTTTTAGATCGTCTCTGAAGATATCACTTTAAAAGTTATTAATTTTTCCCCAATCAGAGAGGGCTTAGTTTCCCCAACACAGGGCCTGTAGCCTCCCTGCCATCTCCCGTAGGATGACTATTCTTTGAATATACGCTAACTAGTAAAAAGCGGTATCGAAGTTTTGAATATCTAAACTTAAATTTTTAAAAATAGTATATCCCTCAAATTGCGTATTATTCACTTTATGGAAATGATTCCGTGGGTAAAATTTAAATTCGATTGTGAAAGAGTGAATGGCTGCGTTCACTAGCAAGGTTTTATCTTATGACTGTGGTATGTGGGCTTCGAACAACTGACTTCAGTTTGTTAGTTCCCACTAATTTTCAAATCAACTTACATGGATGAACAAAATCAGGTAATTCCACTTTTCCATAGTTTGGTTACTGCGCAAATATATCTTAAGAAAAAAAAAGACGTCTTGTCCTGTTTCCTAAATTGGGGAAGTGAAGTAGATAAGTTCCAGAGATGGAGGGGAATTCCCCTATGAGAAAAGCCGATGAAATGCAATTTTTTGTCCCGCCCATCAAGACGTCGTCAGCCGTATACGACTTTTTGTCCCTTGTGATTTCGTACATGATGTCAGCTTATCCACGCGATATAGTTCTCGTATACGATTCTTCACTTTGTCATATGCGATTATGTCATAAAGAACAATTCCTGCTCGTTATTTGTTCGCTAATATTAGAATTGGTCTTGAAGACTCTCGTGACTGAATCGGAATACCTCAAAATGAACAATCGTATACTACAGTCGTATCGTGTATATATGTCCTTACTCAAACGGTCACTTTTGACTGTCGTACACGACTCAATGTCATACACAAGGTCATTTCAGCCCACCGTTTTGACTTTTTACCATTTTATGCAAACCCTTCCCTGGTATGGAGGCCTTGGGTAAGTGTTTGGTGAAAAATGAAGGAAGTATACCCGCCTATCCATGGCAGTTTTGCAAGTCACTTAAAGGGCTCGGAGAGGTCTAGTTCTTTAGCTCCAGTCCTTTAGCTCCAGTCCTTTACACGACCTTAATTTTCAGTTTTAATTTATTTGGTTCAGCTTCAAAAACATTCGCAACCTTGGAAAAATAGTGTTAACTTGAAATGATACAAGAAATATTTTAGATTGGCGATTAATTGAAGGGATTCAGAAATCTTGTGCTCCTGCGTTGTATGTAAGTGTACTTAGTTCGTGATCACCTTGGTTTTCTAAGAGATGGGTCCCAGAAAATTTGTAGGAATTTTCAGACATGTCTTAATATCCCAAGGCATGTTTAAGATTCTGAGATATAAACATGATAACTTTTTAGAAATAAAGTTACTTTGATAAAGCTTCATAAACTCACGCGTACAACAGTTAACGTCCTGCTTTCTTACTTGGAAGTGAAACGCTATTATTGTTAGTTTTAACTTAGCGTGAATTGCCTTATTCTGGCTCTTACGTGGTAAGATGACATGGACAACACGGCGAATAGTATAAACGATCATCAAGAACTGTAAACAGTTACGCTGGCTCGGTACCGTTTATTTAAAATTTGAACAATACAAGTTTGACCTTAATAAAGTTATAAATTCTCTGAGCACTGTATATGTGCTCAAAGTAAATTTTTATAAGGTTGATAAGTTAACCCATCGCTTAGACATCAGAGTCAGATTGTATATTCTCCTTGTTGCTGTCCAATATTAGTTTCTGATGTGACAGGACTACCTGGAAATTAAAACTAACAATGGACTTGTAACTTTGGTTAGAAGAAGTGGGGGTAGTCCATGTAAACATGTGCTGGGGTCCAAATTTAATATTTTTGAAGTCACTTTATATTGTTTCAAATCCCTGATAGAATACAACATTTTTATATTTACGTGATAATTAATGACATTCATATGCCCGTGTATGTGCAGAATTGTTAGAGTGCTTTAATAAATTAGTTCTCTAAAAACAGCTTTAAAATACAACTTCCTGCAATAAACTTATTTAACCTTAATGTAGCCCTTGAGACTTTTAATATTGCTAATGTTAGACTATTCTCAAAGAGCAGGGGGTAAACATCTGAGGGTTAAATGTTTGAATTATAAGCTAAAATACTAAGGAGATTCCTTGCCCATTAATGACTCAAGGAGATAGCATTTATTAAACCCTTTAACATCGATGGCTAATCATTGTGACATGTGAAATTGTTGGCCAATAAGTACGGTAGAGTAAAATACTAACATGCTTCATTGCCCCTTAATGGGCTAATCAATCCCTAACCAACCCAACTGAAATTTTAACTATCAGAGCAATCCAGTATCTAGAACGTGTGCAAATGTCACTACCCCTGGCTTTGCGAGTGTTGGCCACAAGTAACGGTAAAAGCTGTATGTTTATTTTGAGCATAAACTGTTTTTATCATGTGGCAAAATGATGCAGTTTATGGTTACACTTAAGATCTGAAAATGCAGAGAGCAGGACTACAGGTATCTTACAGTACAAGTCACCATTCGTGCACTGACATTTAAAATAACAACCAAGCCCATAACGAAGTGATGGTGGTCCAAGAATAACAGCTGTTGAAGGTTTTTCTGCACATACTGAAACTTTCATGATACATGGATATTGACTTTACTCCCAGTAGTATTAGATTTAGGTGGTAAATATTCTTCTGTATGCTTTCTTTCTTTCAACTTCATGTAACAGGTTTTGCTACATGAATAGGCACCTTGTCAGCAGTACACACATTTGTGTAAATTAATAACATGTGATAGCTCTATCAAATGCATCCAAGAACACGTGAACACTGAATGTTCTTAACTGCCTTGACCATCCCTTTCCAAAAAAAAACACATTCAGTCTTACCACTTGAAATAACGCCATTCCATAAGCACATGTACTGTAGAAAAATCGATTTTGTTGTTATTAGTAGCAACATGGTAAAGTATTTTTACATTAGAACTTCGATCAGAAGCTCCGAAGTACAACCTAGCATTTCTTATATGATACCACTACTGATGTTAGAAAAAAATTATTTTATAAACACTTCCATTAATCAAAATTCACAGGGTTTAAAGCTTTAACTGAGTCCGCTGCCCAGTTCCAACAGACTAGTGTACATCAACACATACTGAGGAAAATTTATAAAAGCTATGTACATAAAAACCACATAATTGTCCAACGATAACCTACTTCTCTCATTTCATCCGTTATTTCTGGGAAAATCGAACTCTTAGACTTATTCCACAAGGATCTACAAGGATTTTTATCTTGGATGTGCAGATGCAGACATAAACACTCCAAATGAGTGTTATTTTGCAGTCCACCGCCGGTGCCTACTAAAGGACAGGTACAGGCTGCATGGTTTGTCCGTTATTGTCGTTGTTTGTCCAAAATTTGCCCTTTATGAACTAGAATAAGGACTGTCTATTGTTTTCTCGTATTTCTTTTTCCCTTTTCTTTCTCTTTTTTATTTTTATTTTTATTTATTTATTTATTTTTATCAATATACTGTTTTGGCAAAAACAGTATAAGGAAGCGTTGTTTAAGTAAATGAAGGATTTAATACGAGTTAATCGAAGCTAATAAAATTGTTAATTTCATATACGTTGGTAATGTGAGTATGTGGCAATGAAATGGACGAGGAGAAGCACAATGTTCACTGTACTTGCATATTCATTGTTAAAAATAGGATAATAAATTTAACTGACCTTGGGAACATTCGGTGCATTAATGTAAAATTTAGGTCTTCTCTATTGGTTCTCCTATTTGGGTATCTATAGCACGTTGAATCACATCACCAGACAGACGTTAACTCAATGGCATCTTACGATTGACGACTGTAGCCGATAATGGACAGTGAGTTGTTTGAGGTATATAAAGTAGTGCTAACCCAGGTAAAATTGCTACATCGCGGAATTTCTATTTAACAATTAGATTAGGAGCTCGACATTTCTGAGGTGATAGTTGACAAAGCCCTCGTCAAATATCACCTCATAGAAATATAGAGCGAATAATCTAATTGTTTTAGTAGAAACACACTTTGCAAAGAACACTTTCCGTCTTCTCTGGGATTGCACTTTCAAGTAAGCATTCTATTTCGTCTTCAGAAACTACACAAAACCTAGAAGGGGAAGCCATTTTTGCTACTCGCTATCTATCGACGAACAGATAGCG
>JASJOG010000022.1:0-72500 GCA_030142905.1 Heliopora coerulea
TTAGGGAAAGGGTTAGGGTAAGGGTTAGGATAATGGTTAGGGTAAGGGTTAGGGTAAGGATTAGGATAATGGTTAGGGTAAGGGTTAGGGTTAGGGTTAGGGTTAGGGTTAGGGTTAAAGTTAGGGTCGGGGTTGGGGTTGGGGTTGGGATTGGGGTTGGTGTAATAGATTGCATGTTATTGTTATTGTTAATTTAAAAGAGACGTCATATCGTATAGACAATCTGATTGGACAATTAGTTAACGAGCTGTCGTTTTACCGTTGATCAGAGGAGACTGCGAGCGGGAACAGAAGATTTGTGTATATATGTATATGTATGTAATAAAGCTATAGAAACAACAAGGCCTTAAGACTCTTTAAGACGGAACTTTTATAGTTGGGGTTGGGGTTGGGGTTGGGGTTCGGGTTGGGGTTCGGGTTCGGGTTCGGGTTGGGGTTCGGGTTCGGGTTCGGGTTTGGGTTAGAGTTCGGGTTAGGGTTAGCGTTAGGGTTAGGGTTAGGGTTAGGGTTAGGATTAGGGTTAGGGTTAGGGTTAGGGTTAGGGTTAGGGTTAGGGTAAGGATTAGGGTTGGGGTTCGGGTTGGGGTTCGGGTTCGGGTTCGGGTTGGGGTTCGGGTTCGGGTTCGGGTTCGGGTTTGGGTTAGAGTTCGGGTTAGGGTTAGCGTTAGGGTTAGGGTTAGGGTTAGGGTTAGGATTAGGGTTAGGGTTAGGGTTAGGGTTAGGGTTAGGGTTAGGGTTAGGGTAAGGGTTAGGGTAAGTGTTAGGGTAAGTGTTAGGATTAGGGTTAGGGTTAGGGTTAGGGTTAGGGTTCGGTTAGGATTAGGGTTAGGGTTAGGGTTCGGTTAGGATTAGGGTTAGGGTTAGGGTTCGGTTAGGATTAGGGTTAGGGTTAGATGACAGCCGCCAAGGCTGTCGAAAAGTATACAATTAAGTTCATATTAAAACGAGGCTCACTGGTGAAGGAGATGAGAAGTGGTTTGAAAGAATATTAAAGAGTAAAAAGTAGTGAAGTTATGGTATTTTCTTAAATAGCTCGTTTAGCTATATTTCCTTAAAACTTTTTCCTGTAAACTTTTCGAGCTTGAAGTGGCAGCCTCGTTTGCACATTCACTTATCCAGATATCGCTAAGTCGCAAGAACTTGTGCAATATGATCCATCAGACTAGACTATATAGAAAATATAGTGCTACATTTTATGGACGGAAATCTTCCAACTGTTTACGTTTTCTAACTGCACTAAACTAATTTGCAGAACAAAGATCTACGACTGAGCTATTTTACAAAATTATTGAGGTAGAATTCTGTATAAAAGTCCGTTTAATGGGAATTATTAAAAAAGCAGAAAAGATTTGATGACAATTTTATTGTTAGCATCTGAGACATGAAATGTTTTCAGGTGATTGACATACTGCTGAGATTTACCAAGTACCTTTTGCTGCAAAAGAACGCATTTTACCCTGCAACTTGCTAAATAAATGTAAATTGAACCCTCCTTTGTGACACTAATATTGCGCTCCGTGCAATTGAAATGTATATTCATTGCAGCATATTGTGGCGATGAAAAGCCACACCCATACATGCAATATAGCCATTGAATATTACAGCCTGATTCACCATAGTGAAATTACTGTAAGAGGCTGTTAGTATCAGACATTCTCAATTACAAGCGACAGGCCAGTGGGCACTCAAAAAGTCACAGTTTCCCGGTGTTCTTAAGTGCGCAAATTCCCTCTATATATACCAACGGGATTGTGCGTTATTTTCATTCAGTTGAAGTTCATGAAAGTATTTTAAAATCCGTCAAAACGAGTCTTCTTAATCTCTGTTGTATATATACACGTATTCGCTTTTAGTCCAAGAGTCATTTTAGTCAGTCCTACGGCTTATAGAAAAATTCAGTGGACATCTTTACCAAGATCTGGAGTCCCAAACGTAATCTTGTAACAACAGTTCCTCTTAAATAACTGTGGAAGCTCATCGTAAAGGTTAGTGTAGTCTTGAGAAAGACTGTTGGTCGAAGTGACTGAAGTTTCGACAGCATTGGGGGCAGTCATCTAACCCTAACCCTAACCCTAACCCTAACCCTAAACCCTAACCCTAACCCTAAACCCTAACCCTAAACCCTAACCGTAACGCTAAACCCTAAACCCTAACCCCTAACCACTAAACCCTAACCCCTAACCCCTAACCCCTAAACCCTAAACCCTAACCCTAACCCTTACCGACCAACCATATTCCTCAAGACTACGCTAACCTGGACAATCAACTTCCACAAACATGTCACGATTCTCCCAGGTTCAAACCATCTACTTTAACAGTTCTTCTGTGGACTTAAAACTCATCACTATTTCTCGAAGAGACAGTTGATGTGTATGACCTTAAATAAGGCGTATATATCTATAGATGTATGATGAAAAGTTTGTTCTCAAGCTTTTATCTCAGAAAATTTCTGAGCTCCGCAAAGGGAATCGAACCCGTGTCCCCCGATTGCCGGTACGGTTGTTTTACCATTAGACTATAGGGTCTCAGACGGCAAGCATGATGTTAATTAGAGACCTGGTTCGTAATATTGATATGCCTCTTTCATACTTGAAAGCTGAACATACCTGTAATGTGATATTAAGAGGCATATCAATATTACGAACCAGGTCTCTAATTAACATCATGCTTGCCGTCTGAGACCCTATAGTCTAGTGGTAAAACAATCGTACCGGCAATCGGGAGACACTGGTTCGATTCCCGTTGGGAAGCTCAGAAATGTTCTGAGATAAAAGCTTGAGAACAAACTTTTTATCATACATATATCCAAGCTTACAAACATCTACATTTAGTAAGATGAAATTTACTCATATCTATATATATATATATATATATACATGGAGTAAGTGAACAATTCTGATGAAGGAAAATCTCGAGTGCCCAGGTATCTCGACTTTAACACCCAACCGAGACCTGTTGCGAAAATGCAATTTTGGCCTTTTTGCTGGGAATCGAACCTGCGACTTCGAAAGTCTAGTGCGATGTTCTGCCAACTGAGCTACGGAGGCCGTTGCCGAAAGCATGCCCACGAGTTCAGTATTTATGATGTGGGAATGCCGATTGAGTGAAGAGTATTTTCAGCATTTTCACTCGACTGCTTATTGTAAGTGAACAATTCTGATGGATGAAAATCTCGAGTGGCCAGGTACCTCGACTGTAAGATCCGACTGGGACCTTAAAGGCCAAAAGTTGCATTTTCACAACTTTTGGGTTTTGCGCTTCTCTGTAAATTCAAGTTTCACGTTCAGCACTTATACAGCTTCGTTAACTCTTCTTCGCCTGAGGTTATTTCATTTTGCCGATTAAACCTCTTGTTCGCTTTCTCTCACCGTCATCCACTTATGTTTGCCATCATGAAATCGTTAATCAGTGAACTTCGAAAGTGTGAAGGATTATCCACGACAAACTACCGGCGACCCGCGGCAATTTGCCCGCGACCTGCGTCTATATACCTGCTCCCCGCTCCCCACTCCGTTTAGATCATCCCGTCTTCAGCATCCTGTGGCGAGGATGATGCAATAAGTTATAGGCTGCCGTGACCATCATCTTTATTTGGAAGTTAGCCGCGCTTTAACAGCAAAGCTGTTTTATCTTTTTAGTTTCACCTGATGTTAATTCATGAGGAGAAACTTTCCAAGTGTTTGCCTGTCTCGAATTCACACAAGGATAGATAAATTAACAAACGGATCACCAGTCAAGACGGACAATCCGTCCCTAATGTGAGAACGGCTAACGACACGGTTCGCTGTTTAGTAAAACAGATGCCTTTAGTCTACGATGAAAACATTTGCACAATTAATAATTTCATATTCCATTTAAAAAACCTAAAGACTGTCCAAGATAAATAGGATTTCTATAATAAACATCTATGGCAACTCATGCTCGTCCCCAGGTACTTCCCCCCTTTCCTACGATATTCACTAGCTTTCTCACATGAGAAACGTTTCTCTATCTTACTCTTTCTCCCCCTCATATCCCTTCTCCTCTCCTGTCACTCTCATTCCTTCTCCTCTTCTCTTGTTTCCTTGCAGAACAGCTTGATGACTAAGTTGCTTACTAACCAGGGGCGGATCCAGCAAAAAGTTTGAGTGTAGTTTGATGATATCACAAGATGTATGACGTCATAGTTGGTGAATGACGTCGAAGTTCATATTTGATAGTATTATCGCCAAGAAGGGTTACGAAAATTTATACGAAGGTTTGCAAGGTGCAGCAAATCAGGAGTAACCAAATAAGTGAAAGTTCAATAACATTTCCTGCGATAAACAATTATTATCATTAGCGTCTAATTCGAATATTGCCGCTTTAGTCCTAAATTAGTGTAGTTATATAGTCGAAGTCAGAAGCAAACACAGTTCAAAAGCAACAGATGTAAAAACCATAATATTTGAAAGTCTATAGCGCGACGCGGTAGCCATTAGGAAAACTTAAACATTATAAAGGTTTCCACGATTCGAGCCCACGATTAATTCGTTGTGCTATTAAAATTAATATTTTGTTTAAAACCTGGATTTAACCAAGAATTGAATGTAATCATTCAAGAGGCAAAGGTTGATGCACTGCTATAAAACATTAACGGCACACGAAAGTGTTGACTCCCAAGTTTAGGGCTGGGGTTTCATGAAGATAGTCGTTAAATATCGAATTATGAACAAGGTTGATTCAGGGTTGTTTGATCACCAACAAACGAAAGCTCGTTCACTTACCTTACTGGCCGGAGATCACTGGACCATTTCCTTTGGCCTTTGAGAAACTGGAGATCACTATTCGGAGAAACATCTTGCATAATTAAAATTTTATTTTTCCTAATGTATACTAGAATGGTATTAATGGTCGTCTGTTGGCGCTACAGAATACCCTTTGATGCACATGGTTGCATATCTACGCTAATGAATGTCACCTTCCATGCAAAAATTTTAATTGGGTGTGACAAAAGCATTGATGAGTATCGATTCATTAAAATGAATGCATTTTCGGGTTTATGAGTTTGAGGTTGGCGCTAATGATAGTATATTTTCTGGTAATGAAGAGCAAAAGGTGTAAAGATGTCAGACGATGGAATATAGTAATTTGATTCAGTTATAACTCGTGTGGCTCTTTTTTGTAATTTATATAATTCGTTCAGGTGTGAGCTAGTTCCATCATTCCAAACATTTGAGCAGTAATTGAAATGGGGTATCATCAGAGCATTTTACATTCTAATTAAAGTCTCTTGTGGACCAAACTGCTTCGCCATTTTTAACAAGCCAATATTTTTCCAAATGTTTTTGCCCTGCTCGTCGTTGTGTTTATCCCATTTCACGACTCGACTCTACCCGACTTGAGTCTGCCTCTGAGAGATTTGAGTCTTGAAAAATGCCGTAAAATATTTTATCTTGAAGCGATAAAGACGAAATGTTTTGCGGTAGTCAGTAATGCCTGGCGAAAAACAATACGTGTTCTACTGATTAATATCAAAATCGCTCGATAAACTATTATCAAATAACTACTGAACAGCATACCTAAGCCAAGCAGATCAACTTCGTTGTACATATTCTCAATTATTTTATTCAGTCT
The DNA here is from genome assembly GCA_030142905.1 of Heliopora coerulea. Classification (NCBI taxonomy): domain Eukaryota; kingdom Metazoa; phylum Cnidaria; class Anthozoa; order Scleralcyonacea; family Helioporidae; genus Heliopora; species Heliopora coerulea. Next base: position 5,596 of record JASJOG010000022.1, read on the forward strand.
GCTTCATATTAATGTTCTACTATTCTGTTATTTATCTGTTTATTTATTTTTGGAAATAAAGTCTGTTGGTTAAAAAACCTCTCAAAATTTAGTGACTTGAATTGACTCGACCATGACAAGTAACTTGACTCGAGTCGACTCGAGAATACCTTGATTAGACTCGACTCGACACAAACTTGAAATGTTAGTGAATCGACTCGACTTGACTCATTGGCTCTTTAAATGACTCGACTTGACTCGAGTCATAATATTTAGTGACTCGTTAAAACACTGTTGATAGCTTCCTTTTGATTCCAGCCAGATGCGTTGGAACCAACAAATTGTTGGGGAGCACAACCCACCTGTTGAGGGTCCATAGGCATGCGACTCCCAAGAGGGTTTTTTTTTTTTGTTTTTTGTGTTATTTTTAGGCTTTGAAACGCAGTTTCCTGCATTTTGACAGCAGCTTCGCAAAAGAATATAAAGATCATAAACAAATGATTACAAATGATCAACTACATCATAAAAAAAGAGCGACCGTCCAAAGTATTCGGGGGCATGATCCCCAGTTCTATTATTGGGGGGCACATGTACCTCAGCCACCCCTGCTTCATACGCCTATGACTCTAGTGTAATTTAAATATCTATCAATATAAGTTCACCATTTAATGAAATTACCGTTTTTTGTTTATCATTCATCTCCTCTTCTTCTTACTGTTCTTCTTCTTCTTCTTCTTTCCCCTCTAGTGCTCCTTCTTCTCCATCGTTTTCTACTTTTAGTTTCTTGTTCATCCCAAATGTATCGAAATGAACAAGAATGTACCGAATATCAAATCCGGAACACCAACTGGGAGTCCATGATTCTCACTCCCCCTGCGAGACTGCTTGCAATTATTGAATCGAAATAACAGAAACAAAAAATTTTTGTATTTGCCGTAATCTATATTTTCTGTGTTTTCAGCTCAGTCAATATTTGATGTTTCCTCAGACTTCCTTCGACTGAATTATTTTTGGGGCGTTCGACATCCCTATGTAGCTTCTAAACTGTCAATTACTTTAATACTATTTTCGGCGTACTAAATATATTCAACAGCCAATTAAAAACACACAATGCGCACAAATCACTAAACCTAATTATTGATTATACTCGTAATCAGAAGGTTACGGGTTCGATTCCCGTCAGGGACTCAGAAAGTTTTTCTGAGAGAATAGCTTGAAAGTTTAAAAATAGTTTGAAACATTCTTCATGCAAAATCACTCTGTCATAATGATAACATCGTAATAAATTTGACGTCATAAAATGCTCACGGGGTTCAAACTATTTCATTGCCCGAGCTCTAAAGCCTCTGCCTACTCTTTTTACTGTGTTGTTGTGCCACTTTTAATTTGTGTACAATCAGCGACAAGACACCTTAAGATACTTTGAATTTTTGACCCTGATTTAGCATGAGTTATAGGTTTTATTTGAAAATCAACACTTTTCTAGGGCCCCCTTCACGGTTTGTGTATTGTTGACTGGAAGAATCAGTGTAGTTCATTAAAAGTTAGCCTATTTTGAGTTTGCCCACAAAATCAGAAGAGTCCAGAGTAAATCGGGAATTAAAGTCTCTGTTAAAGGGTTTAAAGGAATCTTCTAAGCTTCCGTTTTGGCAAGATAACAGAAAAACTGTAAATTTTGGGTACAGAGAATGAAAAAAACAAAACAGCATGGCCATGAACGAGGGAATTTTTTGTCTACATTTCGACATTCAGACGAGTTTCATTTTGCAACAACCTTTCTTAGGGCACCACCAGTTCAAAATGCCGAAATTTTCACGATCAAATCGATATTATTGGAAACTACAACGGAGGAATACTTGATGGATGAGTTGCAACCAGCTCTCGTAAACGACAATCTCAACACCGTTTATTTTACATTGTTTTGAACGTCCGATGAGGGACCATTCAAGACAGGGAATAAAATAAAACTACCGCGTATTGTAAGTGACCCTACTGCAAGCTTAACCCTTTCCTGTCCAAGAGGTCTCCCATTGACGAGTAAAAATCACCTGGCGTTTGGTAGAGTAAAACACCAAAGTAGTGTATGGGCCCGAAAGGGATTAAACTGTTCGACACATTGATAGGTTGTTTGAGCTATCTCATAAAGTTGACAATATAGGCGTACGTAAGTCATAAAGGATCAGATGGTCCATCCCCTCCTCATAGCTTTTAGAAGGGAGGCAGACTTTATACTGTTAAGGTGTCTTAATATTGTAGTTTTCCCAACTTTTGTTCCAGAGACGTCGATTATTTTGTTTACATCAAAAACCATGCTTCAATAACAATAATCCCATATATTTTTCGCTTTTTATTTCGTAACCTGATTACGCGCCCTTACAAGAATGATGAATAGGGTATGAAAATTCTAAAGCCAGTTTCTACGTTCATATCATTTACTAAACAAACTTTTTAAACTTGCCTCCCCCCACTTTAACGCCCCAACATCCATGGTTCACTCACTTATGTAGAATATATAACCACTTTTGTTACGAAAGATTTTTATATCACACACGTTTGCAGGTGACTTAAGAATCTGTAACTGTATTAGATGTTAAACGACATAACTCTGAACTTCCAGCTGACTATTCTATCACAAATGATCTGCTTTCCTCGACATTTTAAGTGGTTGGTTCAAGAAGCCTTTGTTGTCGATTAACTTTCGTTAACACCAATTGGCAACTGGAAAGACGAATGTGAAATAAAGTAAAGTTATAAAAAAATCTCGAAGCACTTAATCAGGTTAGAATTTGTTAAAAGAGACAATGGACAAGTTGAAACAAAGAAAAAAAGGGTCAAAATTATCAAAGAGAAAACATTGATTCTATTATATGTTTGGTATTATGAATATGAGTCTTGAACTGTCAATAAAACATCACAAACTGATTCAATGGAACGCAACAGCCTTAGACAGGCCTTTGGTTCGAGATGCTGTGTTTGAGGTTTTTGTTCATTTCTATGTTACAAATTAGTGTCGTACAGAAGGAACGTTTACGTGTCCTAAACCTCAGAGGAGTAGCAGCCACTAAATAATCGGAATAATCAACAATCCTAATTATTCCTGCTACAGTTTCTTTCCTGAATGAATAAAATCTACAAAAATAGTTTGTGGACGAATAGTGCACGATAAGGTTTTCGATCTTATCAGGGACTGAAAATAAAACAAAAGCGACTATTTCTTACACGTTTTGTAATTTTATATCTTCTTGTCTCTTACAATGATTCTAATTTGTTCATAAATCTTAGCAATGTAGATAATCATTACTAAGCAATGACGTCTAAGCTTATTGTGACATCATAGTTATTTGTTTTCATAGTAGCATAATCTTTATGTAACCTGGAGTTAGGCCAAAGATTAATTCTCTTGCGAAAAATTTGGTTGCTAATTGACAAATAGCTGTGAATATATTACCCACAAGGATTTTTCCTAACTTTTGCGCCTTATCTCCTAAAGACAAAAGCCATCGAATAGAGTCAAAACGATCGTAGTCGGTGTTTGTACCAGTGGCGTAACCACAGCAGGGACTGACCGGGTACGTGCCCGGCCAATCACGCAGGTGAATGACGTCATTGGATATTCCATTCTATATACTATATTGGATATCCCACTCTATCAGTACTTAAAAATATGGATGAAGCGCGATCAGGTAAAGACATGATTAGACAAGTAAAATGCGTTCTCTGATCAGATATTTTATTATGGTGGTCGAAAGCTCAATAATAAAACATCTGATGAGAGAACACATTTTGCGTGTCTAATCTATCGGTACTAATTATAATTTATAAACTTGATGCGCAATACTTGTATTTTCCTAACGGTGTCTTGCTGTGCATTCCTGAGAAACAGTTAGGTCTGGACTGGGCAAAGTTGCTCTTAAAATGCAAATAATACCAATTCAGGGCCCAATATTTCAAACCCCCCTGGGGGTCGGATCTACGCATCTCCCAGAAAACTCTCCCTTCATGCATAGCTGTCACCCTCCCTCGTTAAATTCATAGCTATGTGCCAGTGTCTGCCCGAAACCAATGGGCTGGCTACGTCAGAGATTTCTATCTATGCGCCTATCTCTTCAGTTGCCGTTGCTCCTGCCCCTTCTTCTGCCCTGCTCTATCTATATCCTCTTCCTTGATCGAATTCCTGTTCCTGTCTTTCTCCTCACCCATGTCTTTGTCCCTTTCCCTGTCCATATGCTTGTTCCTGTCCCTGTCTCTGCCTTTGTCTTGGTCTAGAGGCGTTACCAGGATCTAGTCCATGGGGCCCTGAAGCATGTTTCCTAAATTAAATTTCCCCCTCTTCCCACATACGTTTCCTTGAAATGGAATTATTTGTGTTGGTAGCAATTGCCCCGCTTCCATACCCTCTCTTGGCTATACCACTGTCTTGTCTCTGTATGACAAACTTCGAGAAGAGAAAGGCAGGAAAAGAAAGCGCTCAAGAAAATGTGCCCGGAATTTACTGTTTCTGCCTAATTTAACCAGTAAAAAATTTCAAAAAATTTGCTTAACTGCCCAACAAAAACAACATCGGGAGCAAAAAAACAAAAACTATGGGAAACGTCCTTAAATATGTTGATGTTTGGCCAATAGCTCGACAAGAGCATCGTATTTAGCTTTATATTTACCATATGCAGTCTTCTGTATTTCGTCAGATAGGAAGACATTTACGCAGTCTCTTAAATACGAGTGTTACCTGCTTCCAGCAGATGTCATAACGGATTCGCCTTTCAATTTGTCGGGTAGTTGATTTTGTACTGTGCATATTATGCATGACCTTACCCTCAATAGCATGCCATTGTCCTTCAGTACTGAGAACACAGTTACAGTAGAAAACATAATAAATGGATGGCCATGATGGATTATCAAAGACAATCTGAAATAAAAAAGTGACTCGATCAGCTATACTTGCTTGTAATTTTTAGCTTAGACGGTTAGGTTGTCGCGTATTTTTGCTAGTTCAAAACTTGTAGTTCTGTAACACAATACAAATCGTTGTGGAACCAGTCTCTCAATTCATTGTGACACAAGTTGCAGCAGAAATTGCATTGTGTAACACAGTCTACAGTTACCAAGTGCACAACATTTTTTGACACAGTAAGCGTTGTACGAAGTAGAACCACGTTCTTCTTCTTGCAACGCATGGGGCAATGCTGCAATGAATTCGTGAGACATTACTTAAAGGAAAATTCTTGGTGCAACTGGTCTCGCAACAAGTTTCGTGATCAGCTAATGAAAATGAACAAACGATTGTCCTTTTTGGTCGTCTTTCCGCGACATGTTTCGGCTAGTTTGCTTGCACGTTCATCCTGCAACCACAGAAAGACGGATTCAGCCATTGCCACGAAAGTTGCCAGACACTGGATTGCACAGTGTAACAGCGCCTTTAAAATCTCTCTCAATTCAATTAAGTAATCGCTATGAAATAGGATTCGTAAAACAAATAATTAGCAGAACAAAGAAGTGGATATGTCAAAGCATGCTACAGCTCGCGAGAGAGGAAAGTAGAAAGTAAACTAGGCGCTACTGGTTGCCGTAGACATACCCTAGAGGCAGAAATAATAATGGAAGAAAGTATGATTTCATTTCAAAAATACAATAAAAATACAACTTTACTCACTGAATTTACAGGCAAAAAGTTGTGTGATGGTAACAAGCTGAGATTAAAATATGTATAATATATTTAAAATAACAGTGATATAGTATACAATATATCAAAAACAACTAAAAACTACCACGATAGCAGTTGAAGTTGGGGCCATTCTTTGTCTTTCATACAGAATAAATAGTATGTTGTACGAATACAACACGAAGTTGTTTTCCTGACAGGAAAGTTATCATGGGTTTCATCAAGTTTTAGATCGTTCATTAATAGGTCATAAAAACAACGGCTGGTCCGCTAATGATAATAATAATAATAATTGATAATGATAATTAGTTATTAATAATAATGATAATGATGATCACAGTGATAGTAATAATAATAATGGTGATTATGATGACGATGATGAGATTGATGACAATGAATCACAGGTTGAAGAATAATTCTCATGTCAATTATTTTAATATATCAATAACCTTTTCAAGATGCCAGTTGTCACCAATTCCCAAAAATGTATTTCCTCTTTTCACCTCAATACGGGATAATTGTGTTTTCTCGTCAAGATTATCGTTAAAAATTTGGAAAATATCGTGACTGCAAAACAACATAGAAAAATAACAGGTGACAAGTGTTTGCTCGTAAATGGGTTAAAGACTCTTACGGGTTAGTCCATTCAGTCATTCATCGGTAATCGGCTAAGTCCTCTAAGTCAACCAAACGTGCTCTCATTTAGTCATTCATCGACTTAATATAATTATTAATTAATATATTGATAAAATTATTGATTGATATATTAATTAATTGATTGAACGACTGATTAACTGAGTGAATAAGCGAGAAAGCGAGTAAGTGAATTACTGAGTGACTGATTAATATATCAGTCAATCAGTCAATATATCAATTAATCAATCTGTCAACCCTTTTGACATTTTACTCGCTGATCAATTGACCAGTCAGTCGGTCAGTCAGATAGGCAGCCAGGATGTCATTCAGCCAGCCTACCAGCAAGCAAGTCAGCCAGTTAACCGGCAACAATTAAGTTGTCAACTAACCAGCTAACCAGTAACAAGCCAGGCAGTCACGTAGGCTGCCTGCCAGCCAACGAAACAGCTTGCCAGTAAACCAAGCACCCGGAAAGTCAAACAGCAATCGGACGTTGACTTCTTGCTGTTTATCTTGCTCTGGTTTGAAATCCATTGGAGACCGTCCTTAAGGTGAAAGTTTTAACTAGGTAATTTCTGTTTTTTCTTCACTCTGTTATTGAATAAATTTAGGTTCATTTGTAGTGCATCAATACTTCCTTACCTCCCTCTTTCAAAAAGATTATTTGAAGATTTAGAAGAGAATAGCTGGGTAGTGTTGATTACCATTTTGTTGGACCCTCGAGCAAAAGCACGTATGAAGACAGGTGCATCAGTTCCTGCCATTACCCTATCGGCAGTGTGAACGTGAATAATATGTCCGCATGACCACAATCCTAAATCAATTTGTAAGATAGCCAAGAAGATATAGTTTAAAAGGTATAGAAAAATAGTGAATACTTAATTTTTTCATTTATTGAACCATACGTTCAGTAAACATAGCAATGCAAGTGGTTTATTTCCACCGTCTTTTTTTCACATTTACACTAAAGTTATGGACATTGAAGCCAGTGGCATAACGGAACTTCTGGGGGTCTTTAGGAGATTTTCGTTCCAGGGCCCCATCACCCCCGTTAGTATAAACATAAATTTCATGACTTTGATGTCAATTGTCTTCACAGATTCATTGGAGGGCCCTTCGAGGTCGGGGGCCCTTAGGAGTTGCTCTAACCCTGAGCATAGTACGTTACGCCACTGATTGAAGCCTCTCGATCACGTAATAAAATGTTTACCCTGTTCCTTCTTAGTGTATGTTTCGAATCCGAAGTGCAGAGCTTAGATATGAGTAAAAAAAAAATTTAAGGTTGCCCAATATTCCTCGCTCAATTTAAGTGGCCTAGAATAGAGGGAAACAGTTGCGCTTATGGTATCAAGAGAAAAAAAGGATTGCCTTGACAACAATATGGATTATCTGTGTACCCATCAATGATCCAACCATCGCCGGCTTTAGTATTGTACTTGGATTTTGTAAAGCTTGCATTAAGTTGGGGACAAACTTTTGAACGAGATATGCAAGTATTCAATCACCCCTCGTCCATCATTCCCTTACATTGAGAATATGGACAAAGTTGAAGTGTTGTGACGTTTGCCAAAGAAGCTAAACTAAAACATCAATCAACTTACCGAGTGTGTACGTTAACCGAAAGCATTGAGCTCTAAAAGCACACGAATGATATCTTGTTACACCTGGCTCAACGATTGAATGAAGCCAAAACAAGGGCAGCCATGTAGGTCCAAAACACGCTTGTATTTCCTCTCGCGCGGGAGAATCGGACACGTTGGGAAAAGTTGTACTAAGCCTTTATTTCTTAAGGACAGTTAATTCGGACAAATACGCAATCATACAGAAATTGTCCTCTACTTTCTTCGGATATAAAGAAAACTTTTAAAGTTAGCCAAACGTTCAGGTAATTTTTTCGCAAAGGTGGTGGGTTTTATCGCGTAGGAGACTTGTGTAAACTGCATGTTGATCCCATATGAGCCTCGATTTCAGGTGTCGTTCCAGCCCTTTTAAAGTTCAATGACTGTTTCAAAGGTTGTTTCAAACCACTGACCTATGTATAACTGGACTGCTGTAAGACCCCAAAAACGGTGTCTCCAAAATGACGACGTCATTTATGGGTCCTTGTGTTCATGGTGCCAACCGTTGACTGAAATTGCTGGCTCGGGTTATCATATGAAACTAGAGAGGGCATGGAGGCCACTGACCTATATATAACTGACTGTTGGTCTCATTAATGTTACATTTGATTTGTGAAAAGTGTCCCCAAAAAGATGGCGTCAGCATTGAAATTTATGGGTTGGAAGGCCGAGTGGCGGGCAAGGGCATTAATTTCCATAATAGGTGTGGCTATGATACTTAAGCTCGTTTTCCACAAGGAAAATTTTGTCGTGCGAGCCGACTTCTCATTGTTCGAATTGAATAGATTTAACATTAGTTCCAGCCGAAAGCTCATGAGATAAAAGAAAAAGTCACTTCACGCGAAGAAATTCGTCGAGTGGATAACGGCCGTTATGCACACCCGTGATATACTACATTGACAGCTTGCCTTCCGCAGGATTCTTATAAGTACATTGGTGTGAAATGCGTTACAATTAGGGGCCGAAAACCTTAAACTCAACTGGTAAGGTATTGTAGTCTCCGATGATTATTAAAACAGGCATTTCCACGATTTCAGGTCTACAAAATGGCATTTATGTGCTGGAGACAAATCACTTAAAACTCTATCAAATGTTGTCCCTGCAAAGTTGGCTAAGGGTCCGTGAAAGTTTCCTCACTAGAAATGTCCTACCACATATTGTAATGTTCCAGTCAAAAACTCTTTCAAATCGAACAAAGTAAAGAAATTCGAAAAGTATGTAAAAATGTGTACTCAAAATCATCAAATACTATATATTCTCTTCGTCCTCTCAAACTCCCATCAATTTTTATGTTCAAAGGTGGCTTTACAGTATTTAAAATGAAATAGTTCTTTTTTAGTTTCGGGGAGCACGTGGTAAGGAGTTCAAATGTCATCTAGGAAACTTTCTTATCTCTGGATGCTATAAGAACGCTCTTGCTTAAGTTTTTGATTCCTTTCTTCAAAACATTAATCATTAATTCATCAGTATGCTTACAAGACTGCCCACTTTGAAAACAAGCGATAGCTTAGGAAGAGGGACAAATTGGGGAAATAAAAAATCTTTTATGAGCCAATATTGCTTCCAAATTGTGGTCAAGCTCCATTCACTGTACAACCTTATATTTACACTATCCTAGTGCCCTTTAATGGTGATGAGTTTGCTTATGAAGATGACATTTCCTGCCCTCAGAACATTCTCTCGTCTCACGTTATCACTCATTTTTAAAGCGACTTGTACACTACAAATAAATCAATTTTATAGTGTATCTTATTCAAGAAATACTGAAATATAACATAAGGGTCATTTAAAACCCTTTTATGCTCGTTCTCGAGCCCATTATCTATTTGGTAATAGATCTTAATTGCTGAAACCAATATAGAGATTTTGCATGCAATAGTCAACGAAGTCCACAATACATGTCTAAATGCAAAAAAAATTTCAAGGGCGAAATATATCATGGGGATGTTGCTACCTAGCTCCCAGTTCCGTCGTCTTTGTCAATGTGCAATAGAGTGTGAGATCTTAAACAGGATAAAACTCAAGTCACTTATAACTCCTAAGTCAGCTGTATTGAAGATACTTTCTGCGACTTCAAGGATTTTATGTTAGAACCCTCAGTCAGGATGAAGTGGTGTCACCGGTTTTTCATGATAATAAAGATACTATCAATTGATGATTGCGGCCAAAAACCATGTTTACGAAATCTTAAAGTGCAACCTCAGCCAATGTTATATTCCATTCATCCCTCGCTGAACTTGATCGTTACCTTAAATCTCACTCGAAGTTAAGTCTCTGAACTTTCTTTGCATTAACATTATATTCCATTTACAAGATTTCCTGGATATTGTGAGTGAACCAATATTATTGTTCAACTGCGTTGTTATTGAAACACTTGCTGTTAGTTTTGCCGTTTAAAACAAACGTGCAAAAAACTTACGATACTTATTTCTATGTCTAGATCTCTGTACCCGTGGTTGTTACTATGTCTAGATACCGCAATCGACGGAACTGAAAGAAGATGACGGACAGTAAATTTGACCATAATGCTTTGTTAACTTAAACAAGCGCCAGTAAGAGTTGAAGAATTATTCAAAGATGTTAATTTACCAGGAATTAATTAGGTAAGAGTTTTCTTCTTACCAAACTTACGTTTAATGAGTCCAAGTGCTATCATGATTTAAACATGTTATCTTGTCTCTAGGTATGGACAATTGTCTGGTATATTTTGGAAAGCCAACTGGCCGGATTCGATTCAGTACTGTTACTCAGTCATGTAGCCAGACTAAGAAATCAGAGGGAAATCTTATTTGGGGGGGGGGGGGGGGGGCGAGTAAGGGTGTACATACTTATAAGTGTACTCAAACAGATCATTGACAATTTCAGGGCAGATGGATGATGGATCGAACCTTTATTCAATGTAATAGTAATACAAAAGGCAAAGTTACTTTAATTATGAACTGAAAATCCTAATTACACAAAAATACAATACAATAGTTTAGTAGTACATCACATTTATGCATAATACGCAAAGAAAGTCTGCTTGCAAGACGACCGAAGACTTTCAAGGCCAAACTATAGAAGAAGGCGACAATGTTTCATGGCTTTAAAGTGTTCAATATCACTGTAGGAAAGTGAATCAGTGATACCTTTCTCAATAGACAAGAATGTCAGATTATTCAGACGAACAGTGGTCATTTGAGAACGCAAACGAGTTTTTATTCTCTTGGCAGAAGAGAACATTCGTTCAACCTTGCACGATGTCTGAGGAATGGTTACAAGAATAGCCCGTCAGTTATGGGATGCCGCTCATTAATTGTCATGTACGATATAAGCATGAAATGAACTGTGTCAGAGATAGTGGGGGTGCGAGCAAGAATTGGGGGGGAGCCTTCCCCCGCGCATCCCGTTAGCTACGTGCCAGTGTTACTTTAAGATGAATTACATTATAAACCGTCCATTTGTTGAATTGTTTCAAATCTCGCGTCACTTGTTCAGGTTGAAACATAGAGACCTAAAGTTGTTCATTAATAGTTAACCTTGTCTCAAATTCACTTCCAGAACGTTTACTTGTGAACAGGGCTTTCTTTGTCATGAGCAATATATGTTTAAACATAGTCATAACAGAAATCAAGCGCAGACTTAAATGTCTTATTGTGTCAATATGATACTCTCAAGGCCTACCTTAGAGAGAACTGGCTAGGTAAGTGGGACAATACTTGTGTACATTTTCTGGTCTGTATTCGTGAAAGTCTACTTATATATAATATTTATCAAATATTTTCATGCCTCTACACAATACATTTTGTCAGTGACCAACGACTTGTTTCCAAGCTACGGTTCCAGAATCAATTGCTTTAACTTCAAGATAATCGAAACTATATAATCTGAACTCACCTTTGTTGTTTAGCATAAGCAGAAAAAGAAATATTCCTGAGTGTTTAGCCATTCCGTCTTTCATTTTCCAAGTGTGATGTGGCAAAAGACACAATTATGAGAAAACAAAGAGCTGTTTGTTCATCATATTATAAGCCATGCATTTAATTTAACTGCCATCATGTTTCCCAATCTGTATATGCAACTTTGGCGTGAAATAAAGTATAGTGAAGTGGTCAGATGACTTTACGATAACGTTTCAATACAATGGAATAAAGTCGAAAAATACAAATTAAATACCGCAATAAATAGAAAATTCTTTATATATCGTTTCTCTTTTTGATGGATAATCACTCCAATGCACACGCTTTCCTGTGGAAAGAGGTTGGTCGTTGTCCAAAGCGTTATAATAGTTATGTACCGATGAGACCGTTTCAGCGAGTCCCTTAAAATTTGAAACAAGCTTTTGTATATCTGAATTGTTGTCAGTGACAAACGACATTTCGAACTAGGAGGCAAACCGCTTGAAGGGAAAAGTTGGGGACACCAAGATCTGGTCTGAAATAGAAATTCAAAACATCTCATTATGTCCTCAAAAAACATTCACGTGGTTGCCACATCTTAGCCAATACGCTCCAGTCATTAGGAACCTTAAGCAAACACGACGGGAACGTCAAAGACGACGTCTTACGTATTTCCTTCAATAGAATGTTTCATCCAAAACAAAGAGAATAGATAATTTTTTATCCCAAGAGTAATCCCAACGCTGTTCTTGTTCTGAATACGTCACTCGGAGCGTTTTAACGTATTCACGACGACAGTAGTTTTTTGAAGCGATGAAAGTTGTTAGTTGAGTTTGACTTTTCCACTCTTTCAACTGAATCATTGAGACACTATGAAGTATTCCGAAGATCGAAAAAATTATATCAGATATCAAATACGACGTCAATGATTCGAGGTTCTTTTAAATGATAAAATTCAGTTTGCCTCATCACCGCCGTCACCGTCCTAGCTTGCTTAAGGTCCTTACTAGTGAAACCAAGCAATGCAGACAGAGATTGAATTCTTACCTGAATAACTACCAAAACGTCGATCACCTTCCTGCCGAGTGTCGCATAGTCAAAGTATCACAAGGTTAAGAGCTGTAAGAGAGAAACAAACCAGTTTAGCCTTGATTTACAACGATAGTTTTTAGAACTGGGATCTTGGAAATGGGAAGAATGAAAAGTTAGCAATGTCTCATATAGCAGGAATACAGGAATGGGCAGAATTCTTGTTAAGACAGGAGTGAGGTATTATTGTCTAGTGCCATAGCTACTAGCGGGGGTTAGAACTAGTTATCCTTCCAAAATTTCACTAATGAATAATAGGTCTTCAAGAAATATAATCTTACCGCGAGCTTTAGGACGTTTTACGGCTTTGTTCCTCCCCTCTTCTAAAGTTAAGTTCCTAGCGCCAGCCCTGCTGACAGACGTTATCTAAGACACAGTAAACTAGTAAGGAAAAGCAGGTGCTACTTGAAAGCCATTAAAAATTATTTCGTCGATTCACAGCTTTTCAGAAGATTGGTCTAATGGAACACAGGCAATGACTTAAGATATCATTGCCAGCAGGTGTTTCTGTTTTCCAATTCAACTCTCTCATAGCCTTTGACCCATGATGCTGGTAAGAGAAAGGCGGACGGCTCCAAGACGCCCTGTCTGACGTGTTTCTCCGTAGGTCTGTGAGATGCACTGTGGATATAGGTGACACACAGCTACCTCGTTGGTTTAATCCTGAGCTATAGGCCGAGAGGGCAAATGGTCGCGTAAGGCATGCGAATCGGACTTTGAGCCTTTGGGCTGAAGTTGACATGATGGCTCAAGGGACCAGTCTCATCATTTCACAAAACACAATTAAAATAGCTTGAACACTTGTCCTGCAGCCATGAACGGTTGCTGTGTACACAGTGTAATCGCAAGACTGTTCTTACAATACTTTAATTTCTTTTTCAAATATCAGCAATACAATTGAGTACAAACTTAGTCCAATCCAAGGACGTGTATACTCGCATCGTTTTCCCCCTCTTACAACGTTCTCTCTACTACATAACGTCTCATTACAGCAACATCTGCATGAGTAAACGAGAGATGTGAATTATTTAACTAAAATGTTAAAGTCAGCGTGCCAATTTCAGTGGTACAAGTGAGGTCATGGATCTGATTCGTTCAAGCACATGGCTTTGTAATTGCCACATTCCTCTAGCAAAGAGAAAGCGTCGTTAACATTAAGAGCGACTTCGAGTATTTAAATTAGTTCGGATCGTATTGTACTTTCGTTCTGTCCAAGCAGCTAGTCATTTCTTGGTAGGTCAGTCAGTTCGGAAGATGGAAAGTGCCGGATGCTGTCTTCGACCGATTCTGTGATGCCAGAATTTGAAGCAGTCACTAATTAATTTCATCAGTCCATGACTGGAAAAAGTCAGGCCTGAGGTGGTTGATATGGGCATTTTTAACCAATAGTCTCATTCCCCTATGAGGTCTTTGAAGATGTCAATTTCAGCTTTTAGCACAGCATTCTATCGCCGGTCTTTTTCGATGTCAACATGACTCTTGTAAATGTCAATGTGGTATTTAGATGTCAAAGTGATCCTTTTACAAGTCAGTTTCGGCCCTCCCCGCAGTATTTTATTGCCAGGTTTTATATCTCGAGGAAAAATTGCTATAATGGTCAGTTGCTGCCTGAAGTAAAACACATGCAACATAAAAGCATAATATTGCCCTAATGCCTGGAAATTCTTTAAGGTAGCTAAGAAAACTCGCCGTAAACATTCGGTTACACTCGATGTAATAATCCCATGTCTTAGTAGATGACACATATATTTTTCATTTTTGTCCAGAACTATCCATCAAACTATATCTTTATATTACAGCTTTTGCTGTTCATTATCAGAAAATATACTATCATTAACGCCAACCTCAAACTCATAAACCTGAAAATGCATTCATTTTAATGAATCGACACTCATCAATGCTTTTGTCACACCCAATTAAAATTTTTGCATAGAAGGTGACATTTATTAGCGTAGATATGCAGCCATGTGCATTAAAGGGCATTCTATAGCGCCAAAAGACGACCATTAATACCTTTCTAGTATACATTACGGAAAATAAAATTTCAATTATGCAAGACATTTCTCCGGTCTGTTTGAGGGTCGAGCTAAGGTTTTATCGAATTCGAACATGTATAAAAAATAAAGGAACCGTTAACCGACTTTAGTTGACAGCACTTTGCTAACACACATCAACTTTTACATCTTAGACAAATCATATTTTGCAACCAAAGCTTACAATACATGGCAGTACCGGACTGCATGAAAGCATGAATCGCGAAGCTTTATTTAGCTACAAAACAGTTTTTTTTGTCTGGGACGTGAAAGTCGATGTGTGTTAACAAAGTGCTTTGAATTAAAATACATGTTAAGATTTCATTTTGCCCCTGCAATAAACTGGACAACTGTCTTCAGTTGCATAATTCAATGTTGTGAGTGTTTTGTGTTTAAACTAGGAAATATCTCAGCTGTGTGTTGAACGATCGATATGATACTATGGGGAGATCCCACAATTCATCATTATCTCTGTAGCAAAACCTTTGGCCCTCTTGTGGTTATATCTGAACCAAATCTAAATTTCGTTCAAGGTTTGTTTATTAGGTGTTTTGACATTCGGAACGCGAATAATGGGAACGATGCTGACCGCTCCCATTTCGAGACTATTAACATTTGTTTCGGTTAGTAATGGAACAATCGTAAGAGGAATATTTCATTCCCATTTTAGTTTTGGGGACCAGTCGTTCCGTTATTTGAAAAGGAACTGAAAGAAAAGAACTGTTCCCGATGGGCAAAACTGCTTGCAAAGAAAAAGGAACTTTTAGGTCCTGTTACATTAGGAACATGTTGTTCCAATTCAGTAAACCAGAGATTGCAGTTCCGCTTTACCAAATCTTGTTTTTAACAACGCACTTGCATTGGAAATAACTGATAAAAGGGGAGTGCTTTGGTTTAATACATTCAAATTACTTGTTTAATGCATTAAGAAAACCAGTGAAAAAGGGAGTGATGAGGTTATTGATTTTCCGGGCGGAAAGCGTAATCGTAACAAAAAGATCAGAGCCCAGCTCAGAATTCTTAGGTGTATCGCCATAGTGAAATAGGCAAGTCAAAAAGTTTTAAAACATATTTACTGACGTTTCGTTGCCTCGTGCAACATCTTCAGAGTGTAGGTTTACAGGGATGAGAAGAAAAAAAAAAACTATATATATGAATCTATAATTACATATTAGAATAATTAGACGGCTAACCAATAGAAAACTGGGAGACGTGACAGGAAGTGACATGCATACGGAAGAGGAAAGCATTAGAATAGAGAAAGAGGTGTGGAAGAGATATTTTCGTTGAGAGACAGTTTGTATTTGGAAATAAGTAAACTCTCACGAATGAGGAGTTCAAAGTTAGAGGAAGACCTGCAGGAAGAAATAATGGAAAAGTCGTTGGGAGAAATGGCGTGATTAGTCTGGCGAGTATGAGCCTGGATACTGGAAGTAGGAAATGAAGTGGTTGCTCGTTTCTTACCCGTCAAAGGCGAAACCCCCATGTGTTCTGAGATACGCGTGTGTAAGTGGCGCCTTGTTTGGCCAAAATACAATGCTCCGCAGCATTGACACGTATATTTGTAGACAACACGCGATCTCATTAACATGGGGGTCCTGTCCTTGAAAGGGAAGAAACCAGACAACCGTCTTCCAGATTGAAAAATAAAGCGCAAAGTAACTTGTGGGAAAGCAGATGAACATAGTTTAGAGACCTGTGTTCGGATCTGTAGAGCATGTGATCCTGTGAAAGGAAGCTTAAAATAAATGATATTTTTCGGAGGTGAATCAGAATCTTTTGTGGGGGGAGTGATGAGGTCTATATTAATCCTGATTAGCATTGAAATATCGAAACCAAAAACGAACTATTTTAGGAAGCATGATCATTCCATCCTTTTACAAGTGATTTGTCCTAGCTACACACCCAGTTCAACTGCATGATGCTGGTCCAAGATAGTCCGAAACGGGAATTTTAGAACTACTGACAGCTTTTTGCATAGCTGTCCTTAAGACTTGGCGACTTTACTGAATGTTTTGCCTTTTATTTTATTCTAAGAAAGTTAAATAACCCCTTCCTGCTTGACTAATTGTCACATTGAAAAGAAAAAAATAAATAAAAATAGAACATCGATCGGAATGTCTTTTATTTTGGAACATTTACGAAAACGCGTCGTAGGTGATTTAAAGTTCATTTTTCATGGTTCTAACGTTACTTTAGATTAATTTCAAAGTTTCATCTCTCCTTCGCAACGTTCTTGTTTCCCTACCTCGCTGGAAGTGATAGCTTGGAAATCGTGAAATGGAGAACCATCGTGGGCCAAAAGTTTCCACTCCTTTCCGTATGTAATCGTCTTCTTCCTTGGAAAATCTCATATGTTCTTTTCGACGTAGGTTTGTTTTATTTTCCATGCAAATTACTTCTTCTGTGGCGAACGCCTTCTCTTGTTCGCCACCACCTTCGTCGCTGCTCTGCTTTGTACCTTGACAACCATGTTTCAACCGGCCTATGCAAGCGTCAATTACTTCTCCTGCGACGCCGCGCAACTTCTCCATGCACGTGCGTACTTTCATGGCTAATTTCAATAATCATTTTAATTATCATTTTCTTTATCAAGATAATTTTTGTAGTATTTGACATGAGAGAAGAAGTTTGTTAGATGAAAATGAATTCGTTAATAAAAACGAAAAGATGGGTGAAATTTAAAACTGAACATGACGACGAAAGAAAAGGAAAATGTCCGAAATAACAAGCAAAGAAAATTCTTGAATAAAAGAGAGCAAGTATCCAAGCAAACATTTGTTTATTCGCATAATATATAAAACTTATTCGTAAATTAGTTTAGGTTAATACATTGCTCAATACCTAGTCAAATTTTTTTCCTAATAGATGTTTCCTGACGTATGTTTTAATAATCAACAGTGTAGAAGTAACAAAAGTTGGAAAATTATAGTAATATTTTACTTTAGCAATACAAAATAAAATTAGGAACTTAAAAAAATGTAAAGAGAAGTAAAAAAAACCACCAAAAAACTAGTTATTGATCCTCACAAGTCGTATGGCAAAAAGAGCATCGAAGCTGTCCATTAACCGATCTCGTTGATGCCAGTCAGAACATCGAAAGTTGTACAGCTTACTTCCTTTGGTCAGAATACTAATTATTAAATCGACGTCATTTTGGTTGAGGCGGTTCTTCTGGATTGAATTGACGTACTTTCCCGGCAAGACGTTGTGAAGGTCTGGCAAAGTATTACAACAATATTAGAAAAATACGAAAAAAAGTCATTGATCCTAAAACAACAAAGCGAATTTCAACCACTTATCAGACAAATACACGATGGTGTACACTTATCGTTTCAAGAGAAGTGAGGATGCTAGTTTATAGCCCTTTTTTATTTTCTAGTCTTGCCAGTTTTACTGAAAAGCTCAATAATTTTTCAAAAATTGTACCGTGAGCTCAACCAGCTCTTACCAAAAACCTGTATATGTATATATATATATATATATATATATATATATATATATAAATGTTGTTCAAAAGCCTCCTGTATACAAGAGTCGTGTATCACTCCGCTACTTGAGGAAGTCGCCTGAGAGGCTCCACTCTACGTTGTGAAGATGAGATGTCTTCCGGTTAGAGAATTGAGAATGGTGGCCAATTCAATATAAATGAAAATTTCTGACTGTCCAAGCCGTGTCTCAGTAGCTCAGAGGTCAGAGCACTGATACGTAGATTCGGAGACCTTGGGTTCGATTCTCACCTGGGGTAGTCAGATTTGTCGTATATATAAATAACTGCATAGAACAATCAATTGCTTCTTTTTCAAT
The DNA here is from genome assembly GCA_030142905.1 of Heliopora coerulea. Lineage (NCBI taxonomy): Eukaryota > Metazoa > Cnidaria > Anthozoa > Scleralcyonacea > Helioporidae > Heliopora > Heliopora coerulea. The sequence continues at coordinate 24,296 of JASJOG010000022.1, forward strand.
TAATATGAAGATTTTTTAAACTTCAAAGAAACATGATGTTGATTCTGGTCCATCTTTTTACTTTCTGAACCATAGTCGAACCTGAATTAAGTGGCCACCTTCAGGACTTTGGAAATTGACCGCTTAATAAAGGTTCACCAAAAATACTCAGTGGATGTGGCGAAATGTCAAGTTTTACTTGCGTACAGTACTATACACTAGCAATTCATTCAAGCGAACAACACAAGCGATCTCTAGTTGCAATAAATGGAGGTTGTACTTTGTATGGAAATGTATATTAAACAGCCATGCCTGTAAATGCCAAATCCAAAATGTTCGACATTTATCTTCGGTGACTAGCTTATTGTTTATTTTCGGAGCACTATAGTAATTTTATAGTTCGTACAGTCAACATTCATGTTTCCACAAAAACTTTGCTTTCAATGAAACAATGAAAATACTCTAATAATGAATAATGAAATAATGGTTAATAACACACCCGACCTAATTTTATATTTTTTGCGTTTTTACATGCGCGATTCCGACTTTAAAAGTCGTTCATGGTTGTCTGACGCTTTAGTTGCTGAACCTTTAGCTTGTAGAGCAAGTCATTTATAGACGAAATCGCCACGAACAGTTCCTGTTATCCGTGGTACTGCGCGAATGCCAGTAGCCGTACCGTATGTGTTATAGCATCTGCCAGTGACTTGATTTCTGGGTCTTCATTGTCCAGTATCGGTGAATGAACTATGCAGTAATAATCAATAACAACTGTGTAGCGCAGTATCGATGGAGCTGTAGTGTTAACGGATCTTTTTTATGGGACATAAATTTTTATAGTAATATGTGGTTTTAGGTGTCCACTCAAGTATGCCCGCTAAATACTGGAAAAAATAACAAAGACAGATGTACAAAGAACTTCTACAGTGTGGCCGCGATTGCTTAATAGAGGTGACCGTTTAATACAGGTCGCAAGTACAAAGTTTGTTGTGGTAACATTTGGGACTATCAAAACTGGCCACTTAATAGGGGTGGCCGCTTAATGAAGCGCTGTCGTATACCGGCTCGACTTTAGAAATCAAGCCAAAAATTTATCAAAATGATGATTGAAATTTGACATGTTGATATGCAACGGACACCACTAAAAACTCGTCATGGAGGGAAGGATAGGTTGTCGGATCGACTTTATCTTAAATTTAGAAAGTGTTTTAAAGAAACATTACAATGCATAAATTGTATTAGCAAGCTTCATCAAATTTTTTGTGAGGTTTTTTAAGATTGTCTGAAAATGATTCTATTCCGCCTTTGTATATGAATATAGCAACTGTGCACACATTCCTAATTTTGTCTTGCAAATTGTAAGGCATTCCAGCAATTTGTTGCTCGCTAGTAGGTGGAAGTAATAAAGTAAATGAACAAAGATCTATCAAAAAATTTACCTCTCAGCATAATTTTTTGCTTCTTGGAAAATCCACACCCTTCTGACGAAAAAATGAACGAGGATTCTTTCTCATCTAGCCAAAGAGTTCCCTTAGACCATGCAGAGCAACCTACAACGTACAGAGCACAAACAAAATTAGATTATTCCCCCTAAATTTTGGTTTTCTTTATAATTATGAATGTAATAATCAATTGTTTGTAGTTAGGTTGTTTTTAATAATTATCAATGATTAATTATCAATTATCAGTTTTTAATCAGCCAATAATCATGAATCTCCAGTCTCTAATTATCAATCAATCAACGATTATGAAATTGACAGTTTATGAAAAATCTTCACCCACAACTCCAATAATGCAAATCAGTTTCAGTTGGTATAGATAATGAACGAATTAATTATGGACAGCATAATTACTTACTCTGAAACCATATGGTATTAATAAGAGAAATGAATTAAGATCAAAGAACGTTGTCAATTATTATCACATATAATTATCACATATAATTATCATTACAATACTATGTTGGTGTGAATTTTTAATTTTTGTAAATTTTGGGCTTTATGTTAATTTAGAAATCATAGTTGATTCGCACTTTGTACTATTTTAACTATTTTATCTATTTTTATTGACGAAGGCTGAATAGCCGAAACGTTTTTTTGAATAAACTGGATTGGTAAAGGAGTTGACTTGTTGAATTTCATATGCTGTCTCATCCTCCAAGCAAGACTGTGAGTCTAATCTGTGATCCTCCAACCAAGACAAGTGGTTGGTCTGTAGGCCATATTTATGTATTTCCTACATATATATATATATATATATACATATATATATATATATATATATATATATATATATATATATATCAACATTAAAACTTTATTTAGAAACCAACGTTTCGGCGTTCAAACCCATTAGTTTGGTTTAGGCTTATGGATGATGTATTTCTTATTTTATTACAGTGAGAAAGCGTTGATGGAAATTTTTATTACATTAATTGCCTATCATAGGGGACTATTAAGTTTACGTGGGAGTGGTCAAGAACGTAGATTTTGTAGTGAGACATTTTAGTTAGGGTAAAAGAATAGATAAAATTGCATCAGTCAAATCTGCCAGCCTTGATAGTAAGTCATGTAATCCGAGGTTTGTGAAACGTAGAGTTCTTTTTTGACAGTCATTAAGGTATTAAAGAATTTGTAGTGCTGGGGAAGTTTTTGAAGACAGGTTGAAGGATTTAAGATGACATTTTATTAAGAGAGATTTTACCGAAAGATTTATGGATTCCCAATGTAGAAGACCGGACTAAAAAGTAGACAATTTCTTAAGTTAAGGCACAAATGGTAATGAAAAGGGAGAGTTCGAAAGAATGCCATTAGTGGTTAATTTTCGTCCAGCGTTGTCAGGGATAAAAAAGATTGTAGGTTTCCTAAACTGTGATTGATTTAACAAACTTGGAAAAATCCATCAGCTTTGTTAATGATAATAAATGATTTCCATCCAGCGCTCGAGTTTACGAAGGAAACCAACAACATTTGTGTATTATTCCCAGATATTTTAGTTTCTATTAATAGATGTCAGTGTCTTACAAGCCTATTGATTCCCATAGTTACCTTTTATCTTCATTTTCCCACCCAAACCAACCCAAGCAATCCACTCCTTACTTACTTTTAATTCTTGCATATTTGCCGCCTACGCAGTGATGATCAAGATTTTGAGACCAAATCTTTGGAAATGAAATTTTCTTTGTCAAACAAGGCTATCCCACCTATCTGTTTGATATCGCCATTTAAAAAACCAGGGTGTTCTTCGTTCGGACAATCTTGAACTACCTGAACGACTAAATTCCACTGCTAAGATGCCCTTAGTTTCTAACATTTTATCCCTTCAACTACAAATTTATGGATATTATTATCCGTCATTTTAATATATTTTACAGAACGATCCTAAGACATTGGAATCACCAGGTGGGAATCGTAAACGAGTAACAAATATCAGAGCCCAGCATATAATACGAAGGATAGGCATTTTAAATAGAAAAGTGACAAGTAAATTTCAAAATTGTTTAATGGATCTAACGTTTCGTCGCAAAGCTTGCAACATCTTTAGAGATAAATAAAAAACACAGTGACGCTAATTATATAGTGACAGACAAATGCTAACACATGCGATAACCAATAGAATCAACGAACAAAAATAAATATTACACTAACTGACGGTAGGTCGACTGACCGTAAATAGTTAGAGTAAAAGCAATAAAGATGAATCAAAACAGAAAAAGTGGAACTGAGCCCATGTTCGCATTTAAAGAAGGCTCTAGTTTGGAGATAAGTAAACTTTCCCGTAAAAGTAACTCAGACTCGTAGTAACAAGAGCTGATGATTTTAAAATCATCAAATGAGATGTCTTTTCTCACGTTCAAGGCTTTTCTATTCCTGACTTTCGTAAACTTCTTAATTTAGCAGTTAAGAACTGTCATTTCCTTTTTGATGGCTCTGTGTATGACCAAATTGATGGTGTGGCTATGGGCTCGCCTTTAGGCTCTTGTTCGCCAATATTTTTTTTTGCAGTCGCGAATCAACCTGGTCAAATAATTGTGTTTCTGATTTTAAACCTTTATATCATCGTCGTTACGTTGATGATTGTTTTTTCTTGTTTCGTTCTTCCGATCATGTTCTGCCATTTCTTAATTACCTTAATTCACTGCATCGTAAAATCAATTTTACTTTTGAATACGAGAATAATGACTCTATTCATTTTCTTGATATTCTAATTAACCGCTCTGCTGGCACTTTCCTAACTTCTGTCTACCGTAAACCTACATCTGCTGGTCTACTGACTAATTTTAATTCTTTTATTCCATTCACCCACAACAGAGGCTTAATATGCTCTCTTCTTAACCGTCGTTTTCGCATTTGCTTTACATATCCTACTTTTCTTTGTGAACTTGAGAAGCTTAAAAGTATTTTCATCTCTAATGCCTTTCCTGCAAGACTTATCGACAGCTGCTTTAATTCGTTTCTTCACAAAGTTTCTTCACCTTTACCTAAACCTTTTACTGTTCCTAAACGTCTCATTTATTTCTCTTTACCGTTTACTGGCTTACACTTTTTACAGATCCAAACTCAATTAAGAAAACTCTTCTCATCTGCCTTTCCCCATATCACTATTCACTTCGTCCCTTGTCCCAATGTACGGCTTTCAAATTTCTTTTCTTTTAAGGACCAGATTCCCACACGTCTGAGATCGCATGTTGTTTATAAATTCACGTATCAAGGCTGCGGAACCTTGTATGTCGGAGAAACATCCTGGCACCTCCACACGCAAGTCTCACACCATTTGGGAATCTCGGCCCTTACTGGAAAGAAACGGAAATGTCCTGCTCCTATGGCCATTCTCTCACACCACGCTGACACTGGACACCCCATCTTATTTGATGATTTTAAAATCATCAGCTCTTGTTACTACGAGTCTGAGTTACTTTTACGGGAAAGTTTACTTATCTCCAAACTAGAGCCTTCTTTAAATGCGAACATGGGCTCAGTTCCACTTTTTCTGTTTTGATTCATCTTTATTGCTTTTACTCTAACTATTTACGGTCAGTCGACCTACCGTCAGTTAGTGTAATATTTATTTTTGTTCGTTGATTCTATTGGTTATCGCATGTGTTAGCATTTGTCTGTCACTATATAATTAGCGTCACTGTGTTTTTTATTTATCTCTAAAGATGTTGCAAGCTTTGCGACGAAAAGTAAGATCCATTAAACAATTTTGAAATTTACTTGTCACTTTGCTATTTAAAATGCCTATCCTTCGTATTATATGCTGGGCTCTGATATTTGTTACTCGTTTGAGACATTGGGCATTTTTACTGACAATGCATTAGTTTCTTTTCGACGAATTAAAAATATTCGAGACTGTTTTTTTTCAGTTCTGATTTTTGGAATTTGAGGGTTTTTAATCAGATGTTCGCAAATCTTATGATGTGGAGTCAAAGTATTTAACAAACATTTCTGTCAAGGAGGTAGAATGCGAGCCCGTTTAGTATGTAACAGATAATTACTGACGCACGCAGTAATATATCCAGTAATGCTGTGTGTCGAAGTAATTATCTGTTATAATTACTGACCCTTTCCAAACCATTATGTTTTCTCTGCATTATATCAGCGAATTTAATGAGCAAAATAAAACAAACTCGACTTGCATAATTTTGCTCTCTGTATTCGCTGATATAATACAGGGTGAAAACCATAGGTTTTGATGCGGGTCAGTAATTATTTTACACATCATGACGGCCTTTTGACATTGTCTCGTGTGTACCAATAAAGACCAACCCAGCTGAGCAAATAAATCTCTGCTATGCATTGAATAAGATGCACCAGCGATGATGTGGGTTTCGCTGTATTGTAATCTTTGAAGTTTTGTTACAGGAGAGTTATCAATTCCATCCCAAACTAAGTAACAGTAATGAAAATAAGGTTAAAAAATAAATCAATATAGATCTATAATGGTAATAAGAGGTTCTTGACTGAATTAATATAGACTTAACTTTCTTTTGTCAATATGCCAATATGGCATTTGCAGGTCATATTTTCATCAACTTAAGACCTAAGCAAGTTGTTTCATGGACATTTTTCAAGAGAATAATCCGAAATACCGTTAAAATTGATACATTTAGGTAATTATTAGATGTTGCAATCTTTTGCCTTGTGCCAACTAACATAAATTCAGTCTTCAAAACAATGAACGTGAGTTTGGAAACACATAGCCAAACAATGTCAGACTCGAGGTCTTTATTCATCATAGTTTGAATTTCATCTGCATCGCAGTTACAGTATGTTACATTAGCAACATTACCCTTTTATCTGGCAATTCCATGTTCAATGCAATTTGAAACATCATTGATAAACATGAACAATAGACGTGGTCATAATATTGTTCCCCAGGTAGACTTCATCGGATTTGTCGAGAATCCGATAAAACACCATTCACAATCTGCCTTACATCACTAAGATAAGATTCAAAACAATCTATGGCTTGTTGATCAAGGCCAAAACATTCCAGCTTATGTAAAAAATTTTATAATCATCGATATCGTACGCCATTTTTAAATCCAAGAAAAAGACAACTTTCACAATTTTCGATCAATGTTAAAACACCATTCATTTGTGAGGTCTATCATTGCTGTGATAGTGAAGTTTAACGATCGAAAGCGAGACCGTCAAGGATTTATTAAATTGTATTTTGTAAGATATTCATCCAGTTGTTTGTAGATGAACCTTTCAAAAATTTATTCGACACCAGAGCTAATTGAGATTTATCTGTAATCATGCGCATCACAACGGTCACATGACTTAAATATAAATATATGATGAGTACTTAAGCCATTTTTCAATCACCCAGAAATGTGTTTGTCTCAATGGAAAGCTTTAACAAACTAGTTAAGGACTCAAAATATGCATAAGGTGCTGCTGTTTTCAAACGTCGATTAGAAATTTTGTCAAGACCAGTAGTTTTAGCGGTATTAATGCTTTGTACTAGTTTCAGAGTACTTGCAGGACTGACTCCAGTTAAATTAAACTTTGAATTAGCTTTAACAAAAAAGTCCCCAGGACATGATCTACTAGATGTGTTTGTAGCAACTGATGCCCGTTTAGGACCAGTTTGAGTGAAAAATGTATTTAAAAAGATGGCTATATTTAGTGAGTCAGTTGTACGAACAGATGTTGTGCGGTCAATTTTGGTTATTTCTGTGTTAAGTTTACTACACATTAAGCTGTTGAAGACTTTCCACGTTCCTTTAACGTTACCTGATTTATTTTGAATTTCATTTTGATGATAGGCCTTCCTTGTCTCTTTCATTCGATAATTTAATTCATTCTTCTCGTTCTTTTAAACAATCCAGTCAATTAGAGAATTAGATTTAGTGGCTTTTTTTCTTTAAGAAATCCTTTGCATAAAATTCACCTTCTAAGTCAGGACTAATCCAAGGAGAGGGTCTGTTACGTACCCTTCTTGTCTTACATGGAGCATGCTTGTTAATAATTTTCTCCAACATTCCAAATATCCGTAATATTTATTGAGTTGTTTCGATGTAGCAAAACAATAATTTTTGTTCGAAAATCTATATTGATAAATCAAAATTTTTGAAACTTGGATAGACGGATATATGCGTAGACAGACAGACAGAAATCATAATTTTCCCATTGCAATTTCTTAAGTTAAAATACAAAATAATTTTAGTCATTTTCATTTTTCTTCCCGAAAGCCATGATGGATGGATTGATTGATTGATGGATAGATTCTGGACAGATGGATAGACAGGATAGTAGGATAGACGGATAGATGGATTGACAGATTTACAAATTGATGGATTGATGGATTGATTGATTAATTGATTGATTGATTGACTAATAGATAAATAGACAGATACACTATCCGACGGTTTAGCATCCTGTATTAAAATGTCAAATCGTTTATTCATTATCCAAATCTTTATAAATATGAAGTGTTGTTCTTCCAATTTCTAACCAACAAAGCCTTGTAACATTGACCATGGACGAAAATTACTATTCGAAATAAGATCTTTGAAGTGCAGATTATCTTATGTAGAAATATCCTAAGGTAACAGTTTTCATCTATCCCATCATTTTAACTTGTCAAAATGAAATAGGACAATTAAAGCTTTTCTATAAAACCCCAAATAAACTGAAATAGACTCAACCGAATTTCTAATTTATTAGGATAAAGGAATTATTGACTAAACTCAGACAAATATTGGCAAATCATCCCTGCATGCTGTTAGCCTTGGCTCAGGTCTGGAGCACATACACTGTGGGGTCATTAAATTTTTAGACAACTTTATAGGTGGCTCCCATTACACGTGACTTATTGTCTCTCGTATTAACCATTCTGTTATTATGGTTACATTTATGTCGCGATAATCGCAGAAAGCCTCGATTACTATTCGTTTTGTAATTATAGCTAAACAACCTTTTTAAACAGTCATTAGAGCCATTTAAACGAGAGAAAATAAGCCGAAGGGTAAAGAAACGTAAAATGTGCGTGTTCAGCGAGTATTTTCGCGACTAAAACTAACTACGGCAGCTAAAGTTGGTTATATCTGAATAGCTGACATCATTCAATGACTGGACCAAAAAGTGGAGCCAAAAATAACGTAACATTGGAGCATTTTTGGACGTCAGTTTCAGATCTCTTATCAGCCATTTCAACGCAATTGACAGGGTAGAAGACTGTAGCCAACGCCCAAAGAGGCTTTCATGCTCGTCAGTTTTGGCTCAACTTTTTGACTTCCAGTCAGCTCATCAATTATACCAGAGTTCAGCGGTTGTGGTTTAATTTGGTTATAAAAAAACTTCACAGCGGACCACTACTCGAGTGTTCCCTGCTTATTTTGTCTGTGGTTTATTTTCTCTTGTATAAATGACCTTATTGATAAAGCCTTGCGTTTATTGAATTTTGCTCACCTGCGTTTGAACACATTGAAATGTCGACTCCTTGCTTTAACCAGTCGACTTGACGTTCTTCCCCTCTCGCTCTCAAACCCGAAAGATTCAGCATCGAATACTTCGTCCGGTATTTCATCGCTGCGGTTGTCATAATCAAAGAACCACAAATTTTACCGCTGATTTCATCCTGCTGGCCAAAATGATTCCCTGGCACCGAGAGAAGATCCATTTTCTCAGTTAACGACTTCCACGTCTGAGGTGCATCCCAAAACAAGGGAATAATTTTAGTTTCCTCACATCGAACAAACGTTAGCGTTTCTTCATAGCGTATCTGTAAGATCAAAAACAAAACAAATAAGATATACAGATTCAGTTTCTACGACGTAATTTGAGGCCTGTAGAAGCGTATAAGCAGACTGGCTGGTTATATTCAAAGGGCAATTAGAGCATAAAAAGAAAACTTCATGAGCCATCTCAAAGTCTGTTATTAAAAATTTTAAATATTTTTTTGAGCATCCCCAGATTTTATCCTTGAAAAGTTCAACAATCCAGTGATTAAGCTTTTGAAAAAATAAAAGGCTAACGCTTATAAATATTTCGAAATTGAGGTCTGGATAACACTGTAGGCAACAATTTGCGGCAAAGTAAGAAGATATGAAATTGCCAAGTCCTGCCGAGCGGATTGAAAAAAATCTGGCCTGAACAATGTTCATGTGAACAGGAGAATTCTCATAATAACTGGAAAAAGAAGAAAGAATGGCATGATAAAATGGAACAAGCCGTAATAAGAGAACAAAACGGAAAAAAAAGAATCCAGAACAACAACGCAACCGCACCACTAAACAACAGCGAAGAAAACCAACAAATATATACAATAGTAACAAGAGGGATAACCGAAAAAGACGTGAAAGTAAAGACCGTTGGGTTGCCATTTGGAGAGAACAGAGCAGTTACAACCGAAAAGAAAATTATCGGAACGGCAAAAACAGACAGGGATATACACAAGTGGTTCAAAGAGGACAGACGAAAAGAAATGTATAAACCGAAAACCATTATAAACCCAACGAAGTGCACAGAAAACTAGGCATAAAAGAAATATCTTGTGTAATTGAATTTTATTGTCCAAAATGTATAGTAGAATGGGGTTAATGATCGTGTGTTGGCGCTATAGAATGCTCTTTGATACAAATGCTCGCTTATCTACGCTAGTGAATGTGGATTGAATAAAATGAATGTATTTTCGCGTTAATGAGTTTAAGGTTAGCGTTAATGATAGTATATTTTCTGGCAATGAACAGCAAAAGGTGTATAGCAACCCGGAATATAAATTAATGAAACTATTGAAGTTGTTCGGTAAACTCAGCAACAAAACGGTAGTCATTTAAATATGTTCTAAATTCTTCTGGCCTTCTTTGTTTTTTAATTTTAACCGGTATGGTGATATTTCGCACAATTTGCTAGGCACTGAATGCTATTTGTATTAAACCTGGATCTCAATGTTTTGAAAGTAAGAAAAATAAAAGGCGACAATACATCTCAATTTTTTATTGGTCTACCAGAAGGTCACCACTTCAACAATCTAATCGTTATTCCTGCCACCAGGAAATGCTACACTAAGGAGTTACAGAAATCTCACCGTAGAATTGATATTGGGTTGTCAAGGGAAGGCAAGGGGAGGCATAGTATTACGTTTACTATTTGTCAAGGGTCGGACAGAAAAAATGCAACACGTATTGAACCACAAGGCTCAATTATAGGTGCAGTGACATTGTTTCCTGGTAAAAACCAAAATTATAGCTCAAACTTAAAAACAAACCTTTCGTTAATAAAAACAAACAAATACCTTAGGAGGTTGCCAGCTGTTATGAGCTGTCATGGCAGCCTTAAGCTGATATTGGAGGGATGAGATTTCTTCTCGCACATGGAGAGGCACATCTTGGTCAACAGCTCTTTCATCCAATGTTGATATAAATTGTTCCTCAGTTGAACATTGTTCCCTCAATTCGTCGAATTGTTTTGATGTCAACCCGAGACGAACATAAGCTAGTTGCTTAAGCAAGCGCTTTGTCTGCAAATGAAATAAACGAGGGAAAACACTTAGTTGTTCAAAAATCATAAGCATGCTATAACTGAAACAAACGAAGCAGGGACAATGGTAGAATGAGAAGATTAGGGAATAAAATTCGTAGAATCTTTGTTCGTTGATATCAAATGGAATAGAACAGAACAAAACAGAACAGAGCAGAGCAGAACAGAACAGAATAGAACAGAACAGAACGGGATAAAACAGAGCAGAGCAGATGACAGCAGTAGAGAAATAAAATAAAGTAAAATAGAATAGAATAGAGTAGTGTAGAAAAGAAAAGGATAGAACAGAGCAGAACAAAGCAGAGCAGAGCAGATTAGAACCGAATTGAAAAGAATAGAGTAAAGTAGAGTAGACTAGAATAGAGGAGAGGAGAGTGGAGTGGAGTGGAGTGGAGTGAAGTGGGGTGGAGTGGAGTGGAGTGAAGTGGGGTGGAGTGGAGTGGAGTGAAGTGGAGTGGATTGGAGTGGATTGGAGTGGATTGGAGTGGAGTAGAGTAGAGTGGAGTGACGTGGAGTGGGATCGAGTGGATTCGAGTGGAGTGGAGTTGAGTAGAGTGGAATGAAGTTGAGTGGAGTGGAATCGAGTGGATTGGATTGGAGTGGAGTGGAGTGGAGTACAATGCATTGGTGTGGAGTGGAGTAGAGTAGGATACAGCTATCAAGATACAACTTTCTCCTGTTAAACAACACTTTTGTACATAAAATCAAACTAAAATTTTGTTAAGGAATACGGATGAAACGCGGCCAGGTAAAGACATATCAAAACAGGATATTACCTTCACTGACCAAAAATATTTAGTTCACGACTTTTCGTCTACTAGTCTGTGGCGTTCAACAGGAGGAAGATGAATGGAAAAATATTACATACCAGCTGAATATATAACATGCATGGTGAATAAAGGATAAAAATAGAAAATTACAAAGAGCTAAAGCCGCCATTGTTTGTTGACAAGAATAGAATATTTGCCGCGGAGTGGTTTGGAATTGTTGTCGGCGGTATTAGTGACGGCGGTATGCCAGATTCCAGTGATTTCCTAATCCTGTAATTTCCTCTGTCATTAACTTGTCCGTTCTTAAAGTCAATTGGGTGGTCAATCATGTTTCCATGCATGATTAGCAATGTTAGAACCTTGTGTGGGATCAAAAGATCTTTTGGGACTGGAGAAAAAGAACACATCAGAAACGTGAAGAACCACACACAAGGTTCTAACATTGCTAATCATGCATGCAAGGAGTAACTAATATACAAGTTATTTAGAAACCCAAAGGATTGCTTGTTTTTTCTCTACAGTGTTTGTAAGCATATAGTGCATACGATTTCTGAACTTCTTATAGTGACTCTCATAATGATATCTTGAAAGCATTCATAACTTCCAGTTGTTTTTCTGCTTTTCGGGATATACCCAAAATACGTGCCCCAACTTTTACCCAACTTTTTACAATAACAAATTCTGCGAGACTAAAGGTATAATTTTGCTGATTAGGTTTAACTATTACCAGAACGTCATCTCCATGTTGCAAAAACAGATGCGATCCGCTTAAAGAAAATTGCTTGGCATGGGACAAGAGCATTGGAAACCAGGGATATGTATCCAACATCCAGACCATTGCTACTTCTTCGTCTTGTTCCACTAGTTGACTTGCCATTTCGTAGGCCAGCATTCCTCCAAATGAGAAACCAGCTGAAAGAATAAAAAGGAAATAGGAAGATATAGGAGTTTTGTGACTCAAATTTCCGGTTTATCTATTTTTAAAAAGAGTTTTGCCGAGAAAATAGGTTGTTTCCATTGCAGTATGCGATGAAATAGAAGCTGGATTCACTATAGGGCATAATTCAGTACAAACTGCAAACAGATGAATTCAACTGAGAGTGTGGCAAATGGTGACTGCTGTGCATTTAAAGGCAAGGCTTTTTGCAAACTTAAATTGGCACCTTTTCGAACTGATGAAATGTTTTACAAGTCACTATAAATTAACTGACACAAACTGTTGCAAATTGAATCTTTTTGAAACCCTGTCTTTCCATATTTCGGCAACATAACCCTTTAACTACCAAATTCCTTATAGTTTGATTGAAAATTCGACATAAGTATATTATTGATAGTTAAAGGATAGATATAGGTATATGTATAGGTATAGTTTAATTCACCAAGTCGTTACGTTAGTAAAAAAAATGATAATAAATACAAATATAATGGCGAGGAGACCTCCGGAAACCATAGGGCTTTTTCGAGGGAGGTCATCTCATTACAATTGCATTACATTATATGGCATTACAATACAATAAAGGAAGAAACTAATCTACACGATTAATTAGTAGATTGAGCATTCCCTTCCTAAAACAACGTAGAGTATCTGAATTGGTAATGTTATTTGGTAGAGAGTTCCAAATTTTTTGTCCTTGAAATAGGATAGTAAATTGTTTTATGGTGGTTCTACAAGGATGTGTTCGATAATTGACTGCTGCTCTTGTGTTGTATGTATGTATTTCATTGCTTTTAAAAAAAGTGTAGAAAATGGTGACGGTAGTAAGTGGTTATGATAAAGAAACATGAATTTAGCCAGGTAAGAAGAGTTGATTTTGAAGATGTCAAGCAATTTTAACTGGGAAAAAGAATATATATATATAAAATATATAAAATATATAACGTTTATTACGTGCAAAGGACTATGGTTAAGTGTACGAGTCACCTTCTTCGGTGCGGTCAATCCTAAAAATAGCAAGCTCGAATTTTACTGTATCACAAACTTAATGTGATGGTGGAATCCTGTCCCTTACCCCTAACTAAATGGATATAAGCAGGGATCCGTTTGGTTTCACGGTGGCTGGACTAGGCCAAGTCAAACCGGTCACCCGACTGAGGCATAAAAAAATATTTCAGCTGTGGAATTGAAAGGAGGAGTGATTGGGCAATAGAAACAAGATTGCAAATATTTTTACTGTAGTTGGAACTCGGAAGTCGATTGGAAGAATATTTTTTATATGTCAAAAAGGATCGGTTGCATAGACATTTAAGCATGCCAGAACGGTCTGCATTTTTGTTTTTCGACCGATTTTCTTCTTCATTTGTGCAATGTGACCCAGTGATTCGTACAGCTGGTAACTAGGTCACTGTGGCCATATTGACCAATGAACATCTAAGAGAAAACTTGCAAGAATTCCATTGAGTGAAGCTTTTCATAAAAATGTAAGGTTCTCTTAGCCAGCAGCGGGGGGTTTTTTTAACATAAATCAAAACATTTCTAGGACGATTTCAGAAAACGTTCCTTCCCAAAAATATCCTAGGTTTTAGTGTAAAAGTCGCGACAGCAAATGCAATTTTCGCCGTGTTCAAAGAGTGCGAAGATTTTTATCGTACGTCGAAAGTTGAATCGTATGTAGAAGCAAAAAGATCCCTTGTGGGGTCAGTTTTCGAAATAAGTCTTTTGTGCTGTGATTTGACCTTGTTTTCTCAAATTTTTTTTAAAAATTCTGAATTTTTGAAAATGGTCAAAAGCTTTCGAACAGACGCATCGCTACCTAGAATGTGAAGCCATCGGAGCTAAACCTCATACACTCCTAAAAACGTGCAATATGTTCACGACAACTTACAATTTCGAGGTCTTTGCTTGTGAACGAGTGGATATAAATCCCGACAATACAGGAGCAGCGAGTCTGATAAGTCTTTTATCATTCAGTTTGAGCACATTGCATAAAGTTAACAGTTGTGATGAAAGTTTAAATTTGAAATGAAGTTGACAACTTTTTAGGTATTCATGCTTTCCTTTAACTTATTTAAAAATAACCTGTTAATAATATTATTTCGGACACAACCTGCTATTAATAGCCACAATTTAATAGCTGCGCAAACATTAAAGCACGACTCAGCGTTCCCGTGACATAACATACATGATTTCACATGATACATTACAACCAACCACACTCACAAAATACGAATAAGTGTTAGGATATTGAATATAAATACAGCGTAATTACCATACCAATGTAGTATGGACCCCTTGACTGCTCTTTTTGAATCAATTTGAGGTATCGCTTTCCAAGAACTTGGACTGTGCCATAGTCACTTGTCTGGTAAGTTGACTCATCCAATCCAATGCTATACAGTGCAACAAGGGTCTGAAATACAAAGTTGAGGAAATTAGTAAGATTTTTACTCGAACATTCCAGCTTTTAAAGGGAAGTAAAATTTATTTGTCGACATAGTTATGAACATAACTGCTGAATGAACTTTTAAAAATTGGTAAGCTAAGTATGGAAACATAATAGTTATTTAGATCAAGGTGATTTTACAAGACTATTTTTTATTAACCTGGATATCGTCAAACTCAAACAAACCCAACAAAGCAAAATTATTTTAACCTCTGATCACCATTGAATAAAAATTTGAAATTTGTTTGGTCATTTTCTCCAAATAAGTGCCTTAAAATGTATGGATTCCAAAAATATTCAGTATATCGAGGATTTTGACGCCTTTAAGGAGCCTTTGAGTTTTGATTCAAACAACCTTCAAATTATATCTAACCTCTATTAAACAATAATAACTATCGTTTTGAAAACCAGAGAAAATTCCATTGATTTTTTTTTTTTCATTAACTATTTTATCAATTTGTGTTTAGAAAAATTGTAATGTATGTATTTAACCGAAACGTTTATTAATTTTATCTCCTAATGGTTAGTAAATATAATTTTTCTATATAATTCTCTTTTTTCGAGAGGTTGGTTGTCATGTTATCAATTCAATTAGTTGTTATACAATGAGTACAAATGAATACGTAATATTTGTTCTACAAGAGTAGGTTGGATACTTCATTCTGATTATTTAAAGAAAAGGCTTTCTTAAAACCGCTTTATCCACTAATCTAATTAAATGAGCTTTCTTAAGTTAACTTGTTAAAATTTATTAGGGCATTAAAGGCTTACCGAACCCTATTACTCGGACATAGCCTTACAATTTTATCGTGCACGTGCTACTTACGGAAATACTCTACTTACAGAGTGATTTGGGTCGAAAATTTCCATATTATGTTAGGACGATTGTCCTGTTAAGTACTAGACTAACAACATTGTATATGTTGTAAGCACTGGAGCTGAAATTAAATTTTTCCAAACCAAAGTTGCAATTTGCTGTATTCTCAAATAGCTTTTCATGGAATTAGGTATTTTACCCTTAACCTGGTGTATAGTTGCCGATTTGCAACTTTAGACGATTTTACTTGTCAAGAGGAGACTTTCTGGATGGCCTGCGGGAAAAGGGTTATTATTTAATCGTTCATTCTATCTCAACCTTTATATGGAGTAACCCTAATTTTGGCACTTTTTCAATTTACTTTGGTCTACAGCAGGTGATTTTGTTTGTCAAGCGTTCAAAACAGACGTCCTAGAAGGATGACAAGTACATCACAAAAATTGGCTGTTTTACCGAAAGTTAGCTACCTAGTAACTATGACAACCTTTGATCAATATGTATTTTGATTTGGTGATTGCTAGAAAGTATACCTTAGAATACGTTTTCGAGGGGAGACTGAGAACGAATCGATTGATAAGCAAATACTTCAAAACATACATTACTCATATCTATGACCCGAACCCTAAACCTAAACATAAACGACCAGCAAATCGCTCTCGAATCAATCCTTTCTTCAGTTCAAATGCTTTTACTACCCCACCCCCCTTCATTTCGAGGTCTTTCGCAGAAACCTTATTTAAAAGTATGCCCTTTAGCATTCATAATCTTGATTTGGCCTCACGTCAAAGAATTCTTTGACATTCTGCAATAATTTCCCTTATATTCCCAATTATACTAAAGACGTTAATTTTGTGTAAAAGCACTTGACATAGGTGTGTTCATCAGATGATTTTCAATCTGGCACAGTCTTGTATTCATCGATATTTAACAGATGATGTTTCCAATAGTAGGGCAGGAACCCTGCAAAATTCAAATCTGGTTCAGGTCAAACTGATTTATGTTACATCGGGGTGGACCCCTAATGTTTATATTCATGTTCAATACCCTAGGTCTTATTAAAACCTCGAGTACCACATTAAATATCTTACTTGCTGTTGAAAGCCTAATGCAAATGGAGCGTTTGCCAGCGCGGATTTGTGGCTGCTATGTACCATAAATACTTTCACGTCTGCCTCATCCGGAACATAGAGTGGAACTATTTTTTCTTTAATCTGATTTGCTTGAAGCTCTTCACTTTGAAGATCTTGCTCGTCGCGAGTAAACGATGTGACACCATGCTCAAGTGGAAAACTGGTTCTCTCATTATCTGTTGATTTCTCTTCGTAAGGTTCCTTGCTATTTTCAATCTGATCCAGTATGTCTTTGATTATAGTAAGACCAGTAGTCTTTGGTTGGATGAAGTAGTGAGTCTTATAAAATAGCATAAAGAGGAAAAAACCATTTCAGTGGTTACCCTAAAGTAGGTTATCTTTTTCATATTTGCGGAATATAGTTACATCCCGTCAACCTGAATGTAATATTGAATACCCGTTTCAGGCCTTAATCATAATGATATAAAACATTTGTGAGTACTACAAAGCCTTGATTTTGTGCAAAATTATGAGATTCTGTGACGAGAAAAAGAATGAAACTTTATCACGCGTAAAGCCACTAGTTTCCAGAATGCTTTACCATACACACAAAAATACAAACGACGGAAGATCGCTCAATGAATTTTTTTTGAAAAATTCAAGAATAGTTTATAAAAATCAAATATTTTTTTTGAACGGAACAAAACACATCGTTAAACCAGGGATGGCACCAGAGGGGAGCAGAGGGGTTACAGCCCCCCGTCCGGGAAAAATTAACAATTTGTTGGGGAATTTTCACTGATCATAACAAATTTATATATTGTACAAACTATGATTACTTGTTATCAGTCGCGTGGCCAGGAATTTGAAGATGAGGGGGGGGGGGGAGGGGGGGAGCAGGGGAGATTTTAGACTAATGTACCGACGAGATGTTAGCAATGTACCGACAGATATAATTAACAAAGAATCAAAGTTAACTAAAACGTGAGCAGGAAAAACATGAGTCGCACAGATGAATCAATTTAATAAACGCAAGCACAAAGTCTCTTTTCACTGACTCATCAAATACTAAAAGTAATTAACGACGGCAACAAGACATCAAGTCTTACATACATTCTAAGTTTACAGTATAATCTTTCTGGAGCTTCTTTCTACGAAAAAGGAATAAATGATTTCTATTTCGCTAGCTCTGGCTGGTATAATCAGTAGCGGATTAGAACATTCGTGGGCCCTAGGCACAGGGCAATTTCGTGGCCCTATAGATCCCAGGTAGATCCGCTCTCTTATTTGGACTTCAGCTTTAAATGTCATCGATAAGATTTTTATAGCTATGTTGAATGTGAATAGAAATGACGTGAATGAATCGGTAAAGTCATTCAAGAAGACAAGAACAGTCTTCACAAGCAAAACAGTACTACAGTACTAGACTGCCTCTAGTAAAACGTGCATTAGTAATATTACCCATAGGTAGGTTGGATTACAGCATAATGATTTTCATTCTACAGTTTTACGATGTGTATTTTCTTTATGGCAATAGAACTAATCATATCATTAACTGGAATTGAACGCATCAACTCCGATTCTATAGATAGGAGTGAAGGTGACAACAGACACGACTGACCCATGTTTGAACTACACTAGTCCTTGATAAGTTTCAATACGGAGGAAGATAAGGAAAGGAAAATGATCATTCGGAAAATGTAAAGTTCATGTGTAATGCATGCATTTTAAGTTCACAATGCATTTTACGTCTTGATTGATTAATTTCACGGTAAGCCAAATAGCCAATTCCTATCATCAAGTGGCAAAAAAGAAGAAAGCCAATATGGCCGCCAGATAAATCGATCAGTGTTTGTCACGGCTCACCTACGCAGATTTTTTCAGTCTCATTCCTTTTAACATGTTTGAGGATTTTTTTGTTAGGTTCTCTGTTTAAAAACATTCACATGAATATATATATATATATATATATATACAATAGCATAATGAATAATGAAATACTTAACTCTTTCGAGGAAGGCAGCTTTCCCTTTGACGAGTAAAGTCGTCTGGCTTTAGCCAGAGTAAAACAATAGAAGAATAGAATTTATTATAATTAATAACAGGAAGAATAGAATTAAGAATTCAGTCATTTAGACGTATTATTTGACCGTCGACCAAAAGTACGTCGTCCTGTTTTCGTCAAAGTTGGAAAAATCGTAAAAGGTAATGTTTAGTTATTGGAAAAATGGGTCTTTCTTTTGTATTTCTCTCGGAAATACATTATGAATCCTTTCATCCCTTTGAGCTCTCTTTGAATACTCTTAATAGTCTTTAAAGCCCAGCAAAGGACTCGTAGCTCTTTTATGAGCATAATAAGAAAAATTTTTATTGAGATCTAACGTTTCGTTACATTTAATACATCATCGTCAGAGAATGAAATAGCATGAGACAGAGACTAATGATAAGGTTACTATTGCAAGTTAATTAACATAATTTGGCGTTTGAGAGGAAGTGAGAGGTGAAAAGAAGTAATGAGAAGACGTAAAGATGTCAAAGGAGAGAAAGTGGAATAGAACTGATATGAGAAATAAGAATGGGATTGAGTTTCTTAAAAAGTAAGCTTTCTCTTATGAGAAGGTCACAGCTGGAGGAAGACGAAGAAGAAGAAAGGATAGTGAAATCATCTGGTGAAACAGGGTGACAAGTATCATGGTGATGTGTTAGGGAGTGTGTCGACCCTACACTGACCAGCATTCTCACTCATTACCATGATACTTGTCACCCTATTTCACCAGATGATTTCACCATCCTTTCTACTTCTTCGTCTTCCTCCAGCTGTGACCTTCTCATAAGAGAAAGCTTACTTATTAAGGAACTCAATCCCACTCTTAATTCTAACATCAGCTCTATTCCACTTTCTCTCTTTTGAAATCTTTACCTCTTCTTATCACCTCTGACTTTTTTTCACCTCTCACTTCCTCTCAAATGCTAAATAACGTTAATTAACCTGCAATAGTAACCTTATCATTAGTCTTTGTCTCATGCTATTTCATTCACTGATGATATTGTGTTAAATACAACGAAACGTTAGATCTCAATAAGAAATTTTCTTATTATGTCTCTTCTACGAATCTTTTTCTGGGCTTTGATATTCCGTGTATTCTTTGATATATTACGTGTAGTAGCTTATCCCGGTCAAAACGCATGTAAGACTTGCAAGCTATCCAGTACGAATCCCCCAAGGATAAATGTGTCTGTACTTAGTTATCTCGTTCTAAAATAAAAGACAAAACATAACAAATTGACAAACATCTTCGTTGGCCGTAGGCACGTGCCTAGAGTGCCTATTGGTTAATCCGCCACTGGGTGTAATGGTATTAAATTTTGAAAATAATGTAACGTAAAAATGCGTACATTACGTGTGCCATGATGTGTACTAACATATCTTCTTCTTCGGTCACCACCGCTACCACAACCACTCTGTAGTGAGGGTTGACCGGATCTATCATCTTTGTCCGTTATAGCAGAACAGAATTCCTTAAGAACATGTTGGTATTAAACGCCCTTCCTATACTTAACTCTCGCCGGAAGCTTTTAACAATTTTTTATTTTGTAATTCAAACCCAAACGGAATCAACGTAAGACAAGCTCAATACATATATATATATATATATATATAAAACATGTATAAATATAACGGTGAACGAGACATAGTGTCGAAACGTTATTTGTGGTCTTCTTGATTAATCTATCTATCTATCTATCTATCTATCTATCTATCTATCTATCTATCTATCTATCTATCTATCTATCTATCTATCTATATAACGTTTTCGACATGAAGTCATCATCATTGCTAATAATTGATGATGACTTCAAGTTGAAAACGTTTTGTTATTTTTTAGTTTTTTAATATTTAATAAAATTTTTATTTATTAAATATTGACTTCTCTATTCTTTCTTCTTGCAATTCACCGATTGAATTACTTATCAGAAAAAGTCTCCTCATCAATAAACATAAAACTTCTCTTAATGAAAACATCATTTCCGTTCCGCTTGCCGTATTTTAATTCTGTCCTTCCTTTACTTGTCTCGTCTCATCTTTTACCTTCTTTATTCTCATTGGCTTTGATCCTAATATGATACCTTTTGTAAAAATAAATATCTTAGTATTTCCATTTGTAATTACTGTGAAAATGTTGCGAGTCGGCAACGAAACGTCAGTGAACTTCAATTAAACATTATTGGTGTGTTTCTCTCTATTCCTAAGTGTGATGACATTACATCTCCGAATTTTGAGCTGGGCTCTCATCTTCATTTTACGTCTAATTTTTAAGCCATTTCAAAATGTCTTAAAATGGTTTTTAAAAACTTTACAAAACTCATTAAGAATTCACGAGGAAAATACAAAGGAAAATCATAACCGTTTTGTGTCTTTAACTGTCATAAAAAACACACTTACTTTCTCTTAAAAGTTTTTTCCGCTTCAAGGACATCGATTTTCAAACGTTTTGGCGAATTAGCGTATTAACAGGTCCGTTTTATAGTACGTTTAAAACAACTTGCGGTACGTGCTTTATCAGATCTAGAATACTCAACTATCGCCACGTGTTTTAAATCTGGTGAAGCACTCCTGCTCTTCTTTTTCACTCCTTCAACTATATATATACATATATGTATATATATATGTATATATATATATATATATATATGAATAAAAGAGAAAAAACTTCTTCAGACATAAAAACCTTTATTCAAGGTCCTCCAAACGTTTCGCCTTTCACGGCTTCTTCAGTGGAGTAAGTTAAAAACAATATTTAGATCCTTAAGTACATGCGTATCTAAAATTTCTATAATAAAAGAACTTACATGACTAAAATTTACATAAGAATGCCACTAACACTCTAGTACCTAAAATTAACCTAAAAATAGTAATAATAAAAAAAAAAATCTATATACAAATAGTTCTTCCTATACAACCATTCATAACATTATCAGAGTATTTCTTTATTTCTAGTGCCTCAATGCACTTGCGTTCACCATGACTTTTAATATTCAAGTGTAAAATCTTCCAACTAAAATTCGACATGTCCTTATCTGCACTAATCTGGTGGGAGTTCAAGTGTTTAAAAACCGTTTGTTTCTTCATTGTTAAATGTTCTTTTATCCTAGTTCCTATTGTTCTAGATGTCTCTCCAATGTACACAGTTCCGCATATTAAGCACGTAATTTGGTAAACAACGTTTTTAAGAAAGCATTGGTTAGGTCTAGTAGCTGGTTTACAAGTCTCGCAAAACGATTCTTTTCTAAATACAAAAGTGACTGTGGACTTTCAGCTCTAAGCGATGAGGACTTTGAAACACTTGTTCGTCTGTGTTTAACAAGTGATAGTGTTCTAATTGGAGATAGAGGTTATAAGCAACAATCGGGTCTGGCAATGGGAAATAATTTGGCTCCAACACTGGCGATCATCTACATGAATGAGCGCGATGCCCTAATTGTTGAAAAGTCCGCTGGTAGCGCACGTCTTAAACGATATATCGATGACTATTTCGTTTTCTTGTTGTCTCGAGAATTCCTAAGCGACGACCTGTTGAATACAGTTAATAATTTGAATGATGCAATCAAATTCACCATTGAACACCCAGTTGACAACCAGTTACCTTTTCTTGATACCATGGTCACATTTAATTTGGAGAATAAAGTATTTTCTACCTCCCTTTATATGAAACCTGCTCACAGTCGCTGCATTACCCCTTGGGACAGCCACGGCTCTATCGCTTCCAAACGATCTGTCCTTATTGGCGAAGCCAAAAGGAGCTATCAAATGTTCGACTGACTTTGTTTCACAGAAGAAATCGCTAGATGTAATTGTAGAATTGTTCGTTAACAACGGGTATCCCAGAAAATTCGTCAAAGCAGTTATAAGATACACACTGCAGAACATTAATACATCGCGGAAAGATGACACGGAACAAAATCAAAATTTTGTTTACTTGAAGCTCCCATTCATTAATGAGGATTTCAAACGACGTGCTTGCAGTGTGATTCGCAGATCGGGTATAGATCAAATTAAAGTTCATTTTATGACCGGCAGACCATCATCACAAGTTTTTGCCCCCACGAGAGAGAGACTTAACTGCCCAGACAACTGCGAGACTTGTAAGCCAGCTACTAGACCTAACCAATGCTTTCTTAAAAACGTTGTTTACCAAATTACGTGCTTAATATGCGGAACTGTGTACATTGGAGAGACATCTAGAACAATAGGAACTAGGATAAAAGAACATTTAACAATGAAGAAACAAACGGTTTTTAAACACTTGAACTCCCACCAGATTAGTGCAGATAAGGACATGTCGAATTTTAGTTGGAAGATTTTACACTTGAATATTAAAAGTCATGGTGAACGCAAGTGCATTGAGGCACTAGAAATAAAGAAATACTCTGATAATGTTATGAATGGTTGTATAGGAAGAACTATTTGTATATAGATTTTTTTTTTTATTATTACTATTTTTAGGTTAATTTTAGGTACTAGAGTGTTAGTGGCATTCTTATGTAAATTTTAGTCATGTAAGTTCCTTTATTATTGAAATTTTAGATACGCATGTACTTAAGGATCTAAATATTGTTTTTAACTTACTCCACTGAAGAAGCCGTGAAAGGCGAAACGTTTGGAGGACCTTGAATAAAGGTTTTTATGTCTGAAGAAGTTTTTTCTCTTTTATTCATATATATATATATATATATATATATATATAACTACAGACGGAACCGTTTCGGCCTACTGGGCCTCATCAGTGTAGTGCTGACGAGCAGGATGGAGAAGCCTATATTATATAGGCAACTCAAATGTCCCACACTTGTGGTACATATATATACATACATATATATATATATATATATATATATATAAACGTTATATATATATATATATATAACGTTTTTGACTTGAAGTCATCATCATTGCTAATAATTGATGATGACTTCAAGTTGAAAACGTTTTGTTATTTTTTAGTTTTTCAACTTATTATTTTATACCCTTTATTCTTACCATTCAACCTATTAAAATATACTTGGAAATGGTCCAAAACAAAACTTAGTAAGATCAAGAATAAAGGACAGGGAAATTGAAATCAGTGTACGAGAAAATGTGACAAGAAACTTTGTCAGATTTCTTGTAATGTTTTGTAGATGAACAAGAAAAGTTTGAGGAGGGGGGAGTCTGTTTTGCATAAATGACGTTTTCCGATCTTCAAAATTATGGGAAATCTTCCGCTAAAATGTAGGGAATGGCATTTCAGAGACTCTAGATTTTACCATTTTCCGTAAAAGCGTGCCCCTGTACCCAACAGAGCTTCTTGTGCCTTCGACGCTCACATTACTGAACCCAACTTACCGCGCACCTCCTACAAAACGCTGGCAATGGGCCTGAAAGTTGAGTACAGACCGAAAAGAGTTGGTTAATGGAGGCGATTTTGCCCCTTTCCGATCCGAGACAACTCCTTTGAGTAAACTCACCTGGCGTCAGCCAAAGTAGAATTAAAGAGTCGAGTATTGATCTAAAAGATTTAAATGACTTCCATAATCCTTCCCTTTATACGCTAGTTGATGAAGAAAGTTTTCACAGTTATTTTTTTCTGAGTTTAAAAATTCTGACGGAAAAAGCAGGCGAATCCTTACCAGATAAGTAGATACAGCATGATTTTCCATCGAAATTTTGCTATGAATCATTAATAAGCTCTTTATAGCAAAAGAGATAGAGAAAGAAATTTTTATAGTGATACAAAAAGAAACATTGCTAAAGCAGATTTTTAGTACATTACCTCAAAAGAAGCACCGATACCGTTTTCTATTTGAATGCCCATGCTGGCTGCACCAATTGAATCTATTCCATATTTGTAAAGACCGACATTTAAGTCAACTTCAGCTGGGTCTGCTCCTGACCATGTTGACAGTAAATTTCTAACAAACTCTTTAACGTAGTTCATTCGGAGTTCTAACGGCTGACGCCACAATTCCTGCAACGTTGTCATACTTTGAAGTTTACTGAACGACGAAATCTCATCTCGAATTAACTGCAATCTTGGAGAAACATGATTTCTTAAGTAGACTGGCCAATTCACGTTGCTAAGGCAAACCTGAGCTTCATTTGGACTTTGAAGAAGGAAACGTTTAAGAAATTCCATCCCTAGAGTTTTAAAGCATTTTTGAGACTATTTTAGGATTAAAATTGTAGCAGATTAACCTAAACATAATTTCGTGTTTTCCATATTCGTACCTGTTTTGTGTGATATGGAATTCAATCCTAGTTTCTCAAGAAGTGCTGCAACGTCTTTGTTTCTCTCAAGGACCCCAGCGTCACTAATAGGTCCCCAGTTTACTGAAAGCGCTGGTAGACCAAGCCTGTACAGCCGGTATTCACAGAGACTATCTAGGAAAGTGTTAGCTGCTGCGTAGGATACTTGCCCGACATTTCCAAGAACTCCCGATATGGATGAGAACATTATGAAGAAATCCAAATCCATTGAAAGACTTAGCTGGTGCAGTAGGACACTCCCTAAATAAACAGTGATCATCGAGGAAAAAAAATCAATTCTCGCTTTTTTATAGACGATTGGCTGTTACAACTTTGTATAATTTGTTAATTAGGCATGCTGTGCACGTTCTTACAAACAAATATGAAAAAGTAAACGATGAGGCTAATGTACTCTCTTACAAACGAGTGTTAACATATATTTCTTGTCCAGTATTTAAAGTACGTTATTATGTAAATTTTTGAACAAGATCACAACATACCAAGGTATATTTCAACCAAATGCCATGAGTTGTGTTTTATCTTTGAACTCCATGGCATAGTGTTAAAACGCACCCTGGTGTGATTGCGACACATATCTCTGAGGTGTGGTGACATGTCTTATGCACATTAAAGATTGGACTAAAAGGCCGAGATCACTGTCTCCGTTTTTATATTTTAACACGCCCTTTTTAATAATGTACACAGGAAGTAAGCGCTCACGTTCAGCTACAAAAGAAACTCAAGAACACGCACATGAATTTCAAGATCGTCATGGCCACGGGAACGTATTTTTAACGGTACAAAACCACTGGGTCACATACAAGTGGATAAGTACGTTTTTATAGAAAGATGTCCATGAGTATGCTGACATGGACTACTCGGAAACAGAAATGACTTACCTAGGACTTTCGTTGACACTACTCGTTCACAAGTCTCAAAATCTGCGTCTTTAATCATTTGATCATCTAAAACCATTGCACTGAATACAATGCCAGCAACGTCGGGTAAACCCTCTAATTCTTGTTTAACGACAGTCATGTCCTTCCAGGAGGTAACATCCGCTTGACGGAAAAGGATCCGGCATCCAGTTTCCATTTCCAAATGTTGCGCTTCGGATTTCTTCTCGTCGCTTGGAGGCGAGCGTGCAGTACACATGACCGTCTTGGCGCCATTTTCCACCATCCACCTTGCTACTTTAAACCCAAATCCTCGTATGCCACCGATGACCAAATACGTTCGATCTCGACTAAGACCGTTTGAATCAAGAGCCACTCTCAGGAATTCTACTTTCTCTGGAGCATATTTTGGCTTGAAGGACACAGTGCGAAGACAAGGTTCTGTCTGCCTTTCAGACTCAAATCTCGTAGTCATGGAAGCGTTGTCTGATCTAATGACATCAAATATACTGGTCGATACCTGAGGCATTTTCAGAAGCTTCTGCAAGAACTCGGTAGAAGCAAGGACAGACATACGAGCGTCCAACAAACTTGAAAATCTTTTGGAATCCTTGATAACGTCAGCCAAACTTGTCTTCATGAAGCTGAAATCTTTCTCGTTACTAACATTGAGTTTGGTGCTCTTTTTTTCAGAAACGGCAATTACTTGGCCTCCCGGCTTCAAGTGTTTCATAACCTGTTGGAGAATGATCCCACGAGGATTTTTTAAGAAGCAAATGACGTCCAAAATCGTATCGTTCAATTCGTCACCGATTAACAATTCTTCTTCTGTAAGAACCATGGGAATCCCATATCGTTTTAGTTGATCTTTACCTCGCCAGTCTTTAGTCAAACCGACAACAGATGCCCCTAAAGAAATTGCGATGAATGCAAAGATACAGCAAATTTCCTCTTCCTCGTGATACACCAGAATCTTCTTTCCTTCGACTGCGATGAGGATGTCTTTGATGAGGTGGTAAGAAATAGCCATCGGAAAAGCCAGCGAAGCTGCCTGTTGGGCAGTGATTTTATGGTTAACTTTAGTCAAACAGGAGCACTCCTCAGCAGCGACATAGCTTCCAAGATTTCGAGCTTCACAAACGCCAACCATAAGATCTTCACCATCGTAATTGTCTGACTTGTTCCGCAGTTTCCCAACTACAGTAACATTGTCGGACATGTTCAGGCTAGTCCAATATCTCTTCAAGACAGGACGAGCAAAGAATACTTCGAGCACAGGACTTTCTCCTCCACGATTTAATCCGTTCATTTCTCTTAAAAAGATTTTATTCGAGATGAACGACACTTTGAAAGCTTTCGGATCTCCCGATTTGTTGACAGGAGGTTCTTCTTTGGTAAGTTTCATCTTGCTAGCTTCTAACCTCGCCAACTGGTTAACGTAACGCAAACCATTCCGATAGGCAATTTCTTCATTAATTACCACTTGTCCAATGTCTGCTATCATCTGCTGAAAATCATTTGCGCTTGGGTTCTCTGGTAGGTCGATTACAGAAGCCTTTGGTGCGTCTACCTCTTCTGAAAGAGTCCTTCTAAATCCAAAAATCGAGCTTGACCAAGGAAATACTGGTTCGCTTTCTTCGGTAGCACAATAATCTACATTAGGTCGGCCAGTTATTGAAACTATTCCTGATGTGACAAAGACTAGCTGAATTTCTTTGGCGAGATCTTCTTTCTTTAGGATCTCTTGCACCAGAATAAGCGAACTTTCAAATGTAAGAAAATGCGATGGCATAAAATTCTGAGAATCAGCTTTAAGTAGGCTGGCATCTACCGGCCAAAAGTTGATTACCACAAGCTTGTCATTCTTTTCTTGTGTGTTTCGTTTGCTTAGAGTTTTATTCAGCGATTGCGAAATCAAGGCACGGAGTTCTTCGGCTGTGTCTTGCATGTTGACGAACGTTGCTGTCTCATTCCTCGGAAGATGTTCAAAAAACATTTGAGCAAAGCCACGCCGGTCTCGTAAGATGAGCCATGTTTTGCGCTCTGCTGATTCTTGTGGCGGATCGATCGTCAAGTACTCTTCGTTCCAGGCCATCTTGAATGCTACATCTTTAAAATTTGCTCTGGGTTTTAACGTTGAAAGATTAATGCCGAGAAACCCATTCAGCAGCATGACTCCTCTACCATAGCAGTCCATGAGAGTAATGTTGAATCGTTTTTCCTTTCCCGAGTGAATGGTCCTCACGTGGCTGAACAAAGGACGACTTAAGTCTTTACGCAAGATTGTCATATTGCTTATCTGATATGGCAGAAATTTTCCTTGGATCTGTAAAACTAAGAGAAGACTCTGAAAACAGGCATCTATGATACACGGGTGAATGACATAATCTGACAACGTATTCAAGATTTCGTCCGTAGGATGGATGGTAGCAAGTGCTTCGTTGTCACTAGACCAAGTCTGTGTGATCAGACTAAACTGGGGCCCAAAACAAAAGCCCATCTTTTCACGTTCCTCAATAAGATATTCTGGCGGGCGTTGGACCATCCGGGCTTTAATGGCCTCGAAATTATCAAGGTCCACTTTCGTTGGCTCATCTAAATGTCAAAAAAATGGAACAGTATTGATTCTTGGTTTAAGGATAAATATTTTCTTGTCCCACTGCTTAGAAGGATGTCTCCACTTGACGATAAAAATCATCCTGCGTTAGCCAGAGTAAAATAATCTGATAATCCCGGGAGTGAAATAATCAAATATTCAACAAATATTTGGAATTGACGGTCGATTGTAGGAAACCAAGCTTATCTATGAACTTCTAATGTTATAGGGCGGACATATGGGGAGTAAGGGAAGCATGAGCCTTAATCTATAAAATTGGGGGGGGTAGAAGCCCCATTTCTGTCCAAAAATACAACATTTGTACTTCAAATGCTCATGGATCTTGAGATCCAGCGGAAATTGCATGCAACAATGCCAGCGGTGTTATTTATTCGGGTTATCCCCGGAACAAAATTATGATCACTTTGTTTAAAAAATAAGAACAAACGCTGTCCAGAGGATCATTAAAGCCATTTTAAACGATGAGCTATTAGAATAACTGTTGATATTAAAACTAATGAAATTGTTTTATTTTACCTTGATTTTCTTCGGTGACATCCAACTGAACAGAACCTTCAGATACAACGACTTCATTCTCGTCATCTTCCACCTTCGTTATCTGATAATAACTTCCTTCAGTCGAAGTTTGACAAGTGTGCAAGCGGGTGCGAAACTTGTGACATTCATTGCTGGATATTGTCAGCAAGTTGTTAAACATGACATTATGCACATTTGGCACCGCTCTCGGAAACATATGGAGTACCAAAGCGAAAACCATTTCAACATAAACAGCAGCCGGCATTATCGGATCAGGAGATTCTTCAAATTTGTGATCCTTCAGATATGGAAGACTAAATAAATCTACTTCACATTCCCAAGCGTGTAAGCCCGAAAACGCTTTCGTGGAAACACGTTTTCCCAGAAGAGGATGGCTACCAGTCAATAACATTGCCCTTTCTCCTTCTTCCACCTTTTCGTTAAGAGAGGTGACGAACTCAAGGGGATGGCCGTCACGATACCAGAACTCGTTTTCTTGCCAGGGATAAGTCGGACGCCTAATGAAAGATCTGGATCCAGATCCTTGAATTCTATTCCACGAAAGTGGAACCCCTCGAATGAAGAGACTAGCGACACAATTTTTCAGAAAAGACTTGTGCTGTTCCTTTGCTGAGCGTTTGGGGAGTGTTTTGATTACCACCACATCATTTACGTTTTCAGTCCTTGCTTTCTTAAACTGCGACCAAATTTGGTGAACGTGTCGGGAGTGTTGAGGACCCGCGTTAATTTCTATAAAAGCACGATAACCATCGTTAAACATACTTTGCAATGCAGAAGACAAAAGAACAGTTTCACGTATGTTTCTCCACCAGTGATCCCTGGAAAGTTGTTTTCCCGATATTTGCGTGCCAGTTACCGTTGAGTAAAACGGAACACTTCCTTGACATGGACGAAGCTTTATTTTTCTCGTCTCGTCCATAAAAGCCTGGCTGATTTCTTCCATTTGACGACTGTGAAATGGTCGTGTAGTGCCAAGTGTTCTCCAAAACACACTACTGAATTGGTCATGAACGTGCCTCTCAATCAGTTGCATAGATTCTTTATCACCAGATAAAACGACGTCTGTTGGACTATTAATGACAGCAATATCTATGTGATTTTCAAGCTGTACACTATGCAACATATTACTAGCATCCTGTGGTGACATGCCAATTGCTGCCATACGTCCAGCTGGTGAACAATTTTCGTGCAGTTGAGATCGAATTAAAACCAAGTGCAGTGCTTCAGTTAGACTCAACGCTCCCGACGCACATGCCGCCGAGATTTCACCAAGACTATGACCAACAACAGCCGATGGTGTAACTCCCCAGGATTTCAACAAATTGGTCAACGCAAAATGAACCGCGAACAGAGCTGTCTGTCCAATTGGATTTTCGTTCATTCTAGAGGTCTCCTCCGATCTGCTAAACTCTTCTGTTAAGGACCAGCTAATTCCCTGGCGTCTAAGTATTTTATCTATCCTTTCTATGCTTTCCTTAAACGTTGGTTCATACATCAACATTTCTTTTGCCATGCCATACCACTGACTTCCTTGACCACCATATAGAAACACCACTTTGTTAAGGGGTACAGTTGCATCACCGACCGTAACGAATTCCTGCCATCCTTTCTCCTGTTCAGCAAACATACTCAACGCCCTTGCAGCCTGTTTCAACGAACGAAAACTAACCGCTAAGCGCTGTGAATGCACTGTATACCTTTCATTCAAGGAATAGCATATGTTATCTTTGAGAAGTTCATCATCATCTGGTTTCATCTCAAGACTTTGGGAGAACTTCTGTGCCATCGCTTTGAGAGCTTCATTGGAACGAGCCGATAAGGTCATGATCCTGTTTACATAGCTACGATTTGGAATCAACGGTACTGGCGTTTGTGATACTTCTTGGAGTATCACATGAGCATTGGAACCTCCGTAACCATAGGAACAAACTGCAGCTGTCCTTGGTTTGCCACTCTCTGATTTCCATGGTTCATACTGTACTTGAACCATCATCTTCCTTTCGGACATCTTTAGTTGTGGTTTGATGTTATGGACATTAATGGTCGGCACAAAATACTCATATTTGATCATAAGACAGGTTTTTATCAGCCCCGCTAGTCCAGCTGTCGATTCAGTATGGTTGATATTTGATTTTACCGAGCCTACACGAAGTACTCGTGTGCTGCTGTTGCCGTAAACACTTGCAATGGATCCCATCTCTACCACATCCCCTATAGCAGTGCCTGTACCATGTGCCTCGACATACTGGATGTCGTCTTTTGAAAGGCCCGATTCAAGTAACACCCTCCTCGCAAGATGAGCTTGCGTCTCTTCACTAGGTGAGGTCATTGGTATCGCAGTTTGACCATCGTTGTTCAAACCACATGCTACTATCTCAGCATAGGTGTCATCCCTGTCTTGAAAGGCTATTATTGTTGGTTTTAGTACGACAGCAGCGATTCCTTCACCTCTTTCATAACCGTCCCCGCTTAAGTCAAAACTTTTACAGCGACCGTCCTCAGCTAGCAGTCCAGTTTTACAACAAGCCGTATGAAATTTTCTACCGGATAGCAAAATGTTTGGCGCACATACAATTGCTACGTCACATTCACCTGTTTGCATATGTACAAATGCAAGATGAAGTGCCGTCAGGGAAGAGGAGCATGCAGTATCTACGGTCAAGCTTGGTCCTGTGAGGTTTAGTGAGAAAGAGATACGGTTTGCTGCAACTGAGGACGTACACCCAGTAGATGCAAACTGGTCAATTTTGCGAATGTTTGACTCGTCCAGAAGCAGGCCTCCGTAATCTAAGTTCATAAGACCAACATAAACGCCAGTTCGACATTGTTGCAAATCTTCTAAACGTAGACCAGCATCTTCTATTGCCTCATAAACAACATGAAGAAGTAAACGTTGTTGTGGATCCATCGAGCGACTCTCAGCTGATGATATTCCAAAGAACTGCGCATCAAAGCCTGATACTTTATCCAGGTAAGCTCCTGTCAAAACATAGTGTTTTCCCGGGGTGCCTCTTCCTGGATTGTAGGGACCTAGCATCTCTCTTGCATCAGGTCTGTCTTTTGGGTAAGAACTTATACCACATTTACCTTCAACCAACATATTCCAAAACTCATCCTTCGAATTAGCACCAGAAGGAAACCGACAACTTATGCCTACAACTGCTATTGGAGCAAACTTTCTAGTTAGACTAGGTTTCTGCACTTTCTCTTTGTTTTTCTCATCTGAAGGGGTACTACCCCGCTTTATCGACTTATTCCATATCTTCATTAGTTGCTCGATTGGTGATATTTCTAGATTAAAAACTTTTCCTAAAAGAGACAAGTATACAGGTAGTATAACCAAACCGTGTAATAGAC
Organism: Heliopora coerulea; assembly: GCA_030142905.1. Classification (NCBI taxonomy): domain Eukaryota; kingdom Metazoa; phylum Cnidaria; class Anthozoa; order Scleralcyonacea; family Helioporidae; genus Heliopora; species Heliopora coerulea. The sequence goes on from JASJOG010000022.1 coordinate 56,994, forward strand.
CCAGCACAACTATTCCAATGAACATCTTAAAAAATATTCGGAAGACAATCGAAGATGCAAAACCGGTTGGCATCATTCCAAGAAACGTGCTCAGTCCTCCAAGTAGGACACTGCCACCAATGGTGCTTAACGCATCCACAATGCGAAGTTCGGGAGATCTGGCCTTGGAGGTAACAAAATGATAAGCAACATGGGCATTGTAATCTACAGAGAAGCCCAAAGCCATTACAAGGTTGATCATCGAAATGGAATTGATAGAGACGTCCCATACGTACATAAGGCCAAGCAATTCCACAATAATGGTGATAAAACCGCACAACAAACACAGAATTATCATTGGATGGATTAAGAAGAGCGATGATATTACAAGAATTGAAATTCCAGCAATGATAAGATTTCTTATGGTCTCGTCGGAAACGTGAACGTATTGTTCGAAATAAATGAACGGCAGTGCGACTGCAACCGCATCGAGATTGGAGTAACGAGATAGATCCTCACGTAGGCTGATCATCATGTTCTTTTGAAAATTCGAGCGGGGGTTGCTCTTAGAAAAGACCAGGATCCTTGAAGCTGTTATGTGAGTCCTATTTTCAGTAAATTTAACATCTTGAGCAAATGTTCTGTAATGCGGTAATGACAGGAAATACTGGAGTTCTTCATAAAAGCTCTCGGTACTGTTTAACTGAAAGTTGTTGACTTTAGCCCACGTTAGAAATTCTGACAACCAAGATATGGTCTTTGGTGTAAAATAGTCATTGGATGTTGCAATAGATTGGAGATCTAAATATCTCTGCTGAATTTCACTGCTACTATAGTCTACATTTCCTGGGATAACCAGATTCACCTCTATATCCAAGTGAAAATGTCGTTCATAAACGTCAAGAAACGTTCTATAATAAGAGTCTTCACTAGTTAGTAACTGCCGACTGAAACTTTCATCCACATGAAGAGCACCATATATTCCACCGGCCAAGAGCACCATGGATAGAAGAAAAACTACTGTTTTCCCTGATGTAGTTGTCAAAATCCTACCCCAGCCTTTCATCACATTATCTAAAGCATTTCTTCGAATCCCTGTGCAACAACTTGTCTCGGAAGAAGGACCGGTAATAAAACAAGGAAGGAAATCCTGACGCTTTGAGTTTATTCTCTTCATATCAAACCAAATACAGGCCACAAAGAATGTTACCAGCATGAGGAACGCAAACGTAATGGCTAAGGCAGCATAAGTGCAAAAGAATCGAACAGCGGGGAAGACCGAACGACAGCTAACTGCAGATGCTACCAGATCTGTTAAGGTTGTCATGGTAATGGTCGGGCCACTTCTCGCCATAGAACCACTCAAAATGTGAACAGCAGGAATGTTATCACGAATAATTTCATTTAATTCGTGAAGGATGATAAACACATCATCTATACCGATACTAACGACTAAAAACGGTAGTACACCGACCATGTTAACAAAAGGAATTCCAATGTACATTAATAAACCAAAGGCACTTGTTACCCCTAAATAGATAGCTAGAAGAGCACAAAATCCCAACAACTGGTGACCGTAGAGAGGATCTGCACATCTTCCATTAACAATTGAGCTGAATACACCCATAATTGTAAACGTCACGGCAAAAAATCTTATATCAGACCCAGTACTTTCCGATACAGAATCATCTAGACTTCTTTCAGCGGAATACACAATATTTGCACAGGTGGTGTTTTTGGAAAACTCCGACATTATCTCGATGAACTTACTCTCCCAATTCAATATTTTGTCTCTTTCCTTCTGGTTGGATTGCTCTGTCATAACGTAAACCATCCGTAATGCATTCGTTGCATACAATGAACTGTTTGATGCGCTTTTTCCGAAGATTAAGTTAAAATTGTCTTTTAATCGCCTACCATTTGACATAATAAAAGAATCGTTGCGAAACACAGCCTCAATTCGGCCCGAAATGTTGTAAAGTCTAGTTTTACTGTATTCGAAGAGTTCTAACAAATTTGTGGATACACATTTACCGATCGATTTTGGGCGATAGCAATATTTTTCATAGCCTTCGATTTGGACAATTCGTTCGTGTACATCAATCATTTCTGCTAAGCACTCCTGTGAGAGAACAGTTTCATTTTCTTTTGGTAGGATGATGACTTCCTCTTGTCTTACTTCTAGATCGAAACCGAATGATTTTACTTTGTTTATGTCCCGTGATGCCTGACTGTTTTCAGGCAAAAACAAATATTTAACTTCCTTTTCAACGTTGAGTTGAATAAATCCAGACGTGAAGACAATTGCGAGAAAAATTGCCAAGAAAATTACAAAGAAAGGTCGCTTTGATATGAACGAAGCACATTTTTCAAAGAGCCTTTCAAGAAAGACTAAAAACATCTTACAGTGCCAACTCCACTGCTGTAGAAGTGGAGCTAAACACGTTGGTGAAGACGTCTCAAGCTTGCTATGGTCAAGGTTGTTATTGGCAGTTGACTTCATATTTCTGAAAAATCAATAATTAAGAGAATATATTTAATTAACGAGGTCTAATACCAGGTTGTCTCTTTCAAGAACTTTAACATTTTGGCAAAATTTCATATTATTGTAGAATGTGAAATTGCAGCATGTTGCATATATATTGGCAAAAGTAGTCACTTACAAAGGAAAATGGACGAAAAAGTTTTAGAAAAGCACTCTGATTTAAGTTTTTTCCTAGCCGTTTATTTTCTCGTACAATATCGATCGTTAAGCGATAGCAAAAGTAAAATAAAGGAAGTCTTATCGCACCGGTGAAGGCTTAAACAACCAGAATGTAACTTTCAATTTCTGTTGTTTTACCTTGTAAGGAAAACTATCCTTATGCTCAATATAGTCCCCAAATTTATATGATGTGATACGAAGGCAAGGCACAAGTGAACTATTATCTCAAAGGAATTGAGAGCAAATAATCTAATTGCTTTAGTATAAGCCAATTTATTCTTGCTTGGTAGTATTGTAGTCTCTTCAATACTTCCATAAAGTTAAATGATTTTTACTCTGTTTGCTAAGTCGCTCGTCCCGAACATCTTCAGAGCATGGTTCGAGAGTTTACAAACACACGACGTGAAGTCAAGGATGACGCGGCCTTACAAAGAGATATCTCTACCAAAACAAAAGAAATGAATAATTAGTTGTCCCAAGTGCAGTGGCGTAGCTATGGGAGGAGGAGTGGGGGAGTCGCCTCTCCACCGGAGCTCTAAAGGGCTGTCAGGAGAAAGATTCTTCACTATGTCCAAAAATTCGGCACTCTGTTGGAAAATTCTGATTTGCGAAAGCGTCGGAATTTCGAATCACAGAGAGAAAATAAAACGATTAATTTCTTTACTCTGTTACTCCACAATAATTGAGCGATTCTCGCGTTTTCTGGCCGAGACATGCCAGATGACAGAATAGCTCAACGGCATAAGTTTAACAATTCTTATTAGTTCAAATTTGTCTCGGTTTTCTTTGTTATTCATAGGGTTTTATTTTCATTACAATCTTCAAGCGAAGGGAGGAATTTGATATTTCCCCAGGTAAAAGCGACGTTGATGAATGGAATCGAATAAAATTTAATTAGTCATTAGTAATTCATGGCTTGTATCTGTATAAAAACCTAGGTTTTTATACTGATACAAATAGTGAACTTCTAATGCGAAATTCAATTCTAGTTACCACAAATTCGTATCTAAAGCAAACACAACAAAAAAGTCGAATGTCGGAAATTTTTCATTCAGTTTAGACTAACGAATTACTTAAAATGAACTCAACGCTGAAACACCAATTCAATAAGAATTAAATGTACCGTTGTAAAAACTTGAACTTACTCCAAATGATTCCTCACACACTTTCTTGTTAGGACTTTCATCTACCGAATAACTTTGTTCTCTTTTCACGACATTCACTATCATTTTCATCTCACTACATTGAATACTCCCACATTCGAAGGACTTGAAAACGAGTGTTAGATTCTTAGCTAAAAACATTTTGTGTTAGAAAAATGTCTTCGCCCCTTCCCCGCTATAGGGTGCAGTTTGTTTGCAATCTTTAAGAATCATTTCATGCAAGTAAATAGCTGTCGTTTTGCATTTGAATGACACTATATATTATCTCATGTATGCCAAATGCACAGAAAGGAAAATGCCGTTAAGAATGTCCCCTATCAATCTACCCCTTTTTAAAATATTCAATTCATCGATCTTTTCCCATGAAGACCTAATATGAGTAGCCATTTGCGTGTAAACCTCTTCAAATTTGAACTAAATTAGTTAATTACCTCGAACGTCGACTCCTAGCCAGGTGCATCTCTCGGGGCTGACGGCCCTCGGGATGAATCTTGCTGAGAGCCTCCGTCCTCGGCAATTAACTCTAACATAGTTCATATGAATTTAGAACCGTTTTAATTAAGAAGACAAATTTTCATTGCTTCCATAATGCATAAGACTTCACGAAATTAACATGTCTGGTCGTGTCTGAACGTATCGTGTGGTCTATGTTCTTACTTTTCATGTTATAATTGTAAGTTGTGGCTATTATCAATTTTGTCGATAGGGTACCAACTCGTAAACTATTGATGAGAAATAATGAAGTTGTAAAATAAGTCAATAAACAACGAATAAATACACACGTGCGTTTTGATCACGCCCATAAATCCACACCTGCATGTCAAAATTTTATCACGCTCGACTCCCTCCTCCGCTAAAAATTCTCATTACGCCACTGCCCAAGTGCATTTTTCACGCCATCATGGCTCTAAGTTATACGTGAGGATAAGCATTTCCATGTCTTTTTCGGAGAGTCTTGAGTTGTTAAAAACTTAATCATTAACGAAAAACTTTAAATCAACCAGCTAGAATTCCTTGGAAACATTTAGCAGAAAGAAAAAGAATATTCTTTGCTCAGTATATATTGTTTCATTCACTAGCCTAGAGTTTAAAGTACTTTTTACTGGTATCAGTGTTGCAGCTTTCTTAAGCTTCCAACTCACGTTCTGGACGATTGGGACGAAAGCTGAGTGAAACATGTGAGCATCCACCAAGAATAAATCGATAATAATTCGATGCAAACTTTTAAAGAAGCTAACTGAATTTTGTTAGTTTTTTAAATTTTGTGGAAATCCAGGTAGAATCATTGTTCATAGTCCTAAAACTCAATCTTCTTGGGTTCTTCGCTGCTACTCGATATCTATCGAGCATTAGATATCGAGTAGCGACCTCAGTCCATCAGATTATGGCTATTGTATTAGACTACTAGCAGGCCTCTACTAATATATATATTAGGCTACCCAATGATTTTAGGCTGTATTAGGCTACAATCAAGGTCAAATACGATAGTCATTCAAGCAAGCGAAAGCTACCTAGTGCGCGTCAATAGAACCTAAAAGTTAGGCAAGTTTCCGTTGTCCACTAACCGTTGTTAAAAGTTTTCGCCGTTACACCTTCAGTTGAAAACTACTGGTTCTATAATAAACAATAATATTAAACAATAATAAATTGTAATTCATAATAATTTATTTAAGATAATTTAATATAATAAATTTAATATAATAAATAATATAATATTATTAAATATAATAATATAATAATATAATGTATTATATATTATATATAATATATATAATATATTACTGTATAATATATTACTGTATAATATACAATATATAATATAACAATATAATAATATAATAAAATAGTATAATAAATTTAATATAATAATTTATATAATAATATGAATAATTTATAATAATAAATTGAAAATTAATAATAAACAATGATAAATAAGTAAAATAATAAACCACGATGGGCAGGTAGCAATCGATCACTGCTGCTGGTGTGCCAAGGTATTATGACCATTTTGTCTTTAAATCCACGAAGTAGTCGCCTTGGTGGACAACTGATGAGCCCTTTGTGGTTTGTTTTTAACTGATAACTTTACATGATTGTGTGGACAAATGATTGATATGAACTTGTATACAACCACTAAATAAATGAATAAATGTTTTCTATTCATTTGCTACTTAGACTATACATATATATATATATATATATATATATATATATATATATATATATATATAAAACAAAAATAATGAAACACAAAGTCTTATTCCTTTTCTTTGCTTTGCTTTGATGCATTTCACTGCTGTCGCGGCTCTTCAGGCATAGCAAAGTATATTTATTAATGTATTACGTCACAGTGGTAATGATAATTACAATTATGAACACGCGTGAGCAATTAGTGTAATTTCAAATCATTTAAAACAGGTTTATATTTCATAATAAAGAACTTTTCTTTGTTCTTTCTCATGTTTTCCGAGAAACTAAGAATCTTGTAAAACGGAAAAATAGTGAACTGCGGTGTTAAGCCCGCAGTGCATTTATCAACGTGTTTGCTAACTCCTAGCATTCGGGTGTGCAGATCTCTAATTTGTGGTTTGTGAACCGTCACTCTATTTCGCAGGATATCACTCGTTTCTCCTATGTAATTATGTCCACATCCTGCACATGTTATTACATAAACCAAGTTAGTTGAAGTGCAGTTCATTGAATGCTTTATCCGGAATGTTTCATTCGTGGCGGAGAAGGTGAATTCTTTACCCTGTTTTAAATACAGGCATGTTCCGCACCATTTTGTGCCACAAATTTTAACTTCCGGATCTTTGTCGTTTTGTCTGGAGAAAGAGGAATTTGTTAGTATCCGTTTGAGGTTTCTGGGTTGTCGTTGACTATGTATTACTTTAGTCTTCCTCATAATTGCTTTTAGTGAGGAGCTTTGGTTCAATTGAACCAAAGTAAAATAATGTGTAAGTAAAGCAGTTATTCTACAAGTGGAGATGTGCATCCGCTTCCCGGCCCTACTTTTATTCAGCAAGACCATCATTTAAACCTTTAACACAGTGCAAGGAATGTCGTTTACTCGACTAAGCAACTGTTCGATTATAGTAAAACCGAATGTCTTCCAGCAATCGACCCTGCTTTAAAACTTCGATTACACACTCTTGGTCTTTTCAGTACTGCATCGATTGATTACATGAGCCGTTTCAAAACATCATGGACACCAACCATGGAATATACCCGGTGTAATAAAGTAAGGACATTTGCGAAGTCAAAGAAATTTAGAAAGCTTGATAACTGTATTATAGTCTCCCTTAACATATATGCTAATAAGTCCATCAGTAACTGTCGTATAAACAGAGAAAGGGTGTAATTCCTATTAGAATCGCAGCTCGGGACTCTTATGCTGAACAAGTCCATAGTCGTGGCAATAAACAATTACGAGGTACAAATCGTATTTCTGTACCGATTACAGTAAACAAGGAGAACCAACAACAGCATAAAAAAAGTTACTCTTCCAAGTGTTTGTATAATCAACGTACGTTCTCTCTTGTTCAAGATCGATGAGCTCACCGCGTTGCTACAGATGCACTCAGTGAACTTAGTTGCTATAACAGAAACTTGGCTTCGAGAAGATATTGATAACGAACTCGCCTCAATTTTTAGGCATAATATAGACGGAGAATGAACTTGGAAAACTCAAGGTTTGAGTTCTTATGGCTTTGGTGCGGCCTACTCGTCTTCCCAGATCGCTCTCGGGTATAGCAATTTGTGTCTTATATCATCCACCCGGACAACCTGTACAAGAACACCGAGATCTAAACGAATATCTAGTAGCTACCACCGACACATGTAACCAGCATCCTGACTGTGGTCTTGTTTTTCTGGTTGACTTTAATGACTTCAATATATCTAACTTGGCTTCTAATCATAATTTAAATCACGTTGTTGAAGCACCAACTAGAGGTTCATCTATATTGGATTAATAGTCACCAACCTGCAGAATTTCTATCAAAGTCCCGGAATCTTAACCACATTGGGGATCACTGACCGCAATATTGTTATATGGGTGCCTAGTTCGGAGCATGTTAATAGACCGCATGTAAAGCCTGTCAAACGATCGGTGGCAGCTACTCCCGATCTGCTGTTAATGTATTTAGGAGATGGGCTGCTTCGTATGATTGGTTCAGTGAGCTTGGTGCAAGACCCACCGTTGATGATCTTACTTCGTCTTTTACATCACACTTGACTGAGGTTATCAACTGTATATTCCCTCTAAAGACCATAAAATGCCATCAATCGGACAAGCCCTGAATAACCCCAACTATTAAGCTGCTTATCAAGGATCGACAGAAAGCCTTTCATAATAGAAACATACCCTTGTTCCAATCATTAAAATACAAGGTCCAAACAGAAGTAACAGAAAGGAAAAGGACATTCTATCAAAACAAAACTCAACATCTTAGAAAGGACGATTGTCGTAAATGGTGGAATATTGTTAATAAAATTTCCGGCAAATCTGCGAAAACCGACCAATTTTTCCTGGAACGCGATGGAAAGATCTTGAGTGACTCGGAGGTAACCAATGCTTTAAATGAATACTACATATCGGCAAATGCGGACATCCTACTCCTGGGCTGCTCAAATGGCGGCCCGCGGGCCAGATCCGGCTCTCAAGTTCATTCTGTCCGACCCTTGAGGAAGTCTACTTATGTGGTAAAACTACGATAACAATTTACCAAGAAAAACGTCAAAATAGTTAAGTGAAAATTATTTAGCCGAATCCAGCAGAGTCGCTGCGTAGGGCACAAAAGTTGCCTGACAATCAGAATTCTGGGACCAACGCTAAATTAGATTACTCACAAGGACTTTCTTAGGAACGAACTGGCCGATATAGTAAGCTGAACGTAAGCCGAGTTCTTTTGAAGAGAAAAGTGGATACAGAGAATCGTATATTTAATGAGTCTTGGACTGATGCGTATGTATTTACATTTCATACCACGTCACAAAAGCCAACATGCTTAACTTGCCAAGCTATTGTTGCCGTGAATAAAGCAGCAAATCTAAAACGGCACCACGAAACCAAGCACAGTGAGTTTGTTGCCAACTTTCCCATTGGTAGTGAAGCCAGAAAGAACAAAATTCAAGGGTTGCAAGCCAGAAGGACTAGACAGGTACAAAGGTTAGCAAGGGTTGTCTGGCCCTCGAAAAAACCCTACTTCCTTGTCTGGCCCTCGAGAAAAAGCATTTGAGCAGCCCGGTCCTACTCCTTGACGTGTCTCTTTTACCAGCCTTCCTTCCTTCAAGTCATTCTGGACCCACTATACAGCCCTATGAGGTTTGCAAGAAACTACTCGCGGTTCAGCCCTTTAAAGCTTATGGACCCGACAACGTTCCAGGCCGTATTTTGAAAGAGTTCGCTTTTGAGTTGGCTGAACCAGTAACCACTATTTTCAACGCATCCCTCTCATCTGGAGTGGTTCCAACAATCTGGAAAGAATCCAACGTCACACCAGTCCCAAAAATGCAACAACCTATAGATGAGGGTGAAACCAGACCAATATCACTAACACCTTGTCTGTCTAAAGTATTGGAAGACTTTGTAGTGACATGGCTGATTCATGACGTGAAGAATAAGATTGACCCCGCCAATTTGGATGTCTAAAAGGTACATCTACGACCTATTGCCTTTTAGATATGATCCATACCTGGCTTTCCTATTTAGATGCTCCAGATAGGCACCTACACATTTTTTACACTTCTCAAAAGCGTTTGATCGTATTGGTCATAATATTTCTATCGGAAAACTGATAGATTTGGGTGTTAGACGTTCTTTGATACCTTGGGTTATCAGTTTTCTTTATAACCGACGACCACGTGTCAAGCTTGGTGAATCAGTCTCTGACCATCTCCCTGTCAATGCAGGTGTTCCCAAGGGGGCAAAAATGAGACCAATTTTATTTCTTATAATGGTTAATGATTTGAGAGTCGCAGGGCCTAATACAACAATGTGAAAGTGTGTAGACGATGTGTCGACTTCAGAGAATCTGCAAAAGGATAGCATCTCAAACACTCAAGCTACACACGATGCGGTAAATTTATAAGCTTCAGACAACTGGATGCGCCTTAATGCTAAGAAGTGCAAAGAACTCCGGGTATGTTACTTTAGGGAGATCCCCCAATTGCCACCGTTGATAATTAATGGTCGAGCACTGAAAACAGTCTCTTCTCATAAGGTCTTTGGGTTGATTATTCAGAAAAACTTAAAATGGAATGAACATATAAATTCAATTATTATATGGCTGAGCTCGCTAGCCGGTCTGTACGCAAATTGACGCACACTGATTGGCTGCCTAGCCGTGCAATAAGTTTTTCGTACAGACCGGCTAGTTTTGGCGGGAAAATTTCCGAGTTGATTTGAAAAACAAACCAGATTAAGGTACGTTTTACAGAAGATCTACAAAAGCAAACTACGAAAAAAGAAGTTAAACGTTCTCAATGATAATTTTAAGGAGAAAACTAGATGAATAGATGCAAAAATCCACGAAGACATAGGTAAAAACAAGCAAGTAAACCTAAGCCACTAACTCACCGACACAAAGTTTCGTTAAAAGCTATGAAGAAAGGTGCTAAAAGCCATATAATAAATTCCTTATTAATCTCGTTTGTTCGGTCTGTACGGGAAAGTATTTGCCTGAGGTTTTCGTATATATAAGTATATATATACGTATATATATGTGTATAAGTAACTTTCATCTTACTAAGAGTAGATGCTTGTAAGCTTGGATATATGATGAAAAGTTTGTTCTCAAGCTTTTATCTCAGAAAACTTCTGAGCTCCCCAACGGGAATCGAACCCGTGTCTCCTGATTGCCGGAACGGTTGTTACCACAGACGTTTTCTGAGATAAAAGCTTGAGAACAAACTTTTCATCATATATATATCCAAGCTTACAAACATCTACACTTAGCAAGATGAAAGTTACTTACACACAATATCACATTACAGGTATGTTCAGCTTTCAAGTAGGAAAGAGGCATATCAATATCACGAACCAGGTCCCGAATTAACATCATACTTGCCGTCTGAGACCCTATAGTGTATTGGTAAAACAACCGTACCGGCAATCGGGAGACACGGGTTCGATTCCCGTTGGGAAACTCAGAAGTTTTCTGAGATAAAAGCTTGAGAACAAACTTTTCATCATACGTATATATATATATATATATATATATATATATATATATATATATATACAGTCGAACCTCCATTAAGCGGCCCTCTATTAAGCTGCCACCCTCTATTAAACGACCGCGGGCTGAAGTCCCAAAAATATTACCTGTAATTTACTATAAATTGCACCTCTATTAAACGGCCACCTCCATTAAGCGGCTGCGGCCACCTTCGAGCGGTCCCAAACGACGTTTAGCATTACTTATCACCTCTATGAAACGGTCGGTCCAATGAAGTATCACAACAACACGAAGACAAAGATTAACGAAAAAACAATTTGTGATATGAGATAAACATTCATGTCACTTAATAATACATCTGTTTATTACGCACAATTATTAGATATTAGTGTTTCCGTTCTACTTTAGCTAACATCATACCCCTCATTCTGTAGCTTTCGTTTCAGCCAACTTATCGAAAAAGCATCTCCTATGAAATGATATTTACAAGGAACTTCCGAACCATATAAACCACCTCTGTTGACTCGTTTGCCCTTGATTACTGCTTTTCCGGAGTTGGTTGTTCGTTTTAGAAACTTTGTGAGCCAAATTACCATTAGTTTCGGCACATGTGACATGTCCGACGACTTGAAAATCCGCACTCATTTCACTCGGATGCAAACACACTTTCGAAGACATCTGCTCAAGGTGCTTTACATTTTGAGCTGATTTATGATGCACGACGTTTTTGCGCGAGTATTTAGAGACAACTGCCACAGCATTCGAGTCCACTTTATTATTTGGTCCTCGCATTAAACGATGTTCATCACCGATGTTTGGTTGCCATGCGTCCAAATATTCATGATGAATATGAAGTGATGATGAATATGATCAGGGTTTTAAAGAATCAAAAATCAAGTCATTGACGGAGGCTATTCGACATGCTGAGGAACTGCGTAGATTTGCGTTGTACCACAGGTACGAGGAACTTGCGTCGTTCATTTCGAGGACGAACGACTTGCTTTGCACTTTAAAACTCAATGCACCGCGACGACAAATGTAGATTCGAGACTATTTTAAGCCAGCCTAGCTGACGATATAATTATTCATGAATCGAACGTTGATTTTTATTTCGTGTGGTTTTCTCAACTTACAAATGATTTGTTGTTAGTTGTTTTTTTTATTAAAAGCTACCGTCTGTTCTTGTTAATGACTTGTAAATTGATAAAAATTACCGACTTCCGACACACCCATGTTCGACCCTTGGCATCCCTCTATTAAGCGGCCACATTGTCATTCCCCGAGGGTGGCCGCTTAATGGACGTTCGACTGTAATTGTTTTTCATTTTTAAAAGATAGCGTTCAGTAGCGGTTCAAAAATAATGCTCTTTAGTTTAATTCGTAAGTGTATATCACTTGCGGGGAAATGCGAGCCATAATTTTAACTAATATTTAACTTCTAATATGTTTAAATCGGCATTCATATACCAATTTCCAAATATTTTGAGAGGCATTCCATGCTTCTAGGCAGACTAGACTGGTTCTCATGAGGTCTTGTGAATGTTCCCAAAAGGCTTTCCTTCAATTTCAAGCTTTAAAGCCCGATTTCTTCCCCATTAAAGATTGAATGGATGTCTCGGGAAAAGCAGATTTTACTCTACTACAAAAGATATTGAAAAATAGCCGTAACTTATCAGGAAAGATGAGTTAAATATTGACTTCTCAGATGAAACATTATTGATTTCTAGGGGCTCCGGGCATTGGTAGATCGACAGACAGACAGGCAAAATGGCTGACAAACGTAGAAAGACAGATTAATAGACAGAGAGAAAAACAGATTAACAGACACAGACAAACAGACAGAAAGAACAAGATAGATAGATCGACAGGCAGACGGATAGGTGGAAAGGCAGACAGATAGGTCGACAGAAAAACAGACAGACAGATCGAAAGACGGACAGATAGATTGACAGACAGACGGACACAGACAGACAGACTGAAAGACTGGCAGATAGATAAACAGAAACACACAAACAGACAAACAGATTGTAATGTAATATTTTATTACCACATTCTCGCATTAACAATGGATTACAGTGTGTTTAAAAAGAACTATTAAAATTTACATGAAGGAAGAAGCATTAGCAAGGGGACTGGGTTACAAGCTTTGCCAGCGAATTACACAATTAATTAATGAATTATCACATAAAAAGTTGTCTGTTAAAAATACTTTAATATTAAGAGAAGTTCATAATCTACATATACTTATTGGTAGCTATACTTGTGCTTGGAAAGAAACTTTTCTTAAAGCGTCCAGTCCTGCATTTATACAACGTCCAATTGTTCGAATTTCTAATAAAATAGCTATGTGCACATGTCCTACTCTGAATCAAATGTTGTAAGAGCGGACCACCTTTAGCTATCTTTGCTAAGGTTTTTATACAAAGATCTTGACGTCTAACATCTAATCATGGGAGTCCAGTCAATAGCAGGGCCTCATTATACGATTTTTTAAGATAGACTAGAAATAATTGTACGCAACAAACCCTCACCCACTCTTCCAAAATATCACTCGAAGATCCCTGTAACTTTGATAATTTTCCAACTTGTCAGAAAAATCGTCCTTCCTATAACTGGAAGACGGAATGAAATAATAACAATAATAATAATAATAATAATAATAATAATAATAATAATAATACTATAATTTATATATATAATTTATACATACCACTATAATTTATGGGACATGTGCCCACTTTGGCATAATATGGCAATTTGGGCTAAACGACCTCATTGGCTCGTATGAGCTGACTATCCTCAATAATAATATCCCCCCCCCCCCAAAAAAAAAACAAAATCAAAAACAAACAAACAAAAACAAACCACGCACAATTCGGCATCAAATTAACAACCTACATAGCTTATATTTAAACTGCTTGTCGGCATATTTATGATTAAAATTTCTATTAAGTTTTATTAAAACAAAACGTTTGGTGAGAATAACCTTAAATGGTTTAATGAATGGTAAGAGATCCGTTCTGACAATTCTACTGCTAAACAATGGATGTTCGTGTCAAGAACGTATTTCGAATCGTTTTCTAGTCAAACTTTTCACTCTTGTTGCTTTAAAGAAAGACTTTTTATTAGATGGCCAGGCTTTTCGTCTTTAAATTGGAGCATCCTCAAAGGTTACCCGTCGGTTACCAGCATTACGGACAGCTCATGATTGAAACTATTTTTTTCATATTTTTTGTCTTAAAAAACTGGTAAATTCTACATTATCTCAAAATTGGTTGTAAATGTGTGTTAGAACTGCTATGATGAAGATTTATGCTAAGTATTCATGTGGAGGTACAAAACTTTGGTGATGAAGATGAAACGAATTACAAAACCGACGAAATAAACAAAGAAAACATGAGCGAGTTCTGAATTTTTATTGCTGACTAAAAATCAGAAAAATACATAACATACAACAAAATACGACAAGCAAACCTTCTGCAAGTTTTGTTTCAAAGAAGAACGAGTAGAAAAAAGTAAAATACGTACTTTTTTCCTCTGCCAAACTTTCGTAAAAAAAGAAAAATGGCGTAGCGTACAAACCTTCAACTCTTACGTATTTTCAACTAAGCATTCAGCGGTATCTCAACCCAAAGGATTCAACGGAGAATTTGCAAAAAGACAGCTGCTTTAAACTTTTAAACGTTCTTGAGAGGTTTTTTAAATCCTGATGAAAGCACTACTGGTCGAATACGGTAAAGTTCATCATCCACAAGCCACTCGAGAAGTGAGAAAGACTGAAGTGGACAACTGTTTCACCGAAGTAACTTTGCAGCGTGTTACCTGGCGGTTGTTTACCTTATATTTTTTGTTTCGAGCCAGAAATACATCCCGACGTCTTCAGTGGGGCGTTATTTCCTACGGAGAACAATCCTGAATGAGGGAATGAAATTCTTGTGTGGAAAGCGGAGAGAACATCCAAAGTCTGTTGCGGCCTGGACAAGTCTTCTGGACAATAAGTGTTTTATCCCACTTCTCAAACAATTGACCATGAACTCTGTCCGGTTAAATACTAAAAAATATTCAAAAGCCTTCATCCTGCAGAGATGAATGAACCAGAATCTTCATTCTACTTTACCAATAAACACTAGTTAAATCCAGGTGATAATATTTGGTACAAAAAGTCCCCCTTGGGGAAAAATGAAGTCGAGAAGTCACTTTCGAAAGCTGCTCAAAACAATTCCGTTAGCAGAACTTGCATTTCAAAGCTACTCGATTCAGACTTACCTGTGATTGTGTAGCTCAGGTAAGTGGTTGCCAGAACGTGAAAAATCTCGAGATTTATACAAATCAGCATCTATTCAACTTCAGTGAAGAATGTCGTTTACACTTAGTCGCTCTGCAAATGTCCCGACAGCAAGCAAGTTCCCTTACGTTCATATTTATCAGGAAGAACGAAGACAAAGCGTTGCTGCAACAAATGAACAGTTGGCTAATGCAT